>CM032452.1:122964236-123332920 GCA_019049505.1 Pachyrhynchus sulphureomaculatus | reverse complement strand
AATTTCCGGTTAAAACGAAAAAACTTCCACAAGACCAATGGAAATTTTTATCGGTTATAACGAACTTCCGAATAAAGCGAACCAAATTTGGATGTTTTGTGTCCGTTTATAACGAACTTGCCACTCCCTGTGCTCGATGTCGCGCGATTTGATCTATGGAATTCGCCGAAACTCGCTGAGAACCCCTATTCTACTTGTTTCCGCCGCGTCGCTACTTCGAGCAGTATTAATTTCAATTCACTTGTGTTATGCGGTTCTAATGCATATTTGATCAAAGTAGCAAAGTCACCGTTGTCCAAGTGTCGAAACATACATTTTTGTATATCAAGGCACCTTTTAGACAATGCGGTAGTGCTGCCACGGACGTCGCATTTTCTGCAAACAACTGCTACCTATGTACATGGCCAGGCCATATATACTTAAATAAAAGTATATCGACCTGCCTGGATTGGAACCCGAGACCTTCTGCACCGCAAGCAAGTACTACGCCACGGAGCTACAGGTCGCCCCAATGTGTGTGTATGTTTGATTGGTTTGTTTGTTTATTTTGTTTGGTTTCTTTTTGTGGTTTGGTTTGTTGGTTTCCTCGTTTATTTGGTTTGTTTCGTTTGTTTGTTGGGGTCGTTTGGGCCGTTCGGGTCATTCAGGTCGGTCGGTCATAATACTCAAAGAAAACCAAACCATTTTAAAAAAGGTGTCTAAATTACACAAACGAGACTCATTATTATCTAAAAATGTATTTTATTTATATTTTCAAAAATTTTACAATAACAAAAAACTTATATACAATAATGGAATAAAAAAACATGACATAATATTTTTTTTATTCTTTAATTTATGGGCAGTCTTATACAATAACATCACGACAGATCCCTCACTTTTTCTGTGACTAAGACCGGGTTTTCTAACTACCTTACTGTACTTATTTAGAGCAAGAATTCTATCTTTCAGTTAAGTGTCAGTTAACGCCTAAGAAGTTAATAAATAATTTTAAAAAAATGTTTGTATCTGATTAGAGTTTACACAAATAACTGAGCAAAGGTAACATCTGTACCTCGAACTATACCAATTCTAAATTTTAACCGGAAGATAGAAAATCCACCACTAACAAACATTAAAGCACTTTTGACAAGAGGTAACTGTTTGACAGTTTTTATTTTCATACGAATAGGTTGGTTTGTTTTTTTTTAGTATATTTTTAACATAACAACTATTCCTGAAAGGCTATTTTATACACTTGATCTATGTGACTAACAAAATGCACTTCGAGACCCTCAGTGATGAAAGCCGGAAGATCGTTAAAATCTTTTTTGTTTTCTTCCGGAAGTATTATGCATTTCACTCCTGACCTTTTAGCCTAAAAAAAAACGAACAATTTTTCATAAAAGAGATAGATAACATGTTTCCCCTGGAAACAATGAATAAGACAGAGGAAAGGTGAGAAACCGTAACTACCGATACTCGGTGTACAAGTATGAAATGCGGATTTCAGACAACAGATGGTGCACTAACGCAATTTGTGCTATAAAGATTTGACCCTGCGCCATTTTGTTGTGTCATCAACAAGTGTCAGACGCGCACGAGTGATAAATTGGAAAAGTGTGTGCATAGTGTTGTGTTCAATATATCGAAATTTCTATCAAACAAAGAGTATTCGCGGACAGCATTAATTTTTTGGTTGCATTTGAAGAAAACTGCTTTTGAATCATACCGCTTACTTCGAGAAGCTTATGGTGAAACATGCTCCCTCGCAAGATACGTGTGAACGATGGTTTCGGCATTTCAAAAGTGGTGACTTCGATGTTGCAGACAAGGAACGTGGAAAACCGCCAAAAAAATACGAAGATGTGGAATTGCAAGCATTGTTTTTTTTTTTTTTTTTTTTTTTTATGGGTCTAGCACACGTGCTGCAGGGAAGTCCCTAAAGCGCTCCAGGAGCGGCACGAGTACGGAAAAAGCGATTCACGTTGTTCTTGAACGCTGTAAATTGTACTCGGTGGGAAACACAGCGCTGGGCAAATTATTCCAAAGGGATGACGTTCTCCATATAAAAGATTGCTTGAAAAGCGTTGTACGCGGAGTAACAAGCTGAACCTCATACGGATGCGAAGCACCAGCGCGACGTGTATTTCTAACATGCACCGCTTTGGGAGGAATTAAGCGGGCTACATCCTTCGAACACTTTCCATGAAAATACTTGTAGAACAGACTCAAGTCGCCAACCGTTCTTCGATGTTCCAGCGAATCAAGGCCGCCGGTCAATTCCGGGTCCCCAATCAGACGGACCGCTCTTCTCTGAACAGAATCCAACAAATGCAGTGTATGTTTGGGAGCGGAGCCCCAAACGTGGGAGCAGTATTCCATAGTTGGTCGAATTTGGGCTTTGTAAAGAATTAACAGTTGCTGTGGGGTGTAAAGCTTTCTGGTTCTAAATAATATTCCCAACTTTTGAGAAGCTCTCCTTGCTATGCCTGTAACATGTTCATGCCAAGACATATTTGCTCCCAAACTAACGCCCAACAAATTGAGCGACGATGCTAGGGGAATGGAGTGCCCCGACATAACTATGTCGGGTTCAGCAACGTTAACTTTTTTAGAAAAAACTGCCGCTTGGGTTTTTGTAGCGTTAAATTCCACTTGGTTACTATCACCCCAAGATAGAATTTCTTCCAGGTCTTTGTTAAGTTGAACGACCTCCTGCTGTCTGCGGATACTCGCCTGAGCAGCCGATGTCCGAGCGTTCAAGGTGAATGAAGAAACAAGCGTACTGTCATCTGCAAAGCTATAGACTGGATTCCCGGTCTTTTCCAGCAGATCGTTAATGTAAATGAGAAAGAGAGTAGGAGACAGTATGGAGCCCTGGGGCACACCGGCGTTGATAGTGAGGGTGTTAGAAAGAAATCCGTCGACCGCCACTCGTAAAGAACGCGCTCTGAGGAAACATGAGAGCCACAAACAGAACCTTTCAGACATACCATAAGAGCGTAACTTAGCCAACAGTCCATCGTGCCAAACACGGTCGAATGCCTTGGATATGTCAAGAGCAACCGCTCGAGATTCTCCAAAATGTTCAATTGCGTTGTTCCAAACATGTGTTACATAAGTCAGAAGATCTCCTGTTGATCTATGTTTACGAAAACCATATTGGTGATCGCTAATAATATTGAATCGTTCAAGATATTTTAGAAGATGCTCATTGATAACCTTTTCCATGACTTTCGATATTATTGAAAGCAGTGCGACTGGTCGTGTAGTTATTTGGCAAGGTCTTCTTACCTTTTTTAGGTATCGGCTGAACCGTGGCACATTTCCAGCAGGACGGAAATATTCCCTTTCTGTAGGATAGGTTAAAAAGTCTACAGAAAACTGGTGTTAGTTCCCTTGCACAGTTTTTGAGAACTATGGCAGGTATTCCGTCAGCGCCAGAAGCCTTCTTGGTGTCTAGCTTCATTAAAATACGCTTTATGATGCGCTGTCTAAAGACAACATCGGGCATCCTTGACTGCAATATGGGAATAGTAGGTGGTGTTTTTTCCTTGGAAATCGACAGTAGAATGTGAAGCAAAGAGTTCAGCCAACAAGTTCGCTCTCTCAACAGGTGTGGTTGCTATGGAATTATCTAGCCGTGTGAGTGGTGGTATGGTGGATTTGGTAAAATTTTGACTAACTGCCTTAGCGACTGCCCAAAAGGACCTGGAATTGTTGGGACAAGCGAGAAGTTTGTTTCTAATTCGTTGATTGTGTGCCTCCTTGGTTTCGTCGATAATTCCCTTGCATCTGTTCCGGGCATGAACAAAGATGTTACGATTTACGGTGTTAGGATTTTCACGCCATTGTCGATAGGCAATATGTTTAGAAGCAACAGCTTCTTTGCATTTTCGATCGAACCAAGGCTTGCCGTTGGAGGAGCATTTCTTCGAAAAAGGGATGTAAGCTTCCATACCAGCCAAAATAACATCGGAGACCTCCCTGGCGCAGTCAGATGGGTTATCGGATCGAAAACAAATGTCCATCCAAGGGAAAGTTCGAAAGTATTCCATAAGATCTTCCCATTTAGCAGATTTGTAGTGCCAAATCTTGCGCGGCCTAGGCGCCTCTCTGTCACTGATTGGCAGGATACTCGATGTCGACAGCAGTTTATGGTCGGAAGAACCTAACGGCGGATTTACGGTAACCGTGTAAATCTCCGGATTGGTGGTTAAAAACAGATCAAGAAGACTGGCGAACTCCCCGTCTCGATCAGGGATCCGTGTTGGTTCGTCAATAAGCTGAGTTAAGCCATAACTGATTGAGAATGATTCAGCTTCACGACCTTGTTCGTGGACGAAGATGGTTCGCAAACACAAAAAAAACAACTCGCCGAGCAATTGGGCGTTAGTCAACAAGCTGTTTTCAATCGACTACGAGAGATGGGAAAGATTCAGAAGACCGGTAGATGGGTACCACATGAGTTGAACGACAGGCAAATGGAAAAGCGCAAAAAAACGTATAACATTTTGCTCGCTTGGTACAAAAGGAAGTCGTTTTTACATCGTATAGTTACAGGGGATGAAAAGTGGATTTATTTTGAGAATCCCAAGCGCAAAAAATCATGGGTAGACCCAGGCGCACCATCCACATCGACCGAAAGACCGAATCGCTTTGGCAGAAAGACGATGCTCTGTGTTTGGTGGGACCACAGGGGCGTGGTCTATTATGAGCTGTTAAAACCCGGGGGGAAACGGTTAATACTAAACGTTACCAACAACAATTGACCGATTTGAACCGTTCGCTGCTTGAAAAAAGGCCAGAATACCGAAAAAGGCAACACAAAGTCATTTTTCTTCATGACAATACTCCATCACATACGGCAAAACCAGTTCGCGACACGTTGGAAGCACTCAGCTGGGAAGTTCTACCCCATGCGGCTTACTCACCAGACTTGGCTTCTTCGGATTACCACTTGTTTGCATCGATAGGTCACGCGCTTGCTGAGCAGCGCTTTGGTTCGTACGAAGATGTGGGGAAGATTTTTACTGGCGTGGTATTCACAAATTGCCCGAAAAATGGGAAAAAATGTATAACAAGCGATGGAGCGTACTTTCAATAAAGCACTTTTTATCATTCTTCCGAATTTAACATGTTTTTTTTAGAAAAAAAAATCCGCATTTCATACTTGTACACCTGGTACTTACCGCTATCGTTTTTTCCTTGATTCCCCCAACGGGTAATATCTTCCCCATCAGAGATATCTCCCCTGTCATCGCCACGTCTTGCCTGATTGGTTTGTTTTTGGCCAATGACAGCATGGCTGTCACTATCGTACATCCGGCGCTTGGGCCGTCTTTAGGCGTGGCACCTTCCGGCACGTGAAGGTGAAGATGACTGAAATAATTAAAAGATGAGATATTACTTCAAAATCAACTTTCAAACAATTGACTGTATATGGGATTCGAACCCAGGACAACGGAGCTTTCTAGTACGATAAAATTTAAAAAACTATTAGTATAAATATTTTACCCACAATGAGATTCCAATTTAGGACCTCTGAGTTTTCCAGGGAGATTAAACGATGATATTCTCAAAAAATCATTAAACATATTTTATAAAACCGTCACCGTTGATAGAATTCGAAACTAAGACTCTGGAGTTTTCTAGTGCGATATAAAACTTTTAAAAAGTCATAGTAAACTATTCATATAAATATATTACCGACGCTGTGATTAGAAATCAGAACGTTTCGGTTTTCCAGTGCAACGCATGTCATCTATAATATATATAAAATGCAACGTCTCTCTGTCTGTCTGTCTATCCGTTAGTGCGCCTATCACTGAAAAATCACTTATCCGATTTACGTACTTTTTTTTTTTTTAAAACATACATATGTTCTCTGGCCAGGTTATAGGCTATATTTTATTACGATAGGTAGCATAAGGAATGAGCACTGACAATAATAGTGAATGATGTCGGAAATAAGTTTGCCGCTAGCGCGTGCCTTTGCAATACACAGCCTAAACCATTAAATATGGAACAATATTATGTAGCAAAGAATATCTGTAATGTATAATCTATAATATATATAAAATGCAATGTCTCTCTGTCTGTCCATTAGTGCGTTTATCACGCCGGAACCACTTATCCGATTTACCTGTCTTTTTTTAAATTCATGCATATGTTCTTTGGCCAGGTTATATAATAATAATCTATATCTATATATATATAAAATGCAATGTTTGTCTGTCTGTCTGTCTGTCTGTTAATGCGCTTATCCCTCGAGAACCACTTATCCTATTTACGTGATTTTTTAAATTCATACATATGTTCTCTGACCAGGTTATAAGTATATATTTTATTACATCTATAATATATATAAAATGCAACGTATTCTGTCTGTCTGTCTGTCCATTAGTGCGCTTATCACTGGAGAACCACTTATCCGATTTTCGTACTTTTTTTTTAAAACATACATATGTTCTCCGGCCAGGTTATACGCTATATTTTATTACGATAGGTAGCCTAAGGAATGAGCAGTGACAATAATAGTAAATGAAGTCGGACAAAGTTTGCCGCTAGCGCGTTCTCTTGCAATACACAGTCCAAACCATTAAATATGGAACAATATGACGTAGCAGAGAATATCTATAATATATATAAAATGCAATGTCTCTCTGTCCGTCCGTTAGTGTGCTTATCACTGGAGAATTACTTATCCGATTTACGTGCTTTTTTTTAACCATACCTATGTTCTCTGGCCAGGTTATAGGACATATTTTATTAGGTGACATAGGAATAAGCAGTGACGATAATAGTGAATTAAGTCGGAGAAAAGTTTGCCGCTAGCGCGTTCTCTTGCAATACACTCCCTAAAGCATTAAATATGGAACAATATCATGTAGCAAAGAATACAATATATATAAAATGCAACGTCTCTCTGTCTGTCTGTCTGTTAGTGCGCTTATCACTCGAGAACCACTTATCCGATTTACGTGTTTTTATAAATTTATACATATGTTCTATATAATTCGATATAAGCCTAGATAATGGGAGATAAGGTGAGATAATGGGAGATAAGGAGAGATAATGGGAGATAAGGAGAAATAATGGGAGATAAGTCGAGATAAGCCTCGATAACGGGAGATAAGGTAAGATAATGGGAGATAAGTATAAATAATGGGAGATAAGGAGAGACAATGGGAGATAAGCAGAGATAAGTCTACATAATGGGAGTTATGGTGAGATAATGGGAGATAAGGAGAAATAATGGGAGATAAGGAGAAATAATGGGAGATGAGCAGAGATAAGCCTAGATAATGGAAATTATGTAGAGATAATGGGAAATAAGGAGAAATATTGGGAGATAAGGAGAAATAATGGGAGATATTTTATTACGTTGGGTAACATGAGGAATAAGCAGTGACGATAGTAGTGAATCAAGTCCACGCGAGCGGAGCCGCGGGCCAGGCTAGTTCTTAATAAACTATATTATAAAAACTTTACAGTTGATAGAATTTGAACCCAGGACATCGGAATTTTCTAGTATTGTATTGAACTTTTAGAAAATGTGGTGTACGGTGGAATTTGAACTCAAGATTTCTGAGTTTTCCACTGCAGTTCATACCATTTATAAAAAATGACTGAATAGTTGGTAAAAAAAACCTCACAACTGATAAAATTCAAACCCAGAACCTCCAAATTTTCCAGTATTATATTAAACTTTTAAAAAATCACGGTAAATGTATAAATATTTTACCGACGGTGAGACTCGAACTCAGAACTTCGAAGTTTTCCAGCGCAGTGCATAACATCGTCAAAAAATCACTAAATATAAATATAGTATATAAAAACTTCACCGTTGATAGAATTCGAACGTAAGACTCGAAGTTTTCTAGAATGGTATTAAACTTTTAAAAAGTCATGGTAAACTTCGATTCGAACTCGGGATTTCTGAGTTTTCCAGTGCCGTGCGTGGCATTCTTAAAAAAATATTGTATAAAGTGTACGGAAACTTCACCGTCGATAGAATTCGAACCCAGGACCGTTACCTTTCCTAGTAGGACATTAAGCTTCTGAAATTGAAAATTGTAAAATATTACACTAGGCTGAACTGAAAAATCAGCCCTTGGATTTCATAGAAACACATTACAATGTCGGAAAATAACAGGAAAAAACTGTTCTTACCTATTATACAGAAACCTATTGTTCGGTTCCTGCTTTAACAGGAAATTTCTTGCCACTGTTAAGGCGATTTTGGCCGATTCTTTCATGACGTCACCGAGATGACCTGTTAATTCTAAGCTGCCTTCGGCCTCTTTGTCCGGAGACGGTTGTCTTCTTGTCGTTGTCTCGACGTACAAAGTTGAACCACCTATATAAAAATTTAAATTGATTCTATAGCCTGCAAGAAAGTTACGAAATCAAAAAGAAAAACATGCAATATCCACTAACCCATAGCTGTCCATGCTAATCCCATTACGACGCCCGGGGGAGTCGTGGGGTACATTCTGTCGTGTGTAAACATGGGTTTCCCGACGAAATCTTGCAAATTTTGCGCCCCGACGTGGATGAACTGCGTATCATCTTTGACCACTTTATAAGCGACTTTTCTAACAACCTGTGAAAAAAATATACTTCTGGCGTTTCAACTTATATCAAGTAATCCTCAGGGCATATGAAACTATATTATTTTCATGTAATCCCGCCAAAAAGAAAGCTATCAAAATATATTGTTTAAATAGCCCTGAAGATGATTTAACGTAAGCAAAAACGTACAAGTATTATTTCACTTGATACGAAATCTAAGCAAAACACACGTTATAAAATAAATGTAAAAAAAAAAGACAGTTTTACGATCACTTTCCGCAGAATTACCTTCTCTATATGTTTCTGTAAATTCCTAACTCCACTTTCCCTACAATAACTCTTAATCAGTATATTTAACGAATCGTCGTCCACTTTTATTTGGTCGTCTTTGAGGCCGCTATCTCTCATCGCCTGCGGCAACAGGTATTGAGTAGCTATTGCCAATTTTTCTTCGGCCACGTATCCGGACATGTCGATCATTTCCATACGATCTCTGGAAGTACAAAAAAGCGTTTTACAAAAACAATGTTTCAAATGATTCAGAAGTAACAAACAAAGTATTACCTCTCAGCAATTAGAAATGTCATTACTAGAGATCGGATTATATGCATTTGCATATTTTCATATGCATTTGCATATTTAGACCATTCTCACCGATTATTGCATATTTTACCCAAAATCTAGTAATGATGCATATTTTCCCTATATTTACAATATTTCTCGGTATGACTAGGCAATTGAATTGCTCAGGGTATTGTTAATGTCGCCGTCTGGAACCGATCTTATCGCCGAGATATTACCTGCAATAGTCTAAAACATCGATTAGGTTATAGTGCCAAGGGAATACCCAAAATTACGACGGTATTTTATTCCTTTGTTTCTTGATCGGGATATTAAGTGATAAATAGTTAGTTTCTAAGAATATTTGTTTGAGCGAGGATCAAATAAACAATTTTCTCGAAGACGAACGAATTTTTATTTTAAAACAAGATATCAGTTTTAACATTATTGTTGACGCGCTTGCATCAGTGTAGTCTTTTTGCAATTTTTAACGTGTTGTGTTAAAGTTTAACGTGTACCATGCCACCCGAAAAAAAAAGTGTCTCTTCGTGGGTAGCTGATTATCCTGGAAAATTTACATACGACGGAAATGTTTTATATTGTCGAGTTTGCGAGAAAAATGTTTCGTGAACAAAAAAGTTTCAAATTGACCAGCATGTCAAGATAAGTCTTCATATCGCAGGATTGCAAAAAAAGGCCCACGACAACAACTTATAACAGCAGCAAGTAGCAGTTATCTCACTTTTATAGGCAAACAAAAAACCACTTTAGCATGGATTTATGTGAAGCATTGCTTGCAAGTAATATTCCTCTCCACAAACTTACAAATCCTAGATTCAAAGATTTTCTGCGAAAATATTGCTTGAATCAAAAAATACCAGACGAATCAACACTGCGTAAAAATTACATACCAACAATTTACCAACATGTTCTGGAAGAAATACGTAATGAACTTAAGGATGACATTATTTGGATTTCAGCTGATGAAACTACCGACAGTTGTGGTCGCTATATTGCGAATTTAATTGTAGGTACATTAAGATTAGAGCCTTCTTCTTCCTATTTGGTGGCCTGCAAAGAACTTGACAGATTTGTGAATGAGGGTATTAAAAAAATATTTCTTGAATCTTCTGCAGACGAAAGAGTGTTTATATTTCTCTCAGATGCTGCTCCCTATATGATTAAGGCAGCCAAAGTCCTCCAAGTATTTTATCCAAATTTAATTCATGTGACGTGCTTTGCTCACCGAGTCCATCGACTCGCTGAAGAAGTACGATCCACGTTTGGAAATGTAAATAAACTGATTTCATCAGCAAAGAAAGTGTTTCTTAAGGCACCTGCTCGCAATAACGCCTATAAAGAAAAACTGCCAAATGTGCCTTTACCTCCCGAACCAGTGGTAACTCGATGGGGAACATGGATTGAAGCTGTACTATTTTACAATGAACATTTCGAGGCCATCAAAGGTGTAGTAAGTGACTTCGATAGTGCAGAGGCTATGGCAGTTCGTCAATCCAAGGAAGCATTTAACGATTCTGATATTAAAAAAACATAGCTCTGATTAGCACTCACTTTTCCCACATACCTGCGGGTATTATTAAAAAGCTTGAAACTCGAGCTTTGGCGTTGACCGAATCAATTCAGTTAATGAATAAAATCCGTCAAATAAACTCCACATTGCCAGATGTATTCCCGCATAAAGTTAAAGAAAAGTTTGAAAACATTTTGTGCAATAACCCAGGCTTTGAACCTTTGTGTCAAATTGATAGTTTTATTAATGGGACGGGTGAACTTTTGCCAGAAAGAATAAGTGCTAACATAGCACCCAAATTCAAATACTGCCCAGTTACCTCAATGGATGTGTGTTCAACTTATAAAAATATTTTAAGTAATCGAAGACACAATCTTACTGCCCAACATTTGGAACAATACCTATTGTTTACGTGTACAAGAATACAAATGTTAAATAATTTTAAAAAATGTTAAATAATTGTTAATTAAATTTAAACATCGTCGATAACTTGTTAATTTTATGCTGATTTTGAAATAAAAAACTAAAAATTACAACTTTTATTATTATTTAATATTGCATATTTTGACCCTTTTCATGAATATTTTAAGCATTTTTCATGCATATTTGCATGCATATTTCAAGATTTTTATGTTGCATATAATCCGGTCTCTAGTCATTACTACTGGTATAACATTTATCAAATATGAGCTATGTAAAGTTTCTGGAGAATTTTTCTTCTTACAAACATAAAACTTTTTGATGCACCCTGTATTTCTATAACTGTAAACTTACCTTAAGGGTTCAGGAATGGTGTCCACCACATTAGCAGTACAGATAAACAAAACTTTGGACAAATCGACTGGAACATCCAAATAATGATCCAAAAAGTTGGAATTCTGTTCTGGATCTAGAAGTTCCAATAATGCCGAACTTGGATCGCCCGAATACCCTCTGAAAACATGAACAGATATACTCAGTCAATCCTAAATTTATCACACTCCGTATAACTTACTTCCCAATTTTATCCACTTCGTCGATTAACACAAGCGGATTTTCCGTTCTGGTCTTCTTAAGGCACTGTATCACCTTACCGGGCATGGCCCCCACGTAGGTACGCCTGTGACCTTTAATTTCAGCGACGTCCGTCATACCGCCAACGGAAAATCTGAAGTATTCTCTATTTAAGGCTCTTGCGATTGATCTGGCTAAAATAGAAATAAAATACAGATACAGTGCCACCTGGATAATCCGGATCTCCATTAAACCGGATTCTTTAATAACACAGCCCCACAAAAAAAAAAAAGTGGGGCATACTTTTGATGCGATATATCAGATCCGTAGTATTTTTTGCCCGCTGATCACGAATCTGACGTCAGAATATCGCCATCACATCTCAATTTTTTTCTAACCTCAAAAAATAGGTAAAAATTAGTAAAAATTAAGAAAAATATACTCCTAAAAAATTGATTCAAGCTTTTTCATGAATCCAAAGATGTATTAATATGTATTCGGACACGCTAAGCTAATATTCATCGGTTGGATTAAGCCATACAGTTCTGTTTTCTTTCTAACCTCAATAAATGCGACAGATATAGTGCTTCTCGAATGCAAAAACGAATTCAAATTAAAATTCAACCGATCCTTACCAAATTTGGTACACGGGGATTTTTTGAGTCGCTGATCACGAATCTGAGGTTGGATTTGCAAAATTCAAGATGGCAGATGTTTTCGCGCCATTTTGAACGCCGAGAAAATTCATCGGTCGATTTTTATTCTTCTACCTGCATCCAGGGCACCTCCACGTGGTGACGGTGGGCAACGGTGTTACTCCACTAGCCGGCAAAGTCCCTGGATAACGGCTTAGATGCCGTCATGGCAGGTAGAAGAAAGAGAATTACGATGCAGGGACTCGGAAACCCAGTATCGGTGGTTGGTCAGGGTGGGAAAGCGGGCCCGCAGCCGTCGTCATCCAGCGACCGTAGCTCTTCATGTGTGGGTGACTTGGCTCATGTAGAGTATAACGCTACAAGAAAACGGTCTCACGGTACAAGGACTTTTCATAAGTGCGATAAAAACAGTGATTCATTTTGTTATATTTGCTGTCAACACGTATTGAGTGAAATGGTGTCACCGATCACGGATAAGATTAAAACCTTATATAAGGATTGTTTTTAACATTGAAATACAGCACCAGGATACAGATTGGGTTCCCCACATCATTTGCAGTTCTTGCAAAATAATGTTGTACATCAATAAGAAGGCGATTAAATATTCCAGACCAGCAATATGGAATTGACCATACTGTGGAAATGATTGCTACTTTTGTATGAATGTTGTATCTAGGCATAACCGAAAAAATAAAAGCACTATTACTTATAACGATGTTTTTGACAGTAACAAGACCAACTAAACTAATTCCGCCTCCTGAACCACTTGATGCTGATGTTATGGAAACAAGTGATTTCACCTTATCAGTTCATGCCGAAAACATTGAGACTGTCGAAAAAGATTCAAACACTGTTACTAATGAATGTTCTAGTGACAACCTATCATATACTAGTGACACAGATAAAGAATTTCTACCATACAACCGTAAACCAGAACCAATACTCGTATCACAGTCAGAACTTAGTGATCTAGTCAGAGATTTAGGCTTATCCAAAGATGGTTCAGAGCATCTTGCTTCCTTTTTAAAGAAAAGACATTTACTTAAGCCAGAAGCTACGATTTCTTATTACAGAAACAGAGATGAAGAAATTTCGAAAATATTTCACAATGGACGAGGAATTGTCACTTTCATATTGTACCGATGTAAAAGGTCTAATGGATGAATTTCAAAATAACTCATACGATCCTGAAGAATGGAGACTGTTCATTGATTCTTCTAAACGGAGCATTAAGGCAGTTTTGCTGCATAATACCAACGTTTACGCTCCCATTCCGATTGCTCATTCCACAGTTATGGAAGAGCAATATGAAAAAATGAAGCAGCTTTTGATAAAAATAAAATATGCTGATCATAACTGGAAAATTTGTGGAGATCTGAAAATTGTAACAATATTGCTTGGCCAACAGTCAGGGTTTACACTTTATCCCTGTTATAAATGTGGAATAGCAGAGACAGGGAACGTCATTATAAGAAAAAAATTTGGCCAACAAGAGAATCGTTCACTCCTAGTGAAAATAATGTATTGTTTCCACCATTGGTAGATCTAGGAAAAGTTCTTATTCCCCCGCTTCACATTAAGCTTGGACTTATGAAGCATTAGATACAAACGGCCCATGTTTCAAATATTTGCATAAAAAATTTCCGAAATTTTCTGAAGCTAAAATTAAGGCAGGCGTATTTGACGGGCCACAAATAAGAAAATTGTTTCAAGATTCATTATTTGTTACTAAAATGAATAAAGTTGAAAAACCTGCTTGGCTTAGTTTTCAAGAAGTCGCAACAAACTTTTTGGGAAATAATAAAATTCCTAAGTACAAAGAAATAGTCGAGAAAATGGTAAAAAATTTTCAAACATTAGATTGCTTAATGAATCTAAAATTACATTTCCTGGACTCCCACATCGATGATTTCCCAGATAATCTTGGTGACTACAGTGAGGAGCAAGGGGAACGTTTTCACCAAGATCTGAAAATCATAGAAAATCGGTATCAAGGACGATGGGATGACCATATGCTAGCGGACTATTGCTGGTCGCTAAAAAGAGAAACAAGTCCTCAAAAGCGTTTGGGCAGAAAGCCTTTGAATAGGTCATTCGCGGAAAAAAGAACAAGATACAGCCAAGAAAAGGAAAGTTAGGCGCGGGTCTAACCTTCACAATTCTAGGGCTTAAGGGTCTACTATTTGAGAGTATATGGTTTAAAAGTCCTGGTTTTGAGTTTATTGGGTCTCATTTTTAAAGTTACAGGGTTATTGAGGTCTATTTTTTGAGGTTGCAGGGTGTGGGAGTCTAAGGTTTCAGGTTTAGGGTTTAAGAGTATCAGGTTTGAGGATTCCCCAACTGTATACCAAATTTGGTAGGAATCGGTTGGTTTTCAAAAATTTTGTCCGCCATCTTGGATCCGCCATTTTGAATTTTGCAAATCCGACCTCAGATTCATGATCAGCAACCCAAAAAAACCCCGTGTACCAAATTTGGTAAGAATCGGTTGAATTTTAATTTAAATTCGTTTTTTTTTTTGCATTCGAGAAGCACTATATCTGTCTGACTTATTGAGGTTAGAAAGAAAACAGAACTGTATGGCTTAATCCAACCGATGAATATTAGCTTAGCGTGTCCGAATACATATTAATACATCTTTGAATTCATGAAAAAGCTTGAATCAATTTTTTAGGAGTATATTTTTCTTAATTTTTACTAATTTTTACCTATTTTTTGAGGTTAGAAAAAAATTGAGATGTGATGGCGATATTCTGACGTCAGATTCGTGATCAGCGGGCAAAAATACTACGGATCTGATATATCGCATCAAAAGTATACCCCACTTTTTTTTTGTGGGGCTGTGTAATCCGGACAAACATTTCTATTGCATTGTGTACTTTATAATCCGGATTTGATAGTACTAGGTAATCCGGACCCGCGTTTTTATATATCTACTTAATTTAAACTACATGGGAAAACTGAAATCGATAGTGAGGGGATTCCCCAAACTTCCAGTCTAATACATCTGGGATTCACACAAACTGTAGGTGCCTTTGATTTGCCTACAACGCATCGCGTATCACGTCTAAAGGTTAAGGACTTTGTAGTTGTTTGTTTATTGTCACAAGTACAACAGACCTACGTTCTATTTTACTTTATGTGGTTCATATAAGTATGTAAACGTTTTTTTTAAGTTTTTACGTATACTAAAATGCCTTCTAAAAGAAAACATATTACACTAACAATAAAACAAAAGTCCGATATATTAGAAAGACTAGTTCTTGGTGAAAGCGTGAAAGTGTTGGCACAGAATACGGAGTAGGAACATCCACAATTTCGAATATAAAAAAAAGCGAGAGAAAATCAAAAGTTATGTATATATGATTTATTTTAAAGATAATTTTGGACACTCACTATGGACGTGTAACTTCTTTTAGATTTATTTCCAAATGTGATTCCGGTCTTGGCGTCAGAAGAACCTTACGAAAAACCGAATATCCAGAAAGGGAAACTCGTTTGTATACATGGTTTTGTACGCAACGATCAAGGCACGTCCCAATTTCCTACGAAATTTTATCAGGCAAAGCAAAATAGTTTTACACTGAAACCTACGGGAATGATAACACAGGGGAACAGCTGTTTTGGTGTCGAGGTTTTTTGAGCTGATTCTATATCAATTTGATGTCCTGAATTCAAATAACGTATTCATTAGTACCTAGGAGCTCAAATTTTTAAGATATACAATTTTAGAGAAATATAAGTTACATTATTGTAACTCAAATCCGTAAGTGTAGTAAACAAAAGTAGATACGAAATTTTTATTTTAGTTATACAAAATACAATATTATGTCGTACTTACAAACAAAAAAAACACATTGAAGAAATGAAATAGTCACTCAACACTTGGAAAGCTTCTTTTCCGCGACATTCTTGAATGTTTTTTTTAAACAGTCCCTTTTTAAACTCCACCAGTAATCTGCCATCATGTGCATGTCCCATCTTCCTTGGTAGCGGTCCTCCATAACTTTAATATCTTGGTGAAATCTTTCACCTTGTTCCTCACTCATGTCTCCTAATTTTTCTGGAAAACGGTCTAAGTGGCTGTGTAAATAGTGTATTTTAATACTCATATTGCACCCTAAGGATTTGAAACTATTAAGCATCTTGTTAACCATTTCAACATAGTTTTGAGCTTTATGTTTGCCTAGAAAATTTTCTACAACTGCAACAAATGATGTCCAAGCTTCTCGTTCAACTTGATTCATTGAATTTATGAAGGCAGGATCCTTAATTAATTGTCTTATTTGTGGGCCGTCAAATATCCCTGCTTTGAGTTTTTCTGTGCTCAACTGATGCATTTTTACCCCTATATATGCAAAACAAGACCCATTCTTATCAAGAGCCTTTACAAATTGCTTCATTAAGCCCAACTTTATATGTAACGGAGGAAGTATGATTTTTTTCTCTATCAACCAAAGCGTCGTTAATGACATTCTTTTCCCCAACGTCCATGTTTTCTCTCTGAGGCCAATCTTTTCTAACCCAGTGGTGTGTTTTGTCCCTACTATCCCAGAGGCACAAGAAACACGGATATTTCGTGTAACCACTTTGCTGCCCAAGAAGAAAGTTTACCATTTTTAAGTCTACACAAATCATCCATTGATGTTCGTAATACTTTATCTTCTGCAAGACCAAAGCTATGGTATTATAACACATGGGCTGAAAAGTCCCGGGCCTAACAAAGAAAACACGGTTTTTTTTGGTTCAAAATTAGCTTTTTATTCATCAACGTAATCTCCATCAAGAGCAACGCAATCATTCCAGCGCCGCTCTAACATTTCAATACCACTTTTGTAGAACGATTTATCTTTTGCCTCAAAATAGGCCTCAGTTTCAGCGATAACCTCTTTATTCGTGCGAAATTTCTTACCGGCGAGCATTTTTTTCAGGTCTGCGAACAGCCAGTAGTCGCTGGGAGCCAAATCTGGCGAATACGGTGGATGTGGGAGCAATTCGAAGTTCAATTCATGTAGTTTTGCCATTGTTTTGATTGACTTGTGACACGGTGCGTTGTCTTGATGAAACAAAATTTTTTTCTTTGCCATATGCGGTCGTTTCTTTGCAATTTCGGCCTTTAAAACGCTCCAATAACGCTATATAATATTCACTGTTGATGGTATTTCCTTTCTCAAGATAGTCGATGAATATTACACCACGCACATCCCAAAATACCGAGGCCATAACCTTTCCAGCCGATTGTTGTGCTTTCGGGCGCTTTGGACGAGGTTCACCAGTTGCTGTCCACTCAGATGACGATCGTTTTGATTCCGGAGTGAAGTGATGGATCCATGTTTCATCCATTGTCACATATCGACGCAAAAATTCCGGTTTGTTACGTTTAAACATGGCCAAACACTGCTCAGAATCATCAACACGTTCTTGTTTTTGATCAACAGTGAGCAAACGCGGCACCCACTTTGAACAGAGCTTTCTCATAGTCAAATGCTCATGCAATATAAAGCCAACACGTTCTTTTGATATCTTTACGATGTCAGCTAACTCACGCAACTTCACTTTTCGATCATTCAAAACGATTTTATGGATTTTTTTGATGTTTTCTGGTGTTACCGCCTCATTTGGACGTCCACTGCGTTCTGCATCATCGGTGTCTCTACGACCACGTTTGAAGTCAGCAAACCAACGTTTTATTGTTGTTTCTGATGGAGCGGAGTCCCCATAACACTTTTCAAGCCATTGCTTCGCTTGAACGGTATTTTTTCCCATCAAGAAGCAGTGTAAAATTAAAACACGAAATTGTTTTTGATCCATTGTTTTGAAAATAACAAAAGTAGCATCACTCTTAGCACAATAACTCACAAACTAATGAATAGAATATCATGAAATTTTAACAGCTGTCTTTTGAAGGTTAGTATTAACTGAAAAAAAGGTGACTGCAATAAAACTAGCGCCATCTATGTGTTAGGCCCGGGACTTTTCAGCCCATGTGTTATTCTTCTTTCAGTTTCGTTGAGTGAGCTAGTGGTATTGAACCATATTTATTCCCATTATGTAGAAGGACACATTTTAAACTTCGCTTTGAACTGTCAATAAATAGGCGCCAATCATCTGGAATATATTCAGAAAGTCCCATTTCTTTCATGAGTCCCCTAATTTCGTGACAAAATACAAGATTGTCTTCTTGAGAAAAGAATGGTAGCAGATCTTTTTCTCCTGTACGGTAAAAGGTAATTTTGGTTCCTTGTTCCAGTAAATTTTTGTCGTTCAACCTAGAAGCCAGTACTTCAGAAGCTTTTTTCGATAAATTGACATCCCTGGTGAGATCATTTAATTCATTTTGATTGAAGCGTTGAGGAACTGATGACGTCCCCTCATAGTCACTGTTAGTTTCATTAGCATCAGAAGAGCGATCAGAGGGAAAATATTCGTCATCAGAGATATGTGGTAGCTGATGAAATGTTGGAATCGGTATTTCATCTGAGTGCGGGATAGGGCGTATTGCCGAGTCTAAATTGGCATAAGTCCACTTACTGCGGTTATTTCGATTGATTCCATTAGTATTTACTAAACAGAAATAACAATCATTGAAGTGGTTTTTTGGTTCTCTCCAAACCATTGGTACGCCGAATTTTAGACATTTTCTTTTCCCGGTAGTCCACTGCCGTAAATGCTCTGTACAAGTTTTACATACGAGATGCGGGGGCCCACGTTTTGTCCTGATCACCAAGCTTAACTCCAAAGTATCCAAGATACGCTCGCTTTACAAAGTCAGTAATAGTTTGTCTGTTTTGTTGAAACATGTATTCTCCGCATATATAGCAAAACACATCAGGTTGATTTACACAACTTCTTCTTGAACTGGAACCTGAACTCATTTTAATTCTGTTCAATAACACAAAAACACTCTTTTCTTAACATAAAATAACACGCCGAATTCGATCTACTCTCATTAGTAAGAACGCACAAACTGACGAGACTTACCCGAGTTAGGTGATTAAAAGGGTCAGTTCAGGTACCTGATAGGCAATGGTTCCACTATTTATAGATCTACCTGGAATTTACGCAATTACAGACTGACAATAAAACCATTGTCCCTACATTAATGAATATATAATAATTTTAGAACTCTCATAAATGAATATACTGAATAAAAACCACATTGGTAGATAAGTTGATGTATCTAAAAAAGTAGAGCTGATAGAGAAAAACGGATTGCATGTATAGATTTAGCGTCCCAAATATTGTTAAAATCAGCTCTAAAATCCCAGGCACCAAAACAAAAATATTTTTTTGTTGCCCTGTGTAATTTTAGAGCTAGCAGAGGCTGGGTTTCTAACTTCAGAAAAAGACATGGTCGGCGTGCTTTAAAAGTTTGTGGCAAAAAACTATCTAATGATGAAAGTGCCGTCGATCCTTTCCTAACTTTATTCGCAAATAAGATAAAAGAATTAAACCTTGGACCTACTCAAATATATAATGCAGATGCTCTGTATTGGAAAATGTTGCCTGAAAAAACGCTGGTTGGTTCTCGGGAAAAGACCGCACCAGGTCGAAAAATAAACAAAGAACGCGTTACCTTTCTAGCACGTTGCAATGCTGATGGATCACAAAAATTAAAGTTGTTAGTGATAGGAAACGCACACAAACCCGAAGGCTTTTAGAAATGTGAACATACCTATTGAGTACAAATCATCTGCCAATGTATGGATGACTACAACAATTTTCTTAAACTGGTTTCATCATTCTTTTATTCGTCAAGTCAAAAGTCATTTAAGAAGTCTCAACTTGCCTGAAAGAGCCCTGCTAATCGTTGATAACGCTTTGAGCCATGGAACTATAGAAGAGCTGACTAGTGAGGATGGACAGTTTACAACATTATTTTATCCACCAAATTGTACTGCACTTTTGCAGCCTATGGACCAGAATGCAATCAGACTGACAAAATTATTTTATCGGAAAAGTCTTTTAGCCCATATTTTATCAAATAATGAAGAGAACCTTGTTAGGTTATTAAAAAGAATTAACCTAAAAGATGCTGTAGGGCTACTATGCAATTCATGAGAAAAAGTCTCCCCTGAAGTGTTGAAAAAAGTGCTGGCACAAAATTATGGCTTATGTGGCAGATACCAACCCAGACACTGAATATGATGCTGAAGATCTGATTCCTCTGAGTGAATTGCGGCACAATTTGCTTTTCACGAATGAAGAAATGAAAGGTAAAGCCCGAAATTTTTCTTTTAATATTTTTTTGGTTAATTCGTAAATATTTAACAGATGTTTCAGATATGCTGAATGGTCTCACTGAGCAGAATCTCACGAACGTGGAAATATGTAATTGGCTTGAAAATGATGAAGATTTGTTACCACTGGAAGACATAGATGATACAGATGAACAACGCGAGAGTGATAATGAAGGTTCAGAGTTAAATACTAATACAAACCAGACTGTTAAGAACACTGTGAAGAATGATGAGGCAGTTAAAAGTTTCAATCTGTGCATGAGATGGGCAGAAGAAAATGATATCCGTCTAAGTGATGTTCTTGTACTTCAAAAATTAAAAGAAATTGCTTTTATGATGAACCAGAGGAGGGTCAAGCAAACAAAAATTACAAATTTTTTTTTACAAAATAAGATAAAACTTGATAAGATATGCTTCTATTTTAAATATTATTCTATGTATGTACTATTTTTTAGTTGTTTCGTATTAAATGATTCGTTTTTTAATATAAATAATGTCCTGCTTCAGTAATTCGAATTATTTAACTAATTCGGATCACCGCGGTTTTAATTAGTCCGGATTATCGAGGTCGCACTGTATATGTTTACATCCCAAAAATAAGATCAAAAATGTTTTCCTTGACTGCAAGTATTTCTCACTTCCTTCAATTAGGAGAAACTAGATGTCTCCCATTTTTCACCGCAATTATGTTTATTTCTCTAAATTGGTACGTCAAATAAAGTAATCAAAACAATGGCCGATCTGCTTTATTATTGTAAATATTTAATTTACTTCGAGATCTCGTAGTGTAAACAACGTTAATAACACAGGGCAACAAAAAAATATTTTTGTTTTGGTGCCTGGGATTTTAGAGCTGATTTTAACTATATTTGGGACGCTAAATCTATACATGCAATCCGTTTTTCTCTATCAGCTCTACTTTTTTAGATACATCAACTTATCTACCAATGTGGTTTTTATTCAGTATATTCATTTATGAGAGTTCTAAAATTATTATATATTCATTAATGTAGGTACAATGGTTTTATTGTCAGTCTGTAATTGAGTAAATTCCAGGTAAAATCTATAAATAGTGGAACCATTGCCTATCAGGTACCTGAACTGACCCTTTTAATCACCTAACTCGGGTAAGTCTCGTCAGTTTGTGCGTTGTTCTTACTAATGAGAGTAGATCGAATTCGGCGTGTTATTTTATGTTAAGAAAAGAGTGTTTTTGTGTTATTGAACAGAATTAAAATGAGTTCAGGTTCCAGTTCAAGAAGAAGTTGTGTAAATCAACCTGATGTGTGTTTTGCTATATATGCGGAGAATACATGTTTCAACAAAACAGACAAACTATTACTGACTTTGTAAAGCGAGCGTATCTTGGATACTTTGGAGTTAAGCTTGGTGATCAGGACAAAACGTGGGCCCCGCATCTCGTATGTAAAACTTGTACAGAGCATTTACGGCAGTGGACTACCGGGAAAAGAAAATGTCTAAAATTCGGCGTACCAATGGTTTTGAGAGAACCAAAAAACCACTTCAATGATTGTTATTTCTGTTTAGTAAATACTAATGGAATCAATCGAAATAACCGCAGTAAGTGGACTTATCCCAATTTAGACTCGGCAATACGCCCTATCCCGCACTCAGATGAAATACCGATTCCAACATTTCATCAGCTACCACATATCTCTAATGACGAATATTTTCCCTCTGATCGCTCTTCTGATGCTAATAAAAGTTCTGATGCTAATGAAACTAACAGTGACTATGAGGGGACGTCATCAGTTCCTCAACGCTTCAATCAAAATGAATTAAATGATCTCACCAGGGATCTCAATTTATCGAAAAAAGCTTCTGAAGTACTGGCTTCTAGGTTGAACGACAAAAATTTACTGGAACAAGGAACCAAAATTACCTTTTACCGTACAAGAGAAAAAGATCTGCTACCATTCTTTTCTCAAGAAGACAATCTTGTATTTTGCCACGAAATTAGGGGACTCATGAAAGAAATGGGACTTTCTGAATATATTCCAGATGATTGGCGCCTATTTATTGACAGTTCAAAGCGAAGTTTAAAATGTGTCCTTCTACATAATGGGAATAAATATGGTTCAATACCACTAGCTCACTCAACGAAACTGAAAGAAGAATATAATACCATAGCTTTGGTCTTGCAGAAGATAAAGTATTACGAACATCAATGGATGATTTGTGTAGACTTAAAAATGGTAAACTTTCTTCTTGGGCAGCAAAGTGGTTACACGAAATATCCGTGTTTCTTGTGCCTCTGGGATAGTAGGGACAAAACACACCACTGGGTTAGAAAAGATTGGCCTCAGAGAGAAAACATGGACGTTGGGGAAAAGAATGTCATTAACGACGCTTTGGTTGAAAGAGAAAAAATCATACTTCCTCCGTTACATATAAAGTTGGGCTTAATGAAGCAATTTGTAAAGGCTCTTGATAAAGAATGGGTCTTGTTTTGCATATATAGGGGTAAAAATGCATCAGTTGAGCACAGAAAAACTCAAAGCAGGGATATTTGACGGCCCACAAATAAGACAATTAATTAAGGATCCTGCCTTCATAAATTCAATGAATCAAGTTGAACGAGAAGCTTGGACATCATTTGTTGCAGTTGTAGAAAATTTTCTAGGCAAACATAAAGCTCAAAACTATGTTGAAATGGTTAACAAGATGCTTAATAGTTTCAAATCCTTAGGGTGCAATATGAGTATTAAAATACACTATTTACACAGCCACTTAGACCGTTTTCCAGAAAATTTAGGAGACATGAGTGAGGAACAAGGTGAAAGATTTCACCAAGATATTAAAGTTATGGAGGACCGCTACCAAGGAAGATGGGACATGCACATGATGGCAGATTACTGCTGGAGTTTAAAAAGGGACTATTTAAAAAAACATTCAAGAATGTCGCGGAAAAGAAGCTTTCCAAGTGTTGAGTGACTATTTCATTTCTTCAATGTTTTTTTTTTTTTGTTTGTAAGTACGACATAATATTGTATTTTGTATAACTAAAATAAAAATTTCGTATCTACTTTTGTTTACTACACTTACGGATTTGAGTTACAATAATGTAACTTATATTTCTCTAAAATTGTATATCTTAAAAATTTGAGCTCCTAGGTACAAATGAATACGTTATTTGAATTCAGGACATCAAATTAATATAGAATCAGCTCAAAAAACCTCGACACCAAAACAGCTGTTCCCCTGTGTAATCTGTTAATTTTAGTGGTTTCCACTAAAGGTTAAGTGAATTTTTATATATTAATGCTAAAAAAGTGAGAATTAGAGTTAGACAAACATATGCAAATGTAGTAGAATATTCAAAAGATTAAAAACAAAATATACAGTGCGTCCCAAAAAGTTTTATACAAATGGAGAAAAAGTTTATCTTACAAAAAAACTTATTCTTGATCACATGGAAATCCATCACATGGAAATGCATAATAAAGCATCAAAAGTTTAAAATATTTGATGGTATACAGGGAAAATAAGAAATAATGATTTATAATGGAGAGTAAAGTGTGTTTAAATTTAAATATAGAGTAAAATATTAATTGAAAATGTAGCCTTCCTAGTTAAAAATTCAAGAAAACTCCAGTAAACACGTCCGTAATTGCACAAGTGCTTCAATGTATCCACCGCACCTTTCTAAACAGGTTCGTTGAGAAAAATCTTTTATTACATTTCTAATTATGTCAGGAGTTACAGCTTCACATGTTTCCCTAATGACTCCCTCAAGATGATCAACATCTTGGAATGGCCTTTTAAGATAAACCTTTTCTTTTAAGTAGCACCATAAAAAAGCCTAGAGGGGTAATGTCCGAGGATCTTGGGGGCCAAGTAAACTGCACATACCTCTCTATTTTCCCACCGTTAAAAATGTGGAGGAGATAATCTCGAACATTTCTCATACTGGGACATGATGCACCATCATGGGGGGGGGGGGGGGTGGTACCATATACCAATTATTTGTAGGCGATTAAGAAACTCAGGGAACTCATTATTTAAAAATTTTAGGTCCAACTATTCTATCTTTAAAAATTCCACACCATACGTTGGTTATAATCTCAACCCTATGGAATGTATGGTCGATCCTCAAGCAGGGATTCAAGGAACACTCAATTACATCAAAAGATACCCTCCTCAAACGCGTTTTGTTTGAAGAGTGTAATGCAATTTTCCAAAAAGAACACAAAAGTTAATTTCTTCGTTACCAAAAAGAATTGCACCTGTAATCACAGTCACACGAAATTGTTCTAAATATTGATTTTTATAATAAATATACTAGTGCAATCTAATATGGCAGAGGCGGCCCGTGGCATACTAACTTGCTTGCGGTACTGAAGGTCTCGGGTTCGATCCCGGTAGGTCGGTATACCTTATTTATTAATTTATTTAAGTATATATGGCCTGGCCACGTACATAGGTAGTAGTTGCTTTCAGAATTGCAATAACATTCGTCGCAGCACTACCGCGCTGTCTAAAAGTTTTGCTGCGAAATACAAAAATGTATGTTTCGGCACTTGGGCAACATTGACGTGTATTACGATTACGACATCCCCGCCGATATCCTCAAGGTATGAAAAAGGGTAAAACCCCTATGCAGGCGGGGAGATGAACAATAAAAAAGATGTCTTTCATTTTGTTCTATTCCAACAAGAGTTTTAAGAATTTTAAATTTTATATGGCAAACACTTTAGACCAAGGCTATATACGTACCTATACTGGTTTTTCCCACCCCAGGAGGTCCATGAAAGCACAATATTTTCCCTTGGGTGCTCCCCTTCAATTGACTGACTGCTATAAATTCTAATATTCTTCTTTTGATATCTTCCATACCATAATGATCTTGATCTAAGATTTCCGATGCCGTCTGGATGTTTAAGTTTTCCTCGCTCTGAACCCCCCAAGGTAAGGATGTGAGCCAATCAAGATAATTTCGTGTTACACTGGAAAAAATAATTATCGTCTATACACTGAAGGAAAAAAAATTCTACATGGGGTGAAAAGTCCCAGTCCCGAGACTTTCCGAGAGATGGTGGCATGAACAAAAAATATACGACTTCCAATTAGTGTCAACCCTCAGAAGATTCGTGTAAAATTGTCATGACATTTTGTCGATTAGTTTGAGAGTTGCGGCTGTTCAAGTGACGCTATTTTAGAGCCAGAACCCAAGAATGGCTTAAGAAGTGTTATAAGTAAACTATTGTCGATGTTTTCGTGAACTCAAATGCCGTCGTACAAGCACCGATGATGCGCCACGTTCCGGACGTCCAAATAAGGCAGTCACTCCAAATAATATAAAAAAATGCACCATATTGTTTTAAGTGACCATAAAAAGGAAAGTGAAAATATTAGCAGAACGCGTTAGGCATATTTTGCATATGGCATACGTGCCTGATGGGTGCCGTGCACTCCCACGATTGATCAAAAAACAGCAACGTGTCGAAAGAACGCTATTTAGCACTGTTTCGGCGTAATCCAAAGGAGTTTTTGCGTCGATTCGTAACAACAGACGAAACGTGCATACACCACTACACGCCTCAGTCCAACAAGCAGTCCGCAGAGTGGCTCGAACCGCATGAAAACCGACCGAAGAGTCCAAAAACACAAACATCATCGGAAAAGGTTTTGGCGATTACCTTGAGAAGGGGGAACAATCACCGTAAACCATTACGTCAGTTTATTGGACTATTTGAATGGTGAACTCAGGAAAAAATGCCGCATTTATGTGTTATTTCGCCAGCTCACAACTTCATAAAATCGATAGTGAAATTGGACCAATTGGGTTATGAATTGCTTGCTCATCTTCTGTCTTCACCAGATCTGACCCCCAGCGATTATTACCTCTTTCTAAATTTGAAATGGTGGCTCCAGGGAAAGAGATTTGGCTCAAATTAAAAGTTGAATGGGAAACAGGCTTATTTAAGAGAGCTTGACAAATCGTACTATATGAAAGGTATCCAAATGTTGGAAGATCGCTGGAATCCGTGCATCGCTCTTGAGGGAAACTATGTTGAAGAATAAAATCCATTTTTCGCAAACTTCGAAAGTCTCGGGACGTTTCACGTCATGTAGTATATCTTTTTTTTTACATAGAAAGCAAAATACTAAGCAAATAACAGCACAAACTGATTTAAAAAGACAACTTACTTAAACTCTGAACTGTGGCTTTCCAAAAAACCAAGCTTATTGAGCTCCTCATCAATAACTGCTCTCACGGCCTGAGGTAAAACCTTATCTTTAATTCTTTCCCTAAATTTGTCTCCGATCGCATCTTTATCTTCCTTTTCTAGTCCTAATTCTTTCTTGATCACTTTCAGTTGTTCCTGAAGAATGTATTTTCTGTGATGTTGTTTCACTTTTTCTTCTACTTCACGACCGATCTTTTGCTGAAGTTTTGACAGTTCATATTCCTTTTTCAAGAGGGACAGAGACAGCATTAGGCGTTTTGGGATCTGAAAGAGAAACGAATTTGCTATTAAGGCATATTTGTTTTTTAGCACTCAATATAAAGATACATACATCCATTTCTTCTAGGACCTCCTGTAATTCTTTACTTTCTGCTGCTGTTAAAGCAGCACCTAAATCTGATAAATATACAGGATTGTCCACGACTCTCTGGCCTTGGTGCATCATTTGTTGTAAACTATCCCTACAAGTAAATAATAAATTTAATAAGTTTTTTTTACGATTCCCGCATATTATATTACAGTTTAAAATTTGTTTTCTTTATGGTCTTTAAGAGATAATTGACAGGCAGGGCTGGCAAAAAATAAAACTTCATTTAGCAGTGTTGAGCTTTTCTGTAGTCAATCTGCAGGAGAACTGACGGTCGGTTTGCAGGAGCTAATCAGTCTTCGCAGTGTTTGCGTCAACCGAACATGTTTCACCCTTGCATCATCTCAGAATGACTACCTTCTTTCTTTAAATTAAACCACCTCAACCAAGCAAAATTTAAGTGTAGGAATTCTTAAAAAAAATAACCGGTCAAGTGCAAGTTGAACTTGCGCAATTAGTGTTCCGTCCGTTGATTGCTTTTAAAATAAAAAAATTTGTTACAGATGTATAAAATGATCAGTGACTTCACAAAACACACCCCAAATGAGTTTTCAACAAAGTTTGTTTCCAATCTTCACTGAAATCTGATGAAATTTTTGTTTTTTTTAAATACCAGAAAAATTATTAAAGGTAATGCACTCGTGATAATTTTCGTTCAATCTACACCCCGTGGAGAATATTCCGGAATTTTTTCAAAATTTTTTGATAAGTACTTTTTGAGATAAGGGGCGGGACAGAGATTTTTCGCGATTTTTTTAAAAATAATACAAATAAAAGTGCGCGCAAGTATTACATTATATATACATTTTTTACTCGTGTTTTCACAAGCTTTCATTTGACACCACACTCGATGACCTAGTAAAAAATTTTTTTTTTTTCACTTCCGATTTCACCCCTGAAACTAACCTCTTAAGTCAAAATTTAACTTTTAAAAAACGACATGGCTCTGATGAGGCCATCAATTCCTATATTATTACCAAATTTCAACTTTCTATGTCAAATAGTTTCGGGAGAAAATCGAGTGTGACAGACAGACGGACGGACAGACAGACAGACAGACAGGCAGGCAGACAGACAGACAGACACTGAAGTGATCTTATAAGTGTTCCGTACGGAACACTAAAAATGGAACCTTAACATTATCCCAATAAAGTTCAAAAATCCACTAAGCTTTATCTAAAAACTAGAGATGTAAGGGGTACCCACTCTACCCTGCTGGACACCCTGCCTAATTTTTTGAGCATAATAAATCCAAATTAAAAGTAACATTTGTTTCAAAAGACAGGTTTACAAATTTTTAATTTGGAAAAATACCAAGAACGCCACATGCCTAGATAAGTTAATTGGGACCTCCTGAACACGAAAAACGCTATATTTTTTTTTTTTTAAGTACCGTTTTTTAGATAACGGTACTTTTGTGTTTTTCGGTGTATGGTCCCACTCAAACCCTTATGGAGCCCAACCGAAAAGTCCGATCGAGATAAATGTCATACCGTTGGAAAGGCAACTAAATGCCTTTTCCGGTGGTATACTATAAATTTCTATGTGACAAGAAGTGGCTGAGTTATAACACCTCAAAGTTCAAAATTTGCCTATTTTTTACGTTTTTTTCAAAATTTTTCATTTTTATTTGGTTTTTTTTTCTACGTTATTGTAAAGATCTGGAATGTTTTATTTTTTTACCAAGTAGTTTATTTAATAACCAACATTTTAAACGTAATTTGAAAAAAAAAGGATGAAAAATAAAGTTTTTATTAAGGATTTTGTGGAACGACAATATTTTCATTTTCATTGCTCACACGCTATATTCGGCGTCCATAAGAATTTGAATCACTGTATACGTTGGTAGCCCTGACACACGCTATATTCGGCGTCCATCAGAATTTGAATCACTGTATACGTTGGTAGCCCTGACACACGCTGTATTCGGCGTCCATCAGAATTTGAATCTGATCACAGTAAACAGTTTGGCTTTGTACGTGCAAAAAATAAAATGTGTTCAATCGATCCCAACGAATTTTGTTATGTTTGTGGAGTTCTTGTGAAAAAGAAATCACAGCATTTGATGCGAAAAATGAATACGAAAAATTTATCTGAAGCGTATAAGAAGTATTTCGGCTTTCGACCTGCGTCTCTGGACAAACCGTGGACACCGAATAATGCATGTAACAACTGCCGAACAATATTAAATAAAATTGGTAAGGGTCAAGAGTGTTTCTTCACATTTGGAAAGCCAATGCAATGGAGAAACCCGATCAGTCATACAACAGATTGTTATTTCTGTTTAACGGAAAAGGCTGTCGGACGTAGAATTGACGTCGACATGCAGAGAACAGAATTTCAAAATGGATTTTTGCAACATACGAGGTTTAAATTCGAACATAAATTCAGTGCACCAACACCTGCAATCAAATAAACCTCATGTACTCGCTCTCTGTGAAACTAAGGTCAGTTCATCGACCAGCACAGTAAACTATCTTTATCCTGAGTACGATTTCTATTCCCGATTTAGGCGTAACTTTGGAATCTGTCTTTATGTCAGAAGCGACCTCTCTTGCCAACGAGAAGAGGCTCTGGAGCCCCCAAACTTTGATGTTATGTGGTTAAAAATAACGACCCAACCAACCACAAGGTTCGTCTGTATCCTCTATCGACCACCAAGTGATACAAACTTTAGAACACTTTTCGCTTCTCTTGCAGACACCATAGATCATTTACAAATTAACTATCCAAATGCCGAAATTGCCATCCTGGGCGACTTTAATGTCCACAACATCAACTGGCTTAAATATTCAAATACTACCGACGAACAAGGTCGTGAAGCCGAATCATTTTCAATCAGTTGTGGCTTGACTCAGCTTATTGATGAACCAACACGGATCCCTGATCGAGACGGAGAGTTCGCCAGTCTTCTTGATCTGTTTTTAACCACCAATCCGGAGATTTACACGGTCAGCGTAAATCCACCGTTAGGTTCTTCCGACCATAAACTGCTTTCGACATCGAGTATTCTACCAATCAGTGACAGAGAGGCGCCCAAACCGCGCAAGATTTGGCACTACAAATCTGCTAAATGGGAAGATCTCATGGAATATTTTCGAACTTTCCCTTGGTTGGACGTTTGTTTTCGATCCGACGACCCATCTGACTGCGCCAGGGAGGTTTCCGATGTTATTTTGGCCGGTATGGATGCTTACATCCCTTTTTCGAAGAAATGCCCTTCCAACGGCAAGCCTTGGTTTGACCTAAAATGCAAAGAAGCTGTTGCTTCTAAACATCTTGCATACCGACAGTGGCGTGAAGATCCTAACACCATAAATCGTAACATATTTGTTCGTACCAGGAACAGATGCAAAGAAATTATCGACGAAACCAAGGAGGTACACAATCAACGGATTAGAAACAAACTTCTCGCTTGTCCCGGCAATTCCAGGTCTTTTTGGTCGGTCGCTAAGGCAGTTAGTCAAAATTTCACCAAATCCACCATACCGCCACTCACACGGCCAGATAATTCTATTGCAACGACACCTGTTGAGAAAGCGAACTTGTTGGCTGAACTCTTTGCTTCACATTCTACTGTCGATTTCCAAGGAAAAAAACACCACCTACTATTCCCATAGTGCAGTCAAGGATGCCCGATATTGTCTTCAGACAGCGTATCATAAAACGTATTTTGATGAAGCTAGACACCAAAAAGGCTTCAGGCGCTGACGGAATACCTGCCATAGTTCTCAAGAACTGTGCGAGGGAACTAACACCAGTTTTCTGTAGACTTTTCAACCTATCCTACAGAAAGGGAATATTTCCTTCCTGCTGGAAATGTGCCACAGTTCAGCCGATACCTAAAAAAGGCAAGAAGACCTTGCCAAATAACTACCGACCAATCGCACTACTCTCAATAATATCGAAAGTCATGGAAAAGGCTATCAATCAGCATCTTCGAAAATATCTTGAAGGATTCAACATTATTAGTGATCACCAATATGGCTTTCGTAAAAATAGATCAACAGGAGATCTTCTGACTTATGTAACACATGTTTGGAACAACGCAATTGAACACTTTGGAGAATCTCGAGCGGTTGCTCTTGACATATCCAAGGCATTTGACCGTGTTTGGCACGATGGGCTGTTGGCTAAGCTACGTTCTTATGGTATGTCTGAAAAGTTCTGTTTGTGGCTCTCATGTTTCCTCAGAGAGCGTTCTTTACGAGTGGCGGTTGACGGATTTCTTTCTAACACCTTCACTATCAACGCCGGTGTGCCCCAAGGTTCCATACTGTCTCCTACTCTCTTCCTCATTTATATTAACGATCTGCTGGAAAAGACCGAGAATCCAATCTACAGCTTTGCAGATGACAGTACACTTATCTCTTCATTCACTTTGAACGCTCGGACATCGACTACTCAGACGAATATCCGCAGACAGCAGGAAGTCATTCAACTTAACAAAGACCTGGAAGAAATTCTATCTTGGGGTGACAGTAACCAAGTGGAATTTAACGCTACAAAAACCCAGGCGGCAGTTTTTTCTAAAAAAGTTAACGTTGCAGAACCCGACATAGTTATGTCGGGGCACTCCATCCCTCTAACACCGTCACTCAATCTGTTAGGCGTTAATTTGGGAGCAAATATGTCCTGGCATGAACATGTTGCAGGCATAGCAAGAAGAGCTTCTCAAAAGTTGGGAATATTGTTTCGAACCAGAAAGCTCTACACTCCACAACAACTGTTAATTCTTTACAAAGCTCAAATTCGACCAACTATGGAATACTGCTCCCATGTTTGGAGCTCCGCTCCCAAACATACACTGCATTTGTTGGATTCTATCCAGAGAAGAGCTGTTCGTCTGATTGGACACCCGGAACTGACCGACGGCCTTGATTCGCTGGAACATCGAAGAACGGTTGGCGACTTGAGCCTATTCTACAAGTACTTTCATGGAAAGTGTTCGAAAGATGTGGCCCGTTTAATTCCTCCCAGAGCGGTGCATATTAGAAGTACACGTCGCGCTAATGCTTCACATCCGTATGAGGTTCAGCTTGTTACTCCTCGTACAACGCTTTTCAAGCAGTCTTTTATATGGAGAACATCATGCCTTTGGAATGGTTTACCCAGGACTGTGTTTCCCATCGAGTACAATCTACAGCGATTCAAGAACAACGTGAATCGCTTTCTCCGCACACGTGTCGCTCCTGTAGCGCTTTAGGGACTTCCCTGTAGCACGTGTGCTAGACCCATAAAAAAAAAAAAAAAAAAATTGAACCAGTTTATCCAGTTGTTAGCTCGGTGACGCTGCCAGTGCCGCACTCAGTATCGTGCCCCAAACCGCAGCTGATTGTAGCAGAGCCCACAAAAATACGAAAAAGAACAACAATAAGTGATTCATCAGATGACTGCAGTGAATCAGAAATGCAATCAAATAAGAAACCCCATTTACTTACTCAGGCCGAGCTTAATGATTTGTGCCGAGATTTGTATTTGCCGAAATCGAAATCTGAATTACTTGCATCGCGATTGCAACAGTGGGGATATTGTGCTCCTGAGACACGTGTTACATATTACCGTGATCGTAGCAAACAACTTGCAGTTTTTTCGCAAAAACGGGAAACTTTTGTTTTTGTGCCAACATACGTGGTCTTTTCAATGCTCTCCAACAAAGTTATGACCCAGTGGAATGGCGTCTTTTTCTGGATGGAGGCAAGGATAGTTTGAAGGCAGTCTTGCTTCATAAAGGGAATACGAAACCATCAATTCCAATCGGATATGGAAAATACATAAAGGAAACATATGAAGCAATGAAAGAACTTCTCGCTCTCATACAATATGACCAACATCAATGGAAAGTTTGCTCTGATTTTAAATTAGTTGCCATACTATCTGGATTGCAAGGGGGCAATACGAAGTTTCCCTGTTTTCTATGTCTATGGGACAGCCGTGACCGTCAGAATCACTACATCCGAAAAGTTTGGCCCGAACGAAGTGGGCGTACGCACGGAGAGTACAATATTAAAAATGACCCACTCATTCCTCAGGAGAAGATAATACTTCCTCCACTACATATTAAGCTTGGGTTATTTACAAATATTGTGAAAACGTTGCCAAAAGACAGTCTTGCCATGAATTACCTTAAACAAAAATTTCCGAGAGCCACAGCGAGCAAAATTGAAGCTGGTATATTTGATGGACCTCAAATTCGGGCTCTGTACGGTGACCAAGCATTTAATGAGTGTTTAGGTCCAGCTCATTTGGAGGCATGGGAAGCATTCCAGGACATCGTTTACAACTTTTTGGGAAACTACAGAAGTCCTGATTACGCTGAGAAGATCGATACATTACTGCAAAAATTCAATGCCATTGGTAAGCGTTGAGTGAAAGCATGTATATCAAAAAGGCCGTTATCATTTGAAAATTATTTGAAATTTATTCTTTTTAACTTTTAGGTTCAAATATGACACCTAAACTACACTTTTTATTCAGTCATTTGGATTTTTTCCCCATGAACTTGGGATCCGAAAGTGATGAGCAGGGTGAAAGATTTCACCAGGAAATGCAAGAAATCGAGAGACGTTACAAGGGCTGGTGGGATGAACAAATGATGGCAGACTATTGTTGGTTCCTCATTCGCGAAGATACATCCGAAAAAAAACGGAAAAAATTCAAGTCACTCGTCATTTTAATTTAAATTTTTTTAATTTACGCCGAATATAGCGTGTGAGCAATGAAAATGAATTATATTGTCGTTCCACAAAATCCTTAATAAAAACTTTATTTTTCATCTTTTTTTTCAAATTACGTTTAAAATGTTGGTTATAAATAAACTACTTGGTAAAAAAAAATAAAACATTCCAGATCTTTACAATAACGTAGAAAAAAAAACCAAATAAAAATGAAAAAATTTTGAAAAAAAACGTAAAAAATAGGCAAATTTTGAACTTTGAGGTGTTATAACTCAGCCACTTCTTGTCACATAGAAATTTATAGTATACCGCCGGAAAAGGCATTTAGTTGCCTTTCCAACGGTATGACATTTATCTCGATCGGACTTTTCGGTTGGGCTCCATAAGGGTTTGAGTGGGACCATACACCGAAAAACACAAAAGTACCGTTATCTAAAAAACGGTACTTAAAAAAAAAAAATTATAGCGTTTTTCGTGTTCAGGAGGTCCCAATTAACTTATCTAGGCATGTGGCGTTCTTGGTATTTTTTGGCTGTAAACCAGTGAAATATGCACAAGAAAAAACATTTTAAACATAACAACAATAAACCTAAACTGTTTTTAAGGCTGAAGCCAATACTGTTCATAACATATGTTTATGGCTAAGTTGGGAATGTGGAATCTTTGAAACACTTTATTTTTGCGCTCGACGCGCGTTTCGCTAACCATGTTAGCTTCATCATCGCTCCTTATGAAGCTAACATGGTTAGCAAAACGCGCGTCGAGTGCAAAAATAAAGTGTTTGGTGTAGTGGTGATATATACTGAGTAATATGTTCATGGCTCCATAATTTCTTATGTAGATGACACCGCACTAAACTTGGGAAAAAGCACGAGAAAACTCTGCAAGGGTACTCAAGATTATCAAAAATTGGTTGGAGACATATAAATTAATTCTTAACATAACCAAAACAAATTACATTGCTTTCTCAATAACAAGAGTGGACCGACCAACTCTGTCAAGTATACCAATAGATGACACTCAAATAAGCAAGGCTTTGCAAACTAAGGATTTGGGGATTGTTATTGATCGGTTTCATAAATGGCAGCCATATATTGACTACCTGGCTCACAAAATAAGAAGACTTATATACAAGTTCTATATAATAAGAGAAATTCTAAATAAAACAGATTTGATTTTGATTTATAGATCTCTTGTTGAATCATTAATTAGGTGTGGTATACTGATATGGGGAGGACTGTATAAGAATAAGCTCTACAAGTGGCACATAACACAAAAATACATATTAAAAATTTTTAGAAAAATAAAAGGTATCCCTCAAGACTCCTGTATACTGAACACATAACTAACATACGAACAATATACATAACAACCATGTTCAGCTTCGTAAGATTTAAAAACACTACCAACAATTACATAAGCCATGTCTCAAACACCCATTCAAAGGCAAACAAAAACCTAAAGATACCAGACAGTCAAAAAATAAAAACAATAAAAAAAATAAATAGTATGCAACTTAAACAGAATATTTTAATATTTAAAATCGAACAGAGGTAAATTGTTATGTAGGTATGTTAGTATTTCATAATTTTTAGATGAGAATCTGCTCCTTTCTTCTTCACATATATTCCCAATCTCAGAAAATAATCATTTACTAAATACTGACAAAGCTGGTACTAAAAGAAACTTAAGAACAACTTCTCCTAACCTAGGGAAATTTTTTAAATTAATCTACCACCATAAAAACTGACTTGCTTTAAGATCTATCAATGGCAAACTTAAATAGGAATGATTCTACTTCTTCTATTCCATGGGAGACCTTTGTATTTTCATCTCTAGTTTGACCAATATTAGAGAATAGATCTCAAGATGTATGCTTCTGTTTCTTACATCTTTTGGTACTGTTAAGTTTTTTAAAATACTAAGTGGAACTTCATCTGAGGAGTATCATTTTCAATATTTTCTTTTAACAGGATTGCTTGTTTGATGCATTTTAAAATATCTTTTTTAACCTGCTCTTTGTTAGTGCATCTATAAATCTTGGAGACAAGAAAGTGGTAATTATATAATTGAGGGAGTTAGAGGCAAAGGGGTGCAAGTGGTAATACTTAGTCATTTTTAAACTGTAACATTAAAAATTCAAATAATATTTGAACCCTTTAACAAAAACATTGTGGGTCTGTCCGTCTGTCAGGAGTCAGATGTTGGGTAAAGAAACCTCTTAAAGCACATAACTTAATTTAGACAATTTTTTACTTACATCCCTTTGCTTCTGACACTCTCAATTGCTACTGGTAATTTGTTTATATGGTTGTAAAAGCTCCACTAATGTTTTAATTAAGTCCCACTGATAAAAAATTAACTGAAGTTAGCAGTGTTGTCAGAATGTTAATAAAACGTAAAAAAAGAGCTTAATATGATATTGCTCGATCCTGCAGAATCAGGTACCTGGTTTTGCCAGATCCTACATAGCTAGCTACCCAATTTGGCTGGATCCTGCATAGCCAGGTACCCAGTTTGCTGGATCCTACATAGCCAGGACCCAGTGTTTCCTAAACGTACTACCCATTTCATCTCTACTAAAAACTGAAGTTTTTTGCCAACTCTGCTGGATAGATAACTAATTTTTTTACCTGTACAATGGATTTAAGCTAATAATATCTCTAATAGTCTTAATAACTTCTTGAGTCAATGCTTTAACTTCCTCAGTTTGCCTGAACTTATTATGAACCACATTCTCCACTTCAGCCATTAAAAGGGGCTCAGCCCCAGGCGGTTTATCGCCCTCTTTAGATGCTTCTCCTGTTTCCTTGGTAATTTTTTGCGTTTGAGGTTTGTTGTCGAGATTTTTAATTTCCGGATAAGATTTTTTGATTCTGTTTGTACGTGTCTTCCGGCGTCCTCTGGTGTCTATTTCTTCTGAAATTGTTGGTACATTAATAGTAGTGTTGAACGTGGGGAAATGAAGTTTCATTGGTTTGTTGAAGTTCTCTACGACGGAGAAAACTACAGGCACTTCAGACGAGACACAAAAATCTACTGGCTAATATTAAACAAAAACATTAATAAAAGCTTATTACATGGACTAGTACAAAAAATATTTGATGGGGATTTAATTTGAATGGCTTATTCTTAATATTTGCTCACTCGTATTTCATTTTGTAATCTTACCTTTTACCTCTTCATCTACGGTGTCAAAAATTTGCCCAGTAATTTTGATTCTTCGATGGGCCATGACTACCAGTCTCAATCGATCTCCCAAATCTTGCATTTCATGAATTTGAGCAAAAACACCTATATTATAAACGTCGTCCAGTCTGTTAACCACCTACCAAAAAAAGACAGAAATTATTAAATAACTTACAAACCATCAAAAACATTTAAAACACTAAGAAACTGCTTCAAAACCACATTCAATATATGATTGGTAATGTTACACCACAGACACAGAGAATTGACTGAGCGTTCCGTATCCTGCTGTGAAGTAAATACAGAAGCAAAAGTGTGAGAGACACAAAGTGAATATGCAGCCAGTAGCTATCTCTTTCTCACCTTGAATTCCATCTCGGGGTACTGTGCCTTGGTTATTACAGGCCTACAGAAAAGAGACAGGTATTAGCAGCACAGTTACTTTATTTCTTTCTAGAGAGTAGTCAATTTTCTAAGGATAATATTCTATCCATTCTCTATGTCTATATTATACATACCTCTGATTCATTCTCCTCATTCCTCTTTAAGAAAATTCCACAATAAGGCTGGTTTAACTTCACCTTTCTTCTAATTAGTTCGATAAGTTGAGGATTTGTGAGTTCTATAAGTTTTATAAAGCGAGGGAACACTATATTTCGGTTGATTGCAATAACGGGTACGTGGGGCCATACCTAAAAAAGTATAATTTTCTTTTATTACTCTTAAGAGTTTTCTAAAGGAAAGATTTGAATAAAGACGGAAAAATGTAACTATTGCCTCCCTAAATAGCACAATAAAAATACCTCAGGTACAGCTACAGTTGCAGGTAACTGTGGATTGTAGGGTTCCTCTTCAGGGGGTACATCATCTGTGCCATCATTTTTAGTAGCAAAATAACGCACTGAAACCAATGACCTAGTTTCCTCACATAATCTTTTAAAAAGCTTATTTCTTGAAGCTCCAGAAACTAAACTTCTACCACGATTTACAGCTAAAAAATTAGCATTCTCGCAATTCTTGCTTTTAGAGGTTACATTCACGATGATGTTTTTGGCTTCACTAGAAAAACGGACTAAGTTTTTAGTGGTGTTGGCTACGTTGGGGTTTCTTGCAAGCTTGAGAAAACTCATTGTAGATTTTTCGATTTTTTTGTTGCTATTTGAAGTCAAAGATCATTTCCAAAATCAGTGAAACGTCAAAAATTCAAAACGTTTCTGGAAAATGATAACCTAGCCTAACTTTTGATCCCGGACCTGCGACCCCGGTTGGGACATATTACAGCTTCAATAGACGTACTTTTCAATATGTTTATAAAATCACGAAAATATCTTTTTGCTTTTTTCATTTCTTAACAGAAGGTGCAGCTCCTCAGAATTCTCAATTTTGAGGAAAAATCATACCCAGTAAGGTTCCTTTGGAGGCATCCTCATTTCCTCGAACAGCAAACTGGAGATTCAAATTAGAGATGTTTCTTGGGTGCAGATTTTTCACAAAAAGCATTTCACGCAGAGGAGCGGTAAGAACTTACAGACAATTTAAACATTGATGACCAAAGGAGGTGAGATTTTTTACACAAAAAACCCTTTCCTACAGGGACTGAGACTCTAAAACCATAGACTCCTCTCAATATAGATTTTTCACTCCTAATAAAAACTCTACTTCTAAGGAAGAGCTATATTCTACATCCATAGCATCAGAGGGATATGCCCTTTGAACGGAGATTCTATAACACAAAAAGAAGAAACTTACTGTCAAAATAAGGTTTTTTTTGTCTTTTTGCTTCTATCAAATGTTGGAAGTTTGTCACTCTCTTAAAAGAGATAAGGAAAAGAAATGTTAAAAAGTGCGTTTACAGTATCGTATTCCAGCTACGTCTTAGACGTATTTAATGAATTTATGCCATGCACTAAAGCTAAGGCTAAAAGTTCGGTTGGGATTGTATTAAGACACTCCCAAAACTAAAAACCGTCATCATCTCATGGCTGAAATGTCATGTAAAATGTAAATAATAATTTTATTATTTATTTTAATGTTTGGAGAAATGTTAATAAAAAAGTTCAAATTGTTATAATGGACGTCCTAAAGAAGCTGGCTTCATTACAGGAGATTTCAAAAGCACAGTTGTCGAAAATATTTTGTGTTAATCCCAACAGAAAATTTTTAGTTATTGAACCAAATCTCATAAAGCCCCTCGAAAGAATGTGCGGAGTACGATGGCTAAAGTAAATAGAAATTTTTAAGTTCTAGGTTTTAAATTTAATTCACAAAACAGACGTTTATATAATCAGTATAAAATATTTTTAGGGCATCAGGAGTTGAAAAAATATTCAAACTGGAGCACATAGCTCCAAATCCTGGCGACAACCCTATTTTTTACATGATACCTCCAGAACTCAAGACATTTAATCAAGTGGTAGACCAAATAAGGTCGCAGGTTGACATAGAGAATCCTCCAAATAACAAATACCATATTATAGTCATTCCACGATTTCTATATGTTTTTAAACAAGAATTAGAACAACATGGACTTTTGGATAACATTGTGAAGTTACATTCCTTTCAGTGGATGCCCATACATTTGGATACAGGCATTTTGAGCCTAGAAATCCCTTTGTTATATAATACACTTTTTATTTATGAGAACTATGCATTATTGCCCGTAATGTCAAAGAGTTTGTGGCAGTTATGCTTTGTAACAGGTAATATATTGAATTAAATAGCCTTACAGCATAGTTTTAATGATGCTTTCTTTAATTTAGGTCAACCAAAGGTTATATTAACCTTGGGACAACACTCAAACAGCTTACTAAAACAATATGATGAACTGTGTGAAGACCAAGGTGAGTCAGATAAATTGGACTCTGATTTTGGTGCGTTAATAATCATTGATAGAAGTATAGATTATGTAAGTGCCTTGCTTACTCCAGGAATCTACTCAGGGCTTCTAAGTGAAGTATATCCTGTTAATGCCGGGTTCTGTGATAGTTCTAAACCTCCTAAGGAAGATCAAAAGGAGGAAACTAAGGAAGAAGTTCTGCTCGATGATAAGTGTAACCCTGTGAGAATAAAAACAACCAGTGAATATTGTATTGAATAGTCACCAAGATACTGTGTATGCGGATATTAAAAATAGATACTTTACAGAAGTAACCTCAGTGTTGAGTAATTTGACTAAACAACTGAAAAGTGAAAAAATGAGTTCTAAAGAAATGGCCTTAGATGAAATTAAGAGGTATGTTCAGACTCAGTTACAAGCAACCAAATCAAGAAAAAAGTTCATTACAAACCACTTACTAGCTGCTGAAAGTATTATAAATGTTTTAGGGTATAGATATGAGCGCCAAAAAGAAGTGGAAATCGATATCATCAAAAATAGTAATAAATCAGCTAATTTCAGCTATTTAGAAGAGATATTAGCAACAGAAAATGATATGTTACTGTCATTAAGATTATTCTGTCTTATTTCAATCACTCAACGATTATCAGAGAGTGAAATAAAGGTGTTTTGGCGAAAGTTTTTGCTTCAATTCGGCTTCAACTATGGATTTGCTTATGACAACTTGATAACAGCAGGTTTTATAGAAGACTTTACACAGAACACATCAACTATCAACATTCCAGGCAAAATTAACTTAAAAATCCCCAGATTTGTTTCAAGTAATTTTTATACAAATGCAAAAAAACCTGCGACAAGTACCTGCAGATCCTGATAAAATAAACTTGAAGCATCCTACTTGTGCAAGTTATGTGTATGGTGGTGCTTACATCCCCCTAATAACCCAAATAGCAGGGATGGTACTAAATTCCATCCCTCTAGAAGAAATTAAAGCAAAATTGGAAAATCTCGGCCTAGTTTCAGTGAGAAATGATAAAGGATTCCCCCTGTTATGTAGGACAATTTTGATATATGTTGTAGGTGGTGTTACTTACGCGGAAATTGCCGCTTGTAATTTACTGGAGACTCTTACAGGGGCTAGGATTTGTATTATGAGTGATAGAATTATTAATGGGAATGATTTGATGAAAGATATTTTAAGTGTTCCTAAATAGTTTTCATATTCTCTTTTTATCGATGAATTTAATGTTTGTTTTATACTTTTACTAATTCTATTGTGCTTAAAAGTAAGCCAGTTGTATATGTGCAATGTCACTTTTATGTATTTTTGTTACCTATATATAAATAAATATTGTAAAAGTTAGTTTTTGTTAAGAAATATTCATTTGTTAAAGGCGAAAAATTTGGAAAATGGTAGCAAGATAATAAAAATAAACAGTAAAGTGATTTACTCGGTACTTCTCTTGCAAACACGTTGTTATGTTAACGTTATAACCTTAGGGTTCGATTCGGATCCATGTCGCGAATTGTCGGCAATATCCGGATCCTTGATTTGGTTGATTAACTTGATGAAAATTAATGGACGTAATACGATGTCCAAGGGTAAGGTAATACTGATGTGAAATTTGTCCCTTAATATATTAAGGGGTCAGTCTACTTTACCACCTTAAAAAAATTTAAATTTTTTTATGAGCAATTTTATCAGGATTCAGGTCTACGAACGCTCGTCTCTGCACGCGCGCTCGCTCTGCTCCTCTTACTAGCTTTCTACTTTCCTAAACAGAGCTGCTTCCTACTGTAATTTGGAACTGTTCTTCACAGTACGAGACCTTTCTAATGAATTTTGCGGAACAAAACAAGACCTTGAGGCGCAGCTTGACTCTTATTTCGAAGCTAAATAATTCAGGTTAGTTTTTAAACGTGTTTTTCTCCAAACAACGTTTTTGCATGCGGCATTGATCTTTTTTTCGAAACCGTACAACCGATCTTTACGAAATTTTTACCACATATTCAGCACATGTGTGGCTATGGCCGGAACTAGAATAAAATCAAAATTTGTCGTTTTTACTATTTTTTTGGCGTACAAATGGCAAAAAAAAAAAATTTCGCAATTTTGTTTTAACATAATTTTAGTTCGGGCCATAGCCACAGTCATACAGATTGTAAATCTTTGGTTTTTCTGTTTTAGAGCAGCCATGCTGAAAAAAACGTCAACGTCATGGACACACCTTTTTTTTGACATAATAGGCGTTTCAGTTAATAATGTCGATTTTTTCGCAACATTTAAGCGTTTATTTCCATCACAAAATGAATTGCCTTAATAATCAAAGTATTGGCCATCGTTAGCCATGACTTTTTTCTATCTTTCTCTCAAAGAATGGATTCCGCACCAGAAGAACTTTTCATCTATTGAGGCCAACCATTCATCAAGCCAAATTTTCACTTGTAAGAATGTAAGTGTTGTTCTGAAAGTCCGTGCTGCATCGGTCGAAATAATTGGTAGTCTGAAGGGGCTAAGTCGGGTGAATACGGCGGGTGGGGTAGAACGTCCCATTTGATGTTTTTCAAATAGTTTTTAACACATTTTAAAACATGGGGCCGAGCACTGTCATGTTCAAAAATGACTTTATCGTGTCTTTGGGCGTATCTGGTCGTTTTTCCTTCAATCCTCGGTTCAACTTCAACGTAATACACAGCTCCTTTACTATCCCACCAAATATCCAGCAAAGCTTTCTTTTCCTGTATATTGCGCACTGGTTGTGATGTTGAAGGCTGGCCTGGGTCTAACCAAGTTTTTTGGGTTGGAGCATGTTTACCATAAGCTTCAACCAACAATCGATAACTTTCAGCAGCTGTTTTCTTCAAATGAAAGAAGTTATTAAACTTCTCCGCAAAACGTCGTGGTACGAAACACGACATATTCAAAGTTATGAAAAACTATGTTTGACATAACAAACTGGCTTTTGATGGCGTATGTTTACATTCCAAAACGCCATAGATGCCACTAGTCTATACCAACAAGTGTATTAGTAACGCCATCTCTTAGCAAAATCGACATTATTAACCAAAACACCTATGTTCGCCTCGCATTTTTCCATAAAAAAGTATATAAAATCAACAAAAGAAAATTTTTTCTTATATTTCAAGAGTATTAATACAGCCCAAAAAGAATTACTTCAATATTTGCAATAGATATCGCCAAAAAATTCGCAAAAATACCTTTTTTTCGTGCGTCTAAAGTAGACTGACCCCTTAATGAGCAAAAATAATGCCTCAACTGTTTCTTGTGTTTATCAACGACATAAATGAGATTATTGAAGTTGATCATCAACTGTTTGCTGATGACCTCAAACTATATGTATCAGTAAACTCAATTGAAGACTGCATATGGTTGCAAAACAGTATTGATGCAGTACAAAAATGGTGCACATTAAATAGGTTGATTCTAAATGTTAGTAAGTTGTCCAATTATGTCGCCCGGAAAAAACGCCAGTACACTTTCAATATCAAATAAATAATTTTTTGGATGGTAGTAGCTTCTACTTGATGGAAATTCATTATAAAATATATAATAAAAGACTTTAGTCAATTTCCACTGGTTTATTTAAATTACGATGACGCGTTTCGCTGTCGATGCAGCTTCTTCAGATCTACATTTTACACTGTCAAGTTAGGTTTAATGTTCACAATTTTATATAATTTCTTAATTATAATATTACACCTAATTAAATTACATTGATAATATTGGAAAACCCCACACAGATTTGGAATTAGGAAAATAAATGGTGAATTGTTTAAATCTACCTGGTCGTTGAGTAACGTACCTGTAGTCCTTAATCGATTAATTTGCATTGTCTCTAAAAGGTTTAGTTTTAAACCTTTTTGTTGGGTGTGTAAAATTTTGAAATTCTTGTTAAATGTGTGATTTTCTGTTAAAAGATGATTAGCATATGTTGAATTAGACTTCTACGGATGAAACTTTTTTCGTGTTCTGTAATTCTTTGTCTAAATGTACGTCCAGTTTGTCCGATGTATGTTTTAGGACATGACCCACATGTTAATTGATAAACCCCTGATTTATTGTCTTTCTTGATTTGTGGTTTGTAGTTTTTGAGATATTTCTCTATAATATTGTTAGTCTTGTAAGCTATGTTGATATTTTTTTGATTTAAAAATTTTCCCAGTTTTTCTGTTGGTTTGCCGAAATAGGTCAAAAACTTATTTCCAAGTGTTCCTCCAGACGAAACAATAATTTTAATAGAGAACCTATTAATACAAAATAAGTAAATGAAGTTATAAAAATGGACATAATTAATTTACTAAGAACTTGCCTAAGACAAAATTATTTTTCATTTAACAAAAATTCTACAATAGTAAGGAAGGGTTAATTATGGGGAGTCCATAACCTGTGGGTCATGTCCTAAACCAGGGGTGCTCAAACTTGAACTGCTGGCGATCTAAGTATGATGCAGGATTGTCGTCTAGGTAGGGTGTATCGTGGCATAGATATTAGTTTTCCGCACAATATGCATTTTTTTAGTCAAGTGTAGGTCTGCTCTAAAATGTCAATGAAAAAACTCATAATTATTCAAAATTGAGAGTTTATTGGTTCTTACAAAACAAACGAGTTCTAATGTCTAAACTTAACTAAAGAGTGACTTTGGATGTTGAAGCGTGGCACCGCATGTCCTCAGCATACTTTTCATAAGATGGTACGTAATTACGGAGTGCTAATCGCAAGCATGATGACATATGTTCGTCAGTTAGTCGATTGCGATATTTTGACTTAATTATCTTTATTTCAGAAAATGCAGACTCGGACAAGTAAGTTGACCCAAACATTGCCGTCAGTTGAAGGGCGATTTGCCTTAGATTCGGATATTTATCTTCAGATATAAAACACCAGAATTTTGTATCAGATGCTGTGGCTTTGAGATGTATATCTGATATAATCTGCACTAACTCATTTTCAACAGAACATGAGTCCATGTTAAACTGACTTGCTATTTCAGTAGCTCCTCAAAGTTTTTACACGAAAAAGGATGACTCATAAATGATGCGATATTTGCCAATTTACTGAAATCATAAAAACGTATTTCGAATTGGCCCAAAATATTTGATAATTCTGCCTCATAAATATCATAATTCAACTGAGGAATCCTTACTTTCAAAGACGGAAAATTTATCAGATCCTTTCTTTTCAGTTGATCTATCATAAGTTGCAATTTACTTTGAATGCGTTTATTGCGCTAATCATCTCAATAATAGTTTTTCCTTTACCTTGAAGCTCCAAATTAATGGTGTTTAAATGCATTGTGATGTCTGTCAAAAATGCCAAATCAGTCAGCCATTTTCCGTTTTTTCAGCATCTGAGTGTCATCACCTCTTTGGTCCAGAAAAGCTGTTATTTCGGGCAATAATTCTTGAAACCTTTCTAGGAATTTTCCGCGACTCAACCATCTGACGTCCGTGTGAAGAACTAAATCAGTGTGTTCAGCCGACTCACTATCTTCCAACTGCAATTTAAAAAGCCGTCGTTGCAAGCTACGTCCACGGATAGAATTCACAATTTTTATTGCAATGCCTATAATCTCCTCCATGTTTAGAAATTTTGAACACAAAACTTGTTGATGTATAATGCAATGGAAGGAGAAAAATGAAGGGAAATCATCATTAGCTCGACACAATGCCACAAAACCGTTTTTGTTTCCAGTCATTGCTGGTGCTCCATCGGTTGTAATGCACACTAGTTTATATATTGGTAGCTTGTAGTTTGTTACAAAATTGAAGATATGACGATATATATCTTCGCCACGGGTCTTTCCTTTCAGAGGAATCATTGTCAAAAACTCTTCCTTAGCCGACATGTCATTGAATACCATTCGAATAAAAATACACAGCTGGGCAGTGTCTGTCATATCGGTGAATTCGTCGAACTGTAAAGAAAAGTATGTACATTCCATGATATCATGTTTTAGTTTATCTGCCATGTCCTGACTCATGACTTCAACACGCCTTGTGACAGTCGGACAAGATAACTGAAGTTCTCTAATAGCAGACATAATCTCTGTTTTATTTTTAAAATCTCCCAATAAAGTCTCATCCGCTTCAATAAATGCTTCCTTCACAACCAATCCATCATCAAATGGTTTCTTGTGTTTCGCCAATATATGAGATATTTTAAATGACGCGATCGTTGCAGCTTTTGATTGTTTGGCTGGTCTTGTGAACATGGTTTGTTCTTTTTTCAAACAAGTTATCAAATCACGTACTTTTCGTTTTCTTAATTCACTCTGTGACGGAAAATCCTTTTCATAGTTTTTATGAACCGTTTTACGATGCCTCTCTAAGTTCCCACGCTTAGGTATTGCAACTGACGCACGGCAAATGAGACAAATGCACTTATCCTTTACCATACAAAAGAAAAATTCTTCCTCCCAATCGTTATTAAAATGATAAGTTTTACTTTTCTTCGCCGCACTCATTTTGGACTATTTAATTATAAACTTTGTATCGATGTATCGCCTTCAAGTTACAACTCAGACTGACTCCAACATTTATATCGGCGCGAACGAAGTCTCGAATGTTCCCGTCAAACACGCCGCCCGAAGTTTCTAGAAAAATCGGCGGGAATCAAAAACGCGGCTTTTCTTTGACAAGTACCGCGCCTTCCTTTGATAAAGCCGCCTTTTGCCGCTAACAGGGGGTTATTACGATAAAAGAAAGTGATGAGGGGGTTATTCTGGCCTAATTGTGGATCGAATAAATTTTAGTAGTTTATTCATTACATTTTGTTTTAGTTACCTAAAACAAAATCTGTGAATAGTTCTATATCGGAATTTTTTTCTCGAGATCGACTCAAAAAGCACTCGCGATCGACCGTTTGAGCACCCCTGTCCTAAAACATACATAGGACAAACTGGACGTACATTTAGACAAAGAATTACAGAACACGAAAAAAGTTTCATCCATAGAAAATCTAATTCAACATATGCTAATCATCTTTTAACAGAAAATCAGACATTTAACAAGAATTTCAAAATTTTACACACCCAACAAAAAGGTTTAAAACTAAACCTTTTAGAGACAATGCAAATAAATCGATTAAGGACTACAGGTATGTTACTCAACGAACAGGTAGATTTAAACAATTCACCATTACTGCATTTATTCTCCTAATTTCATGTCTGTGTGACTTTTCCAATACTATAAATATAATTTAATTAGTTGTAATATTATAATTAAGAAATTATATAAAATTGTAAATATTAAACCTAACTTGACAGTATAAAATGTAGATCTGAAGAAGCTGCATCGACAACGAAACGCGTCATCGCAATTTAAATAAACCAGTGGAAATTGATTAAGGGGACCCCGAAGGCCGAAAATTTTAAAATTATCATTTTTTTTATTGCTTTAAATCAAAGTTCAACCTTTTGTGCACAATTTAAGACAATTTTCATCAATTTATCTTAACTAGAAGTATTTTTAAAAAATTTAAGAAAAAAAAAAGTTAATACTTTTCACTTCACAGATAGTCAGATTTACACGTTTACAACCAAACTGGCAGGTTTCCAAGGTTTCCTCTAGCAATAGAAAAAAATCGATATTTTCTACGCTAATAATCGATAGTTTGACGCCGAAAAACAAGAAAAAGGTCCGGTCGTGGCGCTGTATCAGAGACGAACCCGCGCTTATTGAAAATCGCTCGTCCTGAAAAGTTGTGGTTTTTGACCTTTCGGTACACGTTTCTCAAAATGTAAACACCCAAACCTTACTAAACTTTGTGGAAATATTTAATGATGTTAGAGGATTATTTGCCAGCAATTTCACGTTCGTTGATGTAGTAGAAGGCAAGAAAAAAAATCATGAGAGAAAAAAAAGTACATTTTTTAAACTTAAATTAAAAAAAAAACTAATGAGTATATTTAAATGAAATTGGGAACACTAATACAACAGGATACCCCTAATCCAGTAAAAAAAAAATTACATCAGTAACCCATTTAGAACCCGAGGAATCGGTACCGAAAGTGAGCAACCTCGCTCATAAGGATAAGGTAGCCTTCGGGAAAACAGTCTTTTATTATATATTCAAATAAATAAAGTAAATCTTGATAGGGTAAATTGTGTTAAAGAGCTTAGAGTTAGTATTGACTCTAAATTATATTTTGATGTACATGTAAAAAATATTGTTTCTGACGCTATGAAAATGTTGGGCCTAATTATCAGAAATTGTCAGAACTTTGTTAAAAAAAAAAACATATTTTATAATATGAGTAGAAATATTTAAATTTCTGAAAAGTTGAACTATATCGTCACACTCTAAATAAAACTAAAACCTGGTAAAAAACATGGGAGTATTTTTATTGCAAAAAAAAAACATTAACATAAAAATATAAAATAAACACAATAAATTCTATAAAAATAAAACATAAATAAAAAAACTCTGAGTACAAAACAAAAATATTACATGATAAGTATAAGGTTTCTTTATGCGTCAGTTTCAAATCGGTCAAAAGCACTCATACTAATGAAGTTCAACCGATAAATTGACTTTCTCAGATATTAAGCTCCGGCCGATTTGAAACCGACTATACGAAAAGGGCGCGTAGATTTGCTACAGTGCTGTTATGTATGACTTCAAATTGCACTAAATTCCATGGCGTCCGCGCTATTTTGCGGACACAAACAGCCCTGTATGAGGAGTGCAATTTCAAATTTATCTGTCCATAAATGAGGTCAATCAACTTTTGCAGGAATTGTTGGGAAGTAGGATCCTGAAAATTTAAAATTGCTATAATTTTATCTCTGCTATGCCCAGGATAAAATAAAAGGGAACGACCTAATTTCCCATTTTATTTTCGATTTTGTAGGCTCAGCGTACCCCTTAGAGCAGCAAACTCCTTTTTATCGTATTCTACGTCCAAGAAACTACCTGTATGTCAAAATGCAGCCTGTTAACATTTAATGAAAGTTTTTCGTTAAAATTTGCCTCTGATGACAGAACTATATTAAATATTGGTTTTTACAATAAATATACCAGTTTAATCTATTTATTTCATTTTGTTCTTTTTCAACAGTTTTGACATTTTTAAGATTTCGTTAGGTGACAAATACTTTTGGCCAAAGCTGTATACACTATATACATGCAAAAAACCGGTCAAGTGCAAGTCGAACTTGCACAATTAGTGTTCCGTACGTTGATTGTTTTTAAAATAAAAATTTTTGTTAGGGTCGTATAAAATGATCAGTGACTTCACAAAACACACCCCAAATGAGTTTTCAACAAAGTTTGTTTCCAATCTTTACTGAAAACTAGTGACTATACCAAATAAATTATTAAAGGTAATGCACTCGTGATAATTTTCGTTCAATCTATACACCGTGGAGAACATTCCAGAATTCTTTCAAAATTTTTTGATCAGTACTTTTCGAGATAAGGTAGGGGACAGCGATTTTTCGCTATTTTTTAAAAGTAATACGAAGAAACGTGTGCGCAAGTATTACATTATATATATATTTTTTACTCGTGTTTTCACAAGCTTTCATTTGACACCACACTCGATGACCTAGTAAAAATTTTTTTTTCACTTCCGATTTCACTCCTCAAAACGAACCTCTTAAGTCAAAATTTATGTTACGGTGATATAAAATGATCAGTGACTTCACAAAACACACCCCAAATGAGTTTTCAACAGTTTGTTTCCAATCTTTACTGAAATCTGATGACCTTGAATTTTTTTTTTATATACCAGATAAATTATTAAAGGTAATGCACTCGTGATAATTTTCGTTCAATCTACCCCCCGTGGAGAATATTCCAGGATTTTTTCAAAATTTTTTAATAAGTACTTTTCGAGATAAGGCGCGGGACAGCGATTTTTCGCTATTTTTTTGAAAATAATACAAAGAAAAGTGCGCGCAAGTATTACATTATATATATATTTTTTACTCGTGTTTTCACAACCTTTCATTTGACACCACACTCGATGACCTAGTGAAAAAAATTTTTCGATTTCACCCCCCAAAATTAACCCCAAGTCAAAATTTAACAAATAGTTTCGGAGAAAATCGGGTGTGACAGACAGACACCGAAGTGATCTTATAAGTGTTCCGTACGGAACGCTAAAAACCTCCCGTCACCCTCTTTCCCTCCTCCTTCTGCTGTTATTCATGAGAGAGAAAAATTGGAGTTTTTTTTAGGAAGATTGAAAATCTCATCACACAAAAATACATACGTCAGTGAATGCTGAAGGCTCCCAAGCCATATATTTGCAAAAATCCACCGTAAGTCCATTGCTTTTGTAAAAAGAATTACAAAAAGCTGCAACTTCATCTTCATTTTTTTAAATTCAAGACAGAAAATAAAAATTCCTTATCGCAGTCGATTTTAAACACAGGACCTCTGCTATCATGGGCGGATATTCTAAAAAAAGAAGGATTCAAAGTGTATTTCCACTAATGGCTTGGAAATGCCACAGTTTAACTGAATAATAATAGATTTTTAAACGAATTCGAGGTTTAGAATGTTACTGATAACTAGAGACTGGATTATATGCAACATAAAAATCTTGAAATATGCATGCAAATATGCATGAAAAATGTTTAAAATATGCATGAAAAGGGTCAAAATATGCAATATTAAATAATAATAAAAGTAGTAATTTTTAGTTTTTTATTTCAAAATCAGCATAAAATTAACAAGTTATCGACGATGTTTAAATTTAATTAACAATTATTTAACATTTTTTAAAATTATTTAACATTTATATTCTTGTACACGTAAACAATAAGGTATTGTTCCAAATGTTGGGTAGTAAGATTGTGTCTTCGATCACTTAAAATATTTTTATAACTGGAAAAAGACCGTTCCGCATCCACTGAGGTAACTGGGCAGTATTTGAATTTGAGTGCTATGTTAGCACTTATTGTTTCTGGCAAAAGTTCACCCGTCCCATTAATAAAACTATCAATTTGACACAAAGGTTCAAAGCCTGGGTTATTGCACAAAATGTTTTCAAACTTTTTCTTTAACTCTACGCGGGAATATATCTGGCAATGTGGAGTTTATTTGACGGATTTTATTCATTAACTGAATTGATTCGTTCAACGCCAAACCTCGAGTTTCAAGCTTTTTAATACCCGCAGGTACGTGGGAAAAGTGAGTGCTAATCAAAGCTATGTTTTTTTTAATATCAGAATCGTTAAGTGCTTCCTTGGATTGACGAACTGCCATAGCCTTTGCACTATCGAAGTTATTTACTACACCTTTGATGGCCTCGAAATATTCATTGTAAAATGGTACAGCTTCAATCCATGTTCCCCATCGAGTTACCACTGGTTCGGGAGGTAAAGGCACATTTGGCAGTTTTTCTTTATAGGCGTTATTGCGAGCAGGTGCCTTAAGAAACACTTTCTTTGCTGATGAAATCAGTTTATTTACATTTCCAAACGTGGATCGTAGTTCTTCAGCGAGTCGATGGACTCCGCGAGCAAAGCACGTCACATGAATTAAATTTGGATAAAATACTTGGAGGATTTTGGCTGCCTTGATCATATAGGGAGCAGCATCTGAGAGAAATATAAACACTCTTTCATCTGCAGAAGATTCAGAAAATAATTTTTTAATACTCTCATTCACAAATCTGGCGATCGTAGAATGATTTATCTTGTCAAGTTCTTTGCAGGCCACCAAATAGGAAGAAGAAGGCTCTAATCTTAATGCACCCACAATTAAATTCGCAATATAGCGACCACAACTGTCGGTAGTTTCATCAGCTGAAATCCACATAATGTCATCCTTAAGTTCATTACGTATTTCTTCCAGAACATGTTGGTAAATTGTTGGTATGTAATTTTTACGCAGTGTTGATTCATCTGGTATTTTTTGATTCAAGCAATATTTTCGCAGAAAGTCTTTGAATGTAGGATTTGTAAGTTTGTGGAGAGGAATATTACTTGCAAGCAATGTTTCACATAAATCCATGCTAAAGTGGTTTTTTTTGTTTGCCTATTGAAGTGGAATCCTGCTACTTGCTGCTGTTATAAATTGTTGTCGTGGGCCTTTTTTTGCAATCCTGCGATATGAAGACTTGCCTTGACATGCTGATCAATTTGACTCTTTTTTGTGCACGAAATATTTCTCTCGCAAACTCGACAATATAAAACATTTCCGTCGTATGTAAATGTTCCAGGATAATCAGCTACCCACGAAGAGACACGTTTTTTGCGGGTGGCATGGTACACGTTAAACTTTAACATAACGCATTAAAAATTGCAAAAAGACTACACTGATGCAGGCGCGTCAACAATAATGTTAAAACTGATATCTTGTTTTAAAATAAAAATTCGTCTTCGAGAAAATTGTTTATTTGATCCACGCTCAAACAAATATTCTTAGAAACTAACTACTTATCACTTAATATCCCGACCAAGAAACAAAGGAATAAAATACCGTCGTAATTTTGGATATCCCCTTGGCACTATAACCGAAGTAAACTAAATATTTACAATACTAAAGTAGATCGGCCATTGTTTTGGTTACTTTATTTGACGTGCCAGTTTAGAGAAATAAACATAATTGCGGTGAGTTGAAGGAAGTGAGAAGTACTTTCAGCCAAGGAAAACACTTTTGATCTTATTGAGATGTAAACATATATCTCTATTTTATTTCTATTTTAACCAAATCAATCGCAAGAGTTTTAAATAGAGAATACTTCAGATTTTCCGTGGGCGGTATGACGGACGTCGCTGAAATTAAAGGTCACAGGCATACCTACGTGGGGGCCATGCCCGGTAAGGTGATACAGTGCCTTAAGAAGACCAGAACGGAAAATCCGCTTGTGTTAATCGACGAAGTGGATATAATTGGGAAGTAAGTTATACGGAGTGTGATAAATTTAGGATTGACTGAGTATATCTGTTCATGTTTTCAGAGGGTATTCGGGCGATCCAAGTTCGGCATTATTGGAACTTCTAGATCCAGAACAGAATTCCAACTTTTTGGATCATTATCTGGATGTTCCAGTCGATTTGTCCAAAGTTTTGTTTATCTGTACTGCTAATGTGGTGGACACCATTCCTGAACCCTTAAGGTAAGTTTACAATTATAGAAATACAGGTTGGATCAAAAAGTTTTATGTTTGTAAGAAGAAAAATTCTCCAGAAACTTTACATATCTCATATTTGTTAAATTGACTAGAGACTGGATTATATGCAACATAAAAATCTTGAAATATGCATGAAAAATGCTTAAAATATGCTCGAAAGTGGTCAAAATATGCAATATTAAATAATAATAAAAGTAGTAATTTTTAGTTTTTTATTTCAAAATCAGTACAGCTTCAATCCATATTCCCCATCGAGTTACCACTGGTTCGGGAGGTAAAGGCACATTTAGCAGTTTTTCTTTATAGGCGTTATTGCGAGCAGGTGCCTTAAGAAACACTTTCTTTGCTGATGGAATCAGTTTATTTACATTTCCAAACGTGGATCGTACTTCTTCAGCGAGTCGATGGACTCCGTGAGCAAAGCACGCCCCATGAATTAAATTTTGATAAAATACTTGGAGGACTTTGGCTGCCTTAATCATATAGGGAGCAGCATCTGAGAGAAATATAAACACTCTTTCACCTGCAGAAGATTCAGGAAATATTTGCTTAATACCCTCATTCACAAATCTGGCGATCGTAGAATGATTTGTCTTGTCAAGTTCTTTGCAGCCACCAAATAGGAAGAAGAAGGCTCTAATCTTAATGCACCCACAATTAAATTCGCAATATAGTGACCACAACTGTTGGTAGTTTCATCAGCTGAAATCCAAATAATGTCATCCTTAAGTTCATTACGTATTTCTTCCAGAACATGTTGGTAAATTTTTGGTATGTAATTTTTACGCAGTGTTGATTCATCTGGTATTTTTTGATTTTTAAGCAATATTTTCGCAGAAAATCTTTGAATGTAGGATTTGTAAGTTTGTGGAGAGGAATATTACTTGCAAGCAATTATAATTTATTATATCGGTTTCACAACGTTCTCCGACGTCTTCCGATACCCAGTCTCCATTCGGTGCGGTCATTCCACTGGCCTTCCTCCAGTCCTCTTTCTTGCATTTCCTTGTCAATGCCCTCTCTCCAGCTCATTCTTGGTCTACCTCTTCTTCTTCTTCCTGTAGGTGTCCAATCTAATATTTGTTTTGGGAGCCTCTCTGGTGTCATTCTTTGGTCGTGTCCATACCATTTAAGTTGTTTCACCCTTATTTCTTCGACTATGGTCTTTTTTACACCCATAATTTCACGAATTCTCTCGTTCCTTATTCTTTTCAGCTTAGATCTTCCGGCTGCCCGTCTCCAGTAGTCCATTTCTGTGGCCTCTAGGGATTTAACGGATTTTTCTTTTAACTGCCATACCTCACTACCATATGTTACAATGCTTTTAACTATTGTGTTGTATATTCGGTGTTTGTTCTCTTTGTTTATTTTCTGGTCCCATAAAATACTGTTCAGAGACCTGATAGCTTTTCTGCCCTGAATATTCCTTTCTTTGATGGCGTCATCGAGAGTTCCGTTGTTGGTTATATTTAGACCCAAGTATTTATAGCTACTGCATGATTTAAGATTGTGTCCGTGTTCCGTCACCAAATCCTGTTGCGTACCCCCTATGCACATATATTCTGTCTTTGATAGATTTACTTGTAGATCCCATTTTTTGTATTCTTCAATAAGTTTCCTGGTCATATATTCCAAGTCTTCTTGTTCCTGGGCCACTACTATTTGGTCATCTGCAAAACTAAGAGTGTAGAGAACAGTATCGTTGAGCGGGATTCCCATATTTTTTACATTTGAGTTTCCATCTAAGAAGCACCTTCTCAAGAAAAATCTTGAAAAGCGTTGGTGATAGGGAGCAGCCCTGTTTTAGACCTTTATTTGGGGAAAAACCCTTCGATATTTTATTGCCGATTTTTATTCGGATATGGCAATTTTGGTATAGATCTTGCACTGCTCTGATCAAATTAGTGTTTATGTTTGTTGTTTTTAATGATTCCCATAGTTTTGTAAGTGGGACGCTATCGTAAGCTTGTTTCAAGTCCACATAGAGAATATGTAACTCCTTGTTCATCGCTGTCATCTTTTCTATGAGCTGAGTTAGACAAAAAAGGTGGTCTACGGTTGATCTTCCTGCTCTGAACCCGGCTTGTTCTTCTGCCTCGCTGTCCACATATTCTCGCTCTATTCTTGCTTTTATCACTTTTCCGTAGATTCTACTTATTGTCCCCATGACTGCAATACCTCTATAGTTATCGCAGCTCTCTTTGTTGCCCTTTTTATGTAGGGGTGTCAGAAAAGATAGTTTCCATTCCTGTGGTATTTGCTCAGTGCTGAGGCATTTTTGGAACAAATTGGTTAGATGTTCAAACAACTTTGGTGTGCCATATTTTATCAATTCTGCTGGTATATTTCCAGGTCCAGGAGCTTTTCTGTTTTTGAGTTTTGTACACACCTCTTTTACTTCTCTGACTGTAATACGGATCGGTGATGCGGTCACTTTTATGGCGTCAATTTCCTCAGGTGGATCTCTGTATAGTTCTCGGTTTTCCGTAAGTAAGGAGCTGAAGTATTTATCCCAATTTGTTAAAGTGATGGGCGATATAATTTCCTTTTGGGTATTTTGGCGCAGTGATTTTATAAGTCTCCAACTTTCTGTACTTTTGGCTCCTCCTATGTACGTGTTTACTCTGTTACAGCGTCTCTCCCAAGTTTCATTTTTCTTTTGTGTAATCATCCTACGTACATTAGCTTGAAGTTGTTTATACATTTCTTTGTTGTTTTCTGTTCGCATGCTGAGGTATCTTTTATGTGCTTCGTTCTTTTCTTTTATTTTTTCTTCTATATCCGAGTCCCACCAGTAAGGTTTTAGACGGCTTTTTCTCCTTCTTTGAATCCTAATGACTCTTTTGCTGCTTCGTGTAGACAGTTTTTAATGTGGTTGTAGTGCTCTGATGTGGTCGAAAAGTCTCTGGGTTGTAGTTTCTCATCTAGTCTCCTTCTGTATAGATTTTTGGTACTTTCTTGGTCTAAGCTTTCTAGGTTGTATTTACTAAATTCTATCTCTTCATAGTCGTCACGTTTTTGAGTATGCGTGTGTGGCTTTTAACAGTAAAGCTTATTTTTGCATTTAGGAGATGGTGGTCACTACCGCAAGTAGCTCCTCTATAAGCTCTGACGTCGTGGATTCTAAGGGTTGTTTTCTGACGGACAATCAGGTAATCAATTATGGATCGCTGGTTTCTAGATGGCTTAGTCCAGGTATATTTATGGATCCATTTGTGTGAGTAGAATCCATTAGTTATTCTTAACTCATTTTGTTCGCACACTGTTATTAGTCTTTGGCCGTTATCATTTAGAATTTCCTCTCCATGTCTACCTACTACTTCGTCTTGAACTTTTTTCCCTATTCTAGCGTTCAGGTCTCCTAAGATTATTACTTCTCTGGTATCTCCAACGTTTACTATTTCTCTATTTAGTAGCTCAAAGAATTCGTTTTTCTGATTTACTAGGGCGTCATCATTTATTGCATATACTCCAAAGATTGTAACTTTATGTCCTTGCGCTGTTAAGTTCATTTTTATAATTCTTTCGCTAATTGGTTCCCATGATGTTATGCATTTTCTGAGTTTTTTAGATATCAGGATGGACACGCCTTGCTGGGCACGCTTATCTTGCAAGCAATGCTTCACATAAATCCATGCTAAAGTGGTTTTTTTGTTTGCCTATAGAAGTGGAATCACTGTTGCTTGCTGCTGTTATAAGTTGTTGTCGTGGGCCTTTTTTTGCAATGCTGCGATATGAAGACTTGTCTTGACATGCTGGTCAATTTGAAACTTTTTTTGTGCACGAAATATTTCTCTCGCAAACTCGACAATATAAAACATTTCCGTCGTATGTAAATGTTCCAGGATAATCAGCTACCCACGAAGAGACACTTTTTTTTGCGGGTGGCATGGTACACGTTAAACTTTAACATAACACGTTAAAAATTGCAGAAAGACTACACTGATGCAAGCGCGTCAACAATAATGTTAAACATATTGTTTTATTCTTTTATAACTGGATACAATTTAAAATACAAACACATGTACTAAATATTAGCTAATTACATACAAAGTAGCATTGTTTTCTATTCATTCCTCGATAAAATACCAAATAGTAGTACGTTCACACTTGTAACAATAATCTCGTAGTCTGAGTCGAGGTTGAAGTTGTCGAACAGCATTATTGCGTCTAACGATTAAATTTACTTGAGCTCTATGTGGTTGAAATGGTATACTTTTGGATTCTCTCCAACAACCACTACATAAATAAGTAAAATTCATGTTTGTTAGCACAAAAAATTTTTGTTGTTATTTCTATGAATATTTCTAGGATACTGATGATAAATTTATTCCTCGAGGAGATACCACATAGTTATACGGGTACATGTGTAACAATAAACTCTTACTTGAGTGCGAGGTGGAAGAAGACGAGTTGGATATGGAACACTGTATTTTTCTCTCCAACAACTACTACGTAAATAAGTATATGATATCTGATATCCGATATCTTGTTTTAAAATAAAAATTCGTCTTCGAGAAAATTGTTTATTTGATCCACGCTCAAACAAATATTCTTAGAAACTAACTACTTATCACTTAATATCGCGACCAAGAAACAAAGGAATAAAATACCGTCGTCATTTTGGGTATTCCCTTGGCACTATAACCTAATCGCTGTTTAGACTATTGCAGGTAATGTCCCGGCGATAAGATCGGTTCCAGACGGCGACATTAACAATACCCTGAGCAATTCAATTGCCTAGTAATACCGAGAAATATTGTAAATATAGGGAAAATATGTATCATTACTAGATTTTGGGTAAAGTATGCAATAATCGGTGAGAATGGTCTAAATATGCAAATGCATATAATCCGATCTTTACTGATAACGCTTACTTACGTCATGTCCACGTGCAAGTCTCTATTGTTAGTTTTACAAGTAGAGCACGGATATTTCTCTACCACACGTTTTTGGCACTTCTGGCAAATGGGAATAATTTTCAAGTCCAAAATTGATTGAAATACGAAACAACCATGCACGACACAATTATTTGGTAGGTGATAGTGTAATCCTAATGGGGCCATTGGGGTAGCATTTTTCCAACTCCATAAGGCCATAGTTCTAAAACATCTACAAAGTATACTTAATTGTAGAAATCAAGATAAAAATTTCCCTTGACCTACACATTAGATTGACTACAAAAAAAAAGCGTTTATATTTGGCGCTGCTACCAGCTAAAAACCTTTTATTATGTGATAACGGAGATCTATGACATTTTGGTCCAAAAATATTTTAGATTTAGAGGGTGCTAAAGTCGATTTTATTGATAACATTAGTGTATTGTATATTTTACACGATAAAAACATAATTGCACGTAGAAAACATTACTTTTTGAAGTTTTAAATGGCAAAGATATGTAGAACTGACCATTATGTACAAATTTGCACCAAGGGCGACCAAGTAAACCCAAGTTATGAGCAATTAAAAGACGTTTAAAATGGACAAATAAGCCAAATTTTAAACTTAATGGTTATTTTACGTTGCAGTCATTATTTTTTTAAGGAATAAATTGCATAGATATTCAGGACTGACAATTTCAAATAATCTTAGACTACGTACAACTATGGACGACCAAGTCAACTAAAGTTATGAGCAATTAAAAGTCGTTTAAAATGCACAAATAGGCCAAATTTCTTATTTAATGGTTGCGCACCTTATTTTTTTCAAGTATAAATGTGTACGAATATGTATGCATGTAATGAAAGACTGATATTGTCAAATGTCCACTTTATTTAGTTTCACTGAAACTGTATGACGCGTTTCGCTATACTATAGCTTCTTCTGATACAAAATGATATTTGAATATTAGTGTTGTTACATTTATACAAATACCCTAAGGTAGATAGGTAATAAAATTAATACTATATGCTAATGAATATTGCTGGGAAATCCATTCTGAATATTATTTGTATAAATTGAGTAAGGGGGAGTTACCATGGGCCAGACAGGTATCTTTTTGTTCGTTTAAGATGATGTCGGAATTTTCAATTCTATTTATTTCTAAATTTTCTAATAGGTTTAATTTTACGCCTTTGTTTTGTATGTGTAGAATTTTAAATTTGTCGTCAAAAAGATGATTTGATTCTGTTAAATGATTACTGTACGCTGAGTCAGTTTTGTTTTTTAAATAGCTTCTTTTGTGTTCTAAAATCCGAGTTTCGAATGAGCGGCCTGTCTGACCTATGTAACTTTTATGACAAGAACCACAATTCAACTGACGCACTCCAGATTTTTTTGATCTATTTTGTTTTCCCTTTGCGTTTTTAATGAATTTTCCTAACGAGTTGTTTGTTCTAAAAGCTATGTTGATATATTTGTTTAAGTGGTTTTTAATTTTTTCTGACGTGTTAATAGTTTTTAATTTTGGATTGTTGTAGCTTCTACTTGATGGAAATTCATTATAAATATATAATAAAAGACTGTTTTTAGTCAATTTTCACTGGTTTATTTAAATTGCGATGACGCGTTTCACGATAAAGATAAAATTAAATTGATAAATATGAATCCCCAAATCCCACAACTTTATTTACTCATAAAACTACACAAACTTGACCACCCAATCAGACCAGTTGTTTCCTACATGTCTGCTCCGGCATATAAGACGTCATCCTTTTTTAATTGATTTAATCAAATATCATACCAAATTTGAACCTAAATATAGTATAAAAAACTCATACGAATTCGTGAATAAGAATATAACAATACCAGATAATTCTAAATTAGTCTCTTTCGATGTCAAAAACTTATTTTCAAGTGTTCCCCCAGACGAAACAATAATTTTAATAGAGAACCTATTAACAAAAAACAAAGTAGATGAAGTTATAAAAATGGACATAATTAATTTATTAAGAACTTGCCTAAGACAAAATTATTTTTCATTTAACAATACATTCTACAATAGTAAGGAAGGGTTAATTATGGGGAGTCCATTAAGTCCATTACTTGCCGAAATTTTCATGGACAGTATTGAAACAATGATATTTAACAACCATAATAACAACAGTAATAATTGTCTATACTGGTATCGATACGTGGACGATATAATTGTATGCTTTACAGGTACGGACAGACAATTAACTTACTTTTTACAGTATATTAATTCTTTACATAGAAATATCAGTTTTGTTTTACCATGGAAGAAGAAGTCGAAGCGAAAATCAATTTCCTAGACTTAACAATCAGTAAAGCCATGAAAAAACATGAATTTGCAATATATCACAAACCTTGTCATACAGATACCACAATTCACAATAGTTCTCACCACCCTAACCATCATAAACTTGCAGCTTATCATAGTTTTATACATAGACTAACTAATATCCCCTTATCAGAAGAAAATTTTACTAAAGAATTAAACTACATAAAACAAGTAGCCGTTAACAACGGTTATTCGGTTACATAGCTTACAAGACTAACAATACTATAGGGAAATATCTTAAAAAACTACAAACCACAAATCAATAAAGACAATAAATCAGGGGTTTATCAATTAACATGTGGGTCATGTCCTAAAACATACATCGGACAAACTGAACGTACATTTAGACAAAGAATTACAGAACACGAAAAAAGTTTCATCCATAGAAAATCTAATTCAACATATGCTAATCATCTTTTAACAGAAAATCACACATTTAACAAAAATTTCAAAATTTTACACACCCAACAAAAAGGTTTATAACTAAACCTTTTAGAGACAATGCAAATAAATCGATTAAGGACTACAGGTACCTTACTCAACGACCAGGTAGATTTAAGCAATTCACCATTATTGAATTTATTCTCCTAACTCCAAATCTGTGTGGATTTCCCAATACTATCAATGTAATTTAATTAGGTGTAATATTATAATTAAGAAATTATATAAAACTGTGAATATTAAACCTAACTTGACAGTGTAAAATGTAGATCTGAAGAAGCTGCATCGACAGCGAAACGCGTCATCGCAATTTAAATAAACCAGTGGAAATTGACTAAAAACAGTCTTTTATTATATATTACCAAAATAAGTTAGAACATTATATTTTTTCCCTGTGTTTTCTTTCTTGGGGTATACTAAAGAAATAGCTTTATTTTTTAAGTTTTTGTTTAGAATTGAGTCTATGGTGTCAGGAGAATATCCGTTGTTAACAGCAATTTGTTTTATTAGATTTAATTCTTTATTAAAATCATCTACAGATAAGGGGACACTTACAAGTCTATGTAACATACTGTGGTAAGCTGCCAATTCGTGTTGTGGGGGTGAGCTGATTTTATGTTTATTGTAGTATCTGTATGTGAGGATTTGTGAAAAATAGAGAATTTGTGTTTGTTGTAATGTCTGGTTATCGTTAAGTCAAGAAAATTAATTTTATTGTCGACTTCTAGTTCCATAGTGAATTTAATATTTTTATGTATTGAGTTTATATAGTTAAAAACATTGTCAAGTTGACGCTCTGTAGCATTAAAACACGCAAAGATGTCATCTACATATCGGTACCAGTACGAAAATAATTTGCTAAATTCTTGTCGATGTATTTGTTTTTCTAGGTTATCCATGGTTGTACTGGTACCGATATGTAAACGACATCTTTGCTTGTTTTAATGGTACAGAGCGTCAACTTGACAATGTTTTTAACTATATAAACTCAATACATAAAAATATTAAATTCACTATGGAACTGTAAGTCGACAATAAAATTAATTTTCTTGACTTAACGATAACCAGACATTAAAACAAACACAAATTCTCTATTTTTCACAAACCCTCACATACAGATACTACAAAAACATAAAATCAGCTCACCCCCTACAACACAAATTGGCAGCTTACCACAGTATGTTGCATAGACTTGTAAGTGTCCCCTTATCTGTAGATGATTTTAATAAGGAATTAAATCTAATAAAACAAATTGCTGTTAACAACGGATATTCTCCTGACACCATAGACTCAATTTTAAACAAAAAAAATAAAAAATAAAGCTATTTCTTTAGTATACCTCAAGAAAGAAAACACAGGAAAAAAATATAATGTTCTAACCTATTTTGGTACGAGGCATGTTTTTTAAGTAAGTACCGTTTTGCGATTCCGCCGCCGCAGCGATACGGTCGGCGTTCCGCGCATGCGCACTGGTAACCTACATCTCATGTCTACGCACTGACGCCATTACAGTCTGATTCTTCATTGTATACGTTGTTTACTGAGTGTTTAAGATGCCTCCGACAATCGTGAGTCCCGCCGATTGTGAAGTACGGGCTGTTATACGATTTCTTAGTGCTAAAGGCGTAAAACCGATCGATATTCATCGTGAGATCTGTGAAGTTCACGGACAAAACATTATGAGTGATGGAATGGTGAGGAAATGGGTGAGAGCATTTAAAGATGGCCGCACAAATGTGCATGATGAAGAACGGAGTGGGCGTCCTTCGGTCGTTAATGAAGATTTGGTGCAGAAAGTGGACGAAAAGGTGAGAGAAAACAGACGCTTTACAATTTCATCATTGTGCGACTGCTTTCCTCAATATTCTCGTAGTGTTTTGTATCGCATTGTGACCGAGAACTTGAATTACCGGAAATTGTGTTCACGTTGGGTTCCAAAAATGTTGACGGATTTGCACAAAACCCAACGTTTAGGCAGTGCATTGACTTTCCTTGAGCGGTACCACAATGAAGGTGAACATTTTTTAGACCAAATTGTTACTGGTGACGAAACATGGGTGGCCTACGTCACACCAGAATCGAAACAACAATCCATGGAATGGCGACATTCATCATCACCCAAAAAAGTGAAGTTTAAGCAAACAATTTCTGCCCGCAAAATCATGTGCACAGTTTTTTGGGACAGAAAAGGAGTATTGCTAGTGGAGTTTCTGCCTCGTAATGAGACAATCAATGCAGCGTCTTATTGTGAGACATTGAACAATCTGCGTCGTGCAATCCAGAACAAAAGACGTGGCAAGTTGAGTAAGGGTATCGTTTTGCTGCATGACAATGCCCGTCCACATGTGGCTAATCGGACCAAAGATCTCATCAAATCTTTTAAATGGGAAACTCTAGATCATCCTCCATACAGCCCTGATCTGGCGCCCAGCGACTACCATTTGTTCCTGCACTTGAAGAAGCACCTGGGTGGTCAGCGTCTTCAAGACGATAACGAAGTCAAAACATTTGTGATACAGTGGTTAACAAGTCAGGCGGCAGAATTTTATGAGGGGGGTATTCAAAAACTGGTGCCACGTTATGACAAGTGCCTCAATATTCACGGAAATTATGTAGAAAAGTAGATTAAGGTACAGGCTTTCATGTAAAAATAAAATTATAGCGATATCTTTGCACGTCTTTTTTTAATTCCAAAACGGTACTTACTTAAAAAACATGCCTCGTAACACGTCAGAGAAAATTAAAAACCACTTAAACAAATATAATATCAACACAGCTTTTAGAACGAACAACTCGTTAGGAAAATTCATTAAAAACGCAAAGGGAAAACAAAATAGATCAAATAAATCTGGAGTGTATCAGTTGAATTGTGGTTCTTGTCATAAAAGTTACATAGGTCAGACAGGTCGCTCATTCGAAACTCGGATTTTAGAACACAAAAGAAGCTATTTAAAAAACAATACTGACTCAGCGTACTCTAATCATTTAACAGAATCAAATCATTTTTTTGACGATAAATTTAAAATTCTACACGTACAAAACAAAGGCGTAAAATTAAACCTATTAGAAAATTTAGAAATAAATAGAATTAAAAATTCAGACATCATCTTAAACGAACAAAAATATACCTGTCTGGCCCATGGTAACTCCCCCTTACTCAATTTATACAATTAATATTCAGAATGGATTTCCCAGCAATATTCATTAGCATATAGTATTAATTTTATTACCTATCTACCTTAGGGTATCTGTATAAATGTAACAACACTAATATTCAAATATCATTTTGTATCAGAAGAAGCTATAGTATAGCGAAACGCGTCATACAGTTTCAGTGAAACTAAATAAAGTGGAAATTTGACAATATCAGTTTTTCATTACATTCGTTATGAATTTTCATCAAGTAACAGTCACAACAATTCAAAAAAAAAGAAATATGTATGCAATTTATATATATACGAGTATATATATATATATATATATATATATATATATATATATATATATATATATATATATACATATACATATATATATATATATATATATATATATACGAGAGAGATAGTATAAAAATACTCACAAATTTGCAGAAGAAAATGGCAATTTTGGTTCAAATTCCAATATTTCAAACGAAGTAAGTGCGTTTGTTTTCAAGTATATATTTTTATTATGTTGCACATGCTTGACTTTAACGATCATGTTTTCTATTAAGCCCAGCGGCATCACATGATTATCCCGATTCGTAAGGTACAGATCCAAATATTCACTTTGGTCCTCGTCGTAGAAAATTAATCTCATTTGATGCTTATCTAAAATTATTAAAAATATTGACTTTCTCGATCATATAATGGAAAAAGAAATGATGTCCATATTAAATATTTTTTTATCAACACAAGAGTTATCCTTTGAAGGGTAGATTTGGCAATAGTGAGCAAATAGTCCTGTTTTAAAGTCACCAGGCTTTACTCCAAGGCTTCGCTTATTTACATCTTGTTGTAAACCAACTACTTTTTATTATTATACTATATTGTTTTGCCCTATAGCTACGCCTATGAGTTTAATTCAAAGCCATAGTTTAACAATAACCAATTCTCAATAAAAGATATACTATGTACACTTACTAATAGCTCAGTAAAACAAATACTTTCTACAATTAATTATTTTCTTTGTAAACTTTTTGATGGCGCCGAAAAGTCGCCAAACTCTGTAATCATTAGGATGATAGGTAAATATTAGTTAGCTAAACTTAAGAGTACGCCTATGATAAATTTTAGAGAGTAAACGTATAAAATAATAGGCAGTCAGCTAGAGAAGACATTACATTATTATTATTCTTAGTTAATTAACAAAAGATATAAAAGGTATTATTATTAACAATAACCTCAAGTATTAAATATTGTTATTACGAGCACTGACATTATTATATTCATATTAAGCTAATAAGTACTATAAAATTTACTTAATAAAATGTTAGAAGTTTTATCACGTGTTATCTTTAATCGACTTACAAGCCAGTAAAGCAACGGTCGGTTATAACATTGGTGGCAGCGGAAAACAGTGGAAAGTTACAACAATCTAAACACGATCTAATATTAACTGTGGACTCAGGGAAAGGCGTCTGGAAACGATGAGTTACAAGTTGGTTGAATGCAAGGGTTGTCAGATTTCTAAAATTTAAAATATTCAATGGTTCACCGGCTTTCGCTATCTCATTAAAGTCTAATCTAATAAAGTAAAATATCGACCATAGTTTTAGCTCACAGAGAGGAACGTATATTTATATTATTAAGAAAATAAATATTTTTAAATTTGTACTTGTACATAACCACATATAACCTGTTATTCAAATTAATAAATATGAGTGACAACATCGGTACGTATCCATCGGTAATTGTTCGTTGGGTTGGAAATCTCTCGTATTCTCCTCATTAATGTCTGTAATGGATAAACTTCACTCAAATATGGCTGATAATAACCAGTTTATTCCTAATACTTATAAGGGTGTGGTGGTGTAAAGTGGGACACACAGCTATAGCTGGATAGTAAACAGCCCCTTAGTAGTTAAACTAATACTAAACAATTTTTTGATAGCTGCTAGCTAATTCAAGCTACTGCTCAAACAAGATAACTTACAACTGTACCTTTCGTTTTATTTCGTGGCGTATTTTTAAAACTACGCGAACTTGGCTTCTTTTACATTCATATTTTCTCACTGGCTACATTAATTACTTGTATATATGAAGTGCTAACTTTGATCGTTTGGATCGTTACATTTTGAATAATACTACGTTACACCCGGTAAAAACCACGCGGGATTTTATCTTTTCGTTGTCCTGACATTAGCCGGGAGTAATTACTATATTACAATTAATTTGTAGGCACAATATTACCTGGATTGCCAAAATAAGGGGCATTTTGGTGCCTCTTAGGATACCATGACGGAAACTGAGAAATCTGGAGTTGTTTCCTACTGATTTTCAAAGTAAAAGAGAACAACTGATTTGCTGGAACTTTGGCAATATGGCTTTTAACTTCTCGTACGCTTTTTAATTCGATTTCACTTTGCTTTGCTAGAATTATGTCAGTCTCTTCAAAGATTGTTTCTTTACCGACTCTGTATGCTTGTTGGGCCCTTTTTAGTCCATACAATTCTTTATTATTAGATATTTGTGTCCTATAAAAAAGGTGAGTAACAGCAACATAGCTAACTATTTTTTATTATTATATTAATATATTGTTTTGCCCTTTAGCTACCCCTATGAGTTTAATCCAAAGTCATAGTTTAACAGTAATCAATTCTCAATAAAAGATGTAACATTTACACTTACTAATAGCTAAATTAATTATTTTCTTATTTTGGATTGCTGTAGCTTCTACTTGATGGAAATTCATTATAAATATATAATAATAAAAGACTGTTTTTAGTCAATTTCCACTGGTTTATTTAAATTGCGATGACGCGTTTCGCTGTCGATGCAGCTTCTTCAGATCTACATTTTACACTGTCAAGTTAGGTTTAATATTCACAGTTTTATATAATTTCTTAATTATAATATTACACCTAATTAAATTACATTGATAGTATTGGAAAATCCACACAGATTTGGAGTTAAGAGAATAAATTCAATAATGGTGAATTGCTTAAATCTACCTGGTCGTTGAGTAAAGTACCTGTAGTCCTTAATCGATTTATTTGCATAGTCTCTAAAAGGTTTAGTTTTAAACCTTTTTGTTGGGTGTGTAAAATTTTGAAATTCTTGTTAAATGTGTGATTATCTGTTAATAGATGATTAGCATATGTTGAATTAGATTTTCTATGGATGAAACTTTTTTCGTGTTCTGTAATTCTTTATCTAAATGTACGTCCAGTTTGACCGATGTATGTTTTAGGACATGACCCACATGTTAATTGATAAACCCCTGATTTGTTGTCTTTATTGATTTGTGGTTTGTAGTTTTTAAGGTATTTCCCTATAGTATTGTTAGTCTTGTACGCTATGTTGATATTTTTTTGATTTAAAAATTTCCCCAGTTTTTCCGTTGGTTTGCCGAAATAGGTTAAGCATTTAAAAGGACAGAAATACCACTTTTAAATGCTTAACCTATTTCGGCAAACCAACGGAAAAACTGGGGAAATTTTTAAATCAAAAAAATATCAACATAGCGTACAAGACTAACAATACTATAGGGAAATACCTTAAAAACTACAAACCACAAATCAATAAAGACAACAAATCAGGGGTTTATCAATTAACATGTGGGTCATGTCCTAAAACATACATCGGACAAACTGGACGTACATTTAGACAAAGAATTACAGAACACGAAAAAAGTTTCATCCATAGAAAATCTAATTCAACATATGCTAATCATCTATTAACAGAAAATCACACATTTAGCAAGAATTTCAAAATTTTACACACCCAACAAAAAGGTGTAAAACTAAACCTTTTAGAGACTATGCAAATAAATCGATTAAGGACTACAGGTACTTTACTCAACGACCAGGAAGATTTAAGCAATTCACCATTATTGAATTTATTCTCTTAACTCCAAATCTGTGTGGATTTTCCAATACTATTAATGTAATTTAATTAGGTGTAATATTATAATTAAGAAATTATATAAAACTGTAAATATTAAACCTAACTTGACAGTGTAAAATGTAGATCTGAAGAAGCTGCATCGACAGCGAAACGCGTCATCGCAATTTAAATATACCAGTGGAAATTGACTAAAAACAGTCTTTTATTATATAATTATTTTCTTTGTAAACTTCTTGACGGCGTCGAAAAGTCGCCAAACTATGTAATCATTAGCAAGATAGGTAAATATTTGTTAGCTTAACTGAAGAGTACGCCTATGGTAAATTCCAAAGAGTAAACGTATAAAATACTAGGCAGTCAGCTAGGGCGAACATTACATTAGAAACATTATTATTATAATTACATTATATTCTTTAACGAAAGACATAAAAGGCATTATTATTAACAATAACATCAAGCAATAAATATTGTTATTACGAGCACTGATATTATATTCATATCAAGCTAATAAGAATTATAAAATTTACTTAATAAAAAGTTTTATCACGTGTTATTTTTGATCGGCCACAAACCAGTAAAGCAACGGTCAGTTACAACAAAATTAAAGAAATATTCAAATACAAATGTGATCTCTGATGGTACCTCAAAAATTGAACTAAAAAAATATTTCTCAACCTCTTATTTAATGGGGAATCTTCAGAGACCGTTATTGTTTAACATTAGAAAATAATAGGTGAGGTGATCTTCCCAATACGTTTTTCGCAAACATACATTTCTAAAATACGAAGGTCGTTCCAAAAGTTCTGTCTAACAAAGAAAACGCAAAAAAAATTTTTTTCTGGTAATTCTTAGAAGTATAGAGAATAAAAACCCGTAAAAAAAACAAAAACGAATTTTTAAAAATTCAAGGTGTATGTAACCCCAATTGGATAACTTACAGATTTTCTTTGTACAGCAACTTATACACCACTCCTTCTCGTAAAAACGGCGCCACGCTCAAATTGGAATAACATAAGTGGACCAACGTTCGTACGGTAGTATCGTTAGGTTTATTTTGTGAAATATAACCTTCCATCCAAATTTCAGGTGTATTTTCATATCCAAAAACTACCTGTAATAGCGGAAAATTACTCAAAATATAAACTTATTTACACACTAAGGTTAAAGATACACTATTCTCTGTAATTTACATTCACATCCATGATTCTCTTTTCAACCCGTTTTCGATCACCTTACGGTCTCGTCGCTAGGATAACGAGACCAAAAAGTGATCGACGTATTTTAAGAATAATGTACATGTATGTATATATATGTATATGTATATGTATATATATATATATATATATATATATATATATATATATATATATATATATATATATATATATATATATATATATATATCATCAGGGTTACAGGGAAAGTCGTCCTAGATAATTAAGGACGTTATAGTTTAGGTCGTTTCTGACCGATTTGACTGATGATGACGTGATGTCCTAAACTTAGCCGTTTTCGAGATATTGAAGTTTAAAGATTTTCTAAAAAAAACATGTTTTTTTTTGCTTTTATATCGATTTTTTTTTATTAGAGGTTCTCGAGTGCGATTTTTTGGTTATTTTTAGTTAGTCTGTATGTCAAGTATCAAAAATCATCAAAAAAATTTGAACTAATTACTAACAGTTTCAAATGGCGGCTTGTTAATGTTTCTAAATTATGAATTTTTACCAAGTGTTTCCTACTTTAAATCAATAAAGAGAAAAAAAAATGTATGGAAGTTATTCTGCAAATTATTTTAAAAACTTTTACGTCTTTTTAGCTATCAAAAAAGGTATAATACTAGGAGTTTAATAGGAAAACTGTACACAGAATGATACCTAAAGCGGGCTCGGGTAGCAAAAGGTAAATTTTTAGTTCTAGGTGAAAATACGAAAAATACACAAATAAAACAAAAAACCTTGCAATTTAATATTTTTTATTAATTATAATTCATGTTCTATATGGTCGCCCCTATTTCTAACACAAATTCTCATTCTTTTTCTTAAATTACTTTTCACAACGCTGGGTGTGAGGTGCCGCCTCATTTCGTCAGCCGCATCAATTATTTTTTGTCTTAGGACATCCACGTTTTCGATAGGAGTCATCTGGTCGTATACGAGACTTTTCATGTGACCCCACACATAAAAATCCATCGGTGTTAGGTCTGGGCTTCTCGCCGGCCAAGGTATGGGTCCGCCTCTTCCAATCCATTTGTTGGGATAATTGTCATTGGGCCATGCACGAACACTTCCTCTGTAGTGAGCTGGGCAGCCATCGTGTTGAAAGTACATGTTTTGTCTCAAACCAATAGGTAGGTCTTCCATCAAATTAGGTAAATCGTTCCGCAAAAAACTGTCGTATTCCTCGCCATTCAAATTATCTGGCAGGAAGAATGGCCCAACCAAATAATTTGAAATTATACCCATCCACACATTTAAGCTGAATCTTGTTTGTGATCCTTTCGTTCTTTTTTGTTTGGCTTGCCTTCCTCTTTAGAAGCCCAATAGTGGGCATTGTGGTAGTTTGTAAGACCGTCTTTGTCGAATTTCGACTCGTCAGTCCATAGTATTTTCTTAAAAAAAGCTGCATCTTCGACATCGGTATTGAGCATAAATCTGCAGAATTCTAATCGTCGCAACGGATCCCCTTCTTCAATGACTTGCACGGGCGTATAGTGGTAAGGGTGTTGCCCAACAGTATGCATTACAAACCATACCTTCCACTGCGAAATACCAAGCTGTTGTGCGACAACATTTGTAGATGTGGTTGGGTCCACCTCAAAGAGACGTCGTATTTCGTTTTCTTCGTCTTCGTCAAAGATACGTGGTCGTCCCATGTCAGTCCGCCGTCTTTGTACGGAACCAGTTTCTTGTAGTCTTCGATAAGTTCCATCAAATACGCTAACATCAGGTACACGACGAGTAGGATATCGCAGTATGTATTCATCACGTGCACGCGACGACATTCCTTCGCAAAATCCGTAGGATGTCAGCATATTCCTCGTTGGTATACGTTGCCATATTCACAAGCAGAGATCAAAATCCAGTTACGAGCCAATTCACACAGTCAGAAGATATTTTTTTTTATTTTTTTTTTTTTTATTTTATTATATAACACAGATATTTTTGAAAAGCACGGTATAGCACATCTACCACGGACGAATCGCATGAGCAGACTAAAAATCATTCAATAATGTTTAGTGAACAGAAAATGTCACTCGCACAGAGAGTACCCCGACCGGAAAAAATGCTTACCCAACCCTTTTTATTGTTTGAAGGTACAGGTAGTAAACCGGTAATTGGTAGTATCTAAATTCTATTATTATGTTACTCTACATTTGGGCCTATTGAAATCTCATTTTCTTAGAATTTTCAATAGATCCAGTAGATATTATACCGTTTTAGATAGCTAAAAAGACGTAAAAGTTTTTAAAATAATTTGCAGAATAACTTCCATACATTTTTTTTTTCTCTTTATTGATTTAAAGTAGGAAACACTTGGTAAAAATTCGTAATTTAGAAACATTAACAAGCCGCCATTTGAAACTGTTAGTAACTAGTTCAAATTTTTTGATGATTTTTGATACTTGACATACAGACTAACTAAAAATAACCAAAATAACCGCACTCGAGAACCTCTAATAAAAAAAAATCGATATAAAAGCAAAAAAAACATGTTTTTTTTTTTTAGAAAATCTTTAAACTTCAATATCTCGAAAACGGCTAAGTTTAGGTCATCACGTCATCATCAGTCAAATCGGTCAGAAACGACCTAAACTATAACGTCCTTAATTATCTAGGACGACTTTCCCTGTAACCCTAAATTTTTAAGTAAAAAATTTATTAAAAATACATAACTTTGCGTATTACAAGAGGGGGGGAGGAAGTTGAAGATGATTGGAAATCACAGAGGCCATTCAAAAATAAGACTATAAATGAACCACCCCTCGAATTAAGCTCCGCTGCTTTACATCTAAACGCGATTCAAAATTACCATTAGACTAGATATGGTTGAATGTGTTGTCAGATTTCTAAAATTTAAAATATTCAATGGTTCACCGGCTTTCGCTATATTACAGAAGTCTGTAAGGCTGCTCCCTGATTTGTCGGTGCGGTATCGTTTTTCTCGGTATGCTCGGTACCGATTCGGTAACGAAAACATGCCGAACGCCTATATTTCAATGAAACCAACCTGACTTGCTCCGCGCCCGCGCAAGTCAGGCACACCGAGAAAAACGATACCGCACCGACAAATCAGGGAGCTGCCTAATCTGACGAAGTAAAATTACCAAGCATAGTTTTAGCTAATAGAGAAGAAAGTAAATAACATATGTATAAGAAAAAGGTGAATATTTTCTATATTTTTACCTTAATAAATTATATACAAGTATATATAACCTGCTAATAAAATTAACAAATATAAGTGACAATATCGGTATGTATTCACAGCCGGTTTTAGTAGTAGAACACGTACAATCAGGTTTTTAGCAGCTCTGCATGGACGCGGGCTACGGTATTTTTTTTTCCATAACACAGGTTGAAAATATATCCAGTGTTTTCTACTTGTCCTTACCGCACTCATCAAAGTTTCTTATGGATCATTGATTTAGAGGCAAACGATGTTATGAATGACATACTCTGTCTATTCTTTCTTGTGTCTGGGTTGATATAGAAAATGGAAATGATTTTTTTAGAGAGTTGAAAACGAGATATACGAAATAATTTTTAAAAATTGTTATAAAGGATTGCAAGCTTAACGGGAATATACAAGATTTTGTGAAAGGCAAAGAAGAATCTCTAGTTTAAATACATTTTCAGGATTATATAACCACACTTTTAACTGAAACAAAGTTTAAAACGAACGAAAAAGACTGCAAAAGGAGGAGAATACTACGAAAATAAATACTTGGAGATTATCTTACATTTTCGAGGGACTTTCGTTATATGAAAACCAACATTTACTAATTTCTTTTTTTTTTTTTTGATTTTAGAAAATCTAAAAGACTATTTCAGTTTGTAAAGAAAGAGGCCACCATTTTAAAACACTGTAAACAACAGAGCTCAGAAAAGATATTTATGGTAACCAGAATTTTGCAGAATTAGTATCGTTAATCCCGCCAAATTCTGATTGGTATAAACATATTCCCCGCACCCTTTTGTTTACAGAGTTGTAAATGCGCTTATCAGGCAAATAAAGTTCTACTAGTGCAGAATTAACCCGGGAAACCAAAGAATTACATTTCAAACTAGTTTCTGTTGAGATGTAGTCACATATTATCGAAAATGTATTTAAGCCAGGGATTTTTCTTTGGCATCAAAAAGTCCTGTACATTCTCGTGGTCCCTGTATAACATTTGTTATTAAATATTTCATAGTCATCCTGTTTTGAATTTCCGAAAAAGCTACTTTTATAACAGTTAATTTTAGCTTACTACTGTCAAAATTCTTAACATAAAGAAATGTCGTTGTCAATTTGTGTTATTGTGAACCTTATAAGGTTGAAAAGCGTTTCGTGCATGATAACACCATACACCAAATATATACGAGGCTGGTTTGAAAAGTCCGTGCAAAAATAAAAACTACTTATGTGTTTGGGGTAAACCTTTTTTATTTTTCGACATAGTCTCCTTTTAGGCTTATACACTTCGTCCAACGATGTTCTAGTTTGTTGATTCCTTCCGAATAACAGGATTTGTCCAAGTCTGCAAAATATCCATTAGTGTCTGCAATCACCTCCTCGTTTGAATAAAATCTTTGTCCCGCCAGCCATTTCTTCAAATTGGGGAACAAATAGTAGTCCGAGGGAGCCAAGTCTGGAGAATAGGGGGGATGTGAAACGAGTTGGAATCCTATTTCCATTAATTTTGCGACCACAACTGCTGAGGTGTGTGCTGGTGCGTTGTCGTGATGGAAAAGGACTTTCTTGTGGGCCAATCGCGGGCGTTTTTCTGGCAGCTCGGTTTTCAAACGGTCCAATAACGATGAATAATATTCACCTGTAATAGTTTTACCCTTTTCCAGATAGTCGATGAGGATTATCGCTTTCGAATCCCAAAAGACAGTCGCCATAACCTTTCCGGCCGAAGGAACGGTCTTCGCCTTTTTTGGTGCACATTCCCCCTTGGTAACCCATTGTTTAGATTGTTGTTTGGTCTCAGGAGTATAGTAGTGTATCCATGTTTGATCCACAGTGACGAAACGACGCTTAAAGTCCTCCGGATTCTTCTGGAACAGCTGCAAACCATCCTTGCAACACTTCACACGATTCCGTTTTTGGTCAAGCGTGAGCAATCGCGGCACCCATCTTGCGGATAGCTTTCTCATGTCCAAATGTTTATTCAAAATATTATGTACCCATTCAGTCAAGATGCCCACAGCACTAGCAATCTCACGCACCTTAACTCTTCTGTCATCCATCACCATATCATGGATTTGATCAATGATTTCTGGAGTCGTAACCTCCACAGGCCGTCCAGAACGTTCAGCGTCACTTGTGCCCATATGGCCAGTCCGAAAATTTTGAAACCACTTATAAACTGTTCTAATCGAAGGTGCACAGTCACCATAATGTTTATCAAGCTTCTCTTTAGTCTCCTGAGGCGTTTTGCCTTTCATAAAGTAATATTTAATCACCACACGAAATTCTTTTTCGTCCATTTCTTGAAAATCACTCGACTTCCTTGATTCAAACGAATGCCAAACACAAAGAAATAGACCAATATGGCTGCAACTTGGTGTGCGTTCATTCAAGAGATGCTACTAACTAAACATGACCTCGATACGCGCCGGTGGTGCCATCTCTCGGACTTTGCACGGACTTTTCAAACCAGCATCGTATATCGTGTGTTCCAGAATTAAGAGTCTTATAAAAGTGAAAAATAATATACAGAGTGTTCCTTGTAAAAGATATGAAGGTTATGTTATGTGTCTAAAAGGCGACTGTTTCTGTTTTTAACTCCATCAAAATAACTCTTAGATTTAATATTTTTACCTGGCTCTTGAGATCAGTGAATTAGAGGAGTGGCCTATTTTAAATCACTAACTCTGTACATACTTTTAAATTTTTACCTCAGACATTTTGGTAATTTGAAAATAAAGATGCAGCCTATGAATGGAACAAAATTCATTTCTTGCATAATAGTATTGCGGTTGTCTCTCACTTTCCAGTTGCTGTATAATAGAAACATCATCAAAGTTTATTACCATATATCTTAAGGTTGGAAGAGCGTCTAAATCAAATATTTCCGTAAAAACTATCCATTTTTTAATCACAACCAGAGTATCTTTAAATTTGTTCAGATTACCAGAGGTGGAAGGAGTAAATTTTATGGGAATTTTGAAGCTCTTGAAGTTATTAATTAAAGTGAAACATCCGTAGTCCTTATCGACTTTCAAGATTCTAAAAACAACAAAAATAAATAAAACCGACCAAGTGCCAGTCGGACTTGTGCAATTAGTGTTGTGTACGTTGATTGCTTTTAAAATGAAAATTTTTGTTATGAGAGCATCAAAAGATCAATGAATTCACAAAACACACCCCAAATGAGTTGTCAACAAAGTTTTTTTCCGATCTTTACTGAAAACTGACGACCGTGAAATTTTTGTTTTCTTAACTACCAGATAAATTATTAAAGTTAATACACTCCTGATAATTTTCGTTCAATCTACACCCTGTGGAGAATATGCCAAAATTTTTTTATCAATATTTTTCGAGATAAGGGGGGGCAGCAATCTTCGCAATTTTTTAAAAATAATACAAAGAAAAGTGTGCGCAAGTATTACTACTACTACTATACTACTATAAACCTAATTGTATCCAATGCTGGCTACATCCAGCATTGGATACATTGCTCCTGTTTCGATCTATGTTTTCCTCTGTCCACGCAAGTGGTCTGTGTTTCTCGTTCGGCAATCGGTTCTTAACTGTATTCCGCCACTTCCAATCGTTAGCCTGCAGTTGAGTGCGAATCTTTTCGTATGATATAGCCAAGCGTTTCGGCTGAAGTTAATTGAGGATTTCAAGAAAACATATTAGTAATCATTTTTTTTTTGTCCTTGCCCGACACTTTTCCTCTCGAACTGAATGTAGATCTTCCACCTGAATTTCCATCTCAATCTATTTGCAGCTATTGTCATCCATCCAATGCCCGCAACTCTCTGTATATCATCCCGCCATCTTGTTTTGGGACGCCCCACGCTCCTTTTCTGTTCTCGTAGTCTTCATTCTAATGTTCGCTTGGTCCATCAATGCTCAAACAGGCCACTCAACAAACTATAATTCTTCGTTTTCTCTTTTTGAATTGCACTCATCCATCAAAGCTTCCAAAAACTCAGCCCCAGGCCTAGACTCAATTACCCTGCCAATGATTCAGCATTTATCAGATGAAATATTAGCTCTTTTGCTCAATTATTATAATCATTTAGGGCAAAACGCTGAATTCCCTAACTCATGGCTAAAATCAATCATTAAACCCATACAGAAAACAGGTAAACCAAGATCCTCTCCGGAAAATTATAGACCAATTTCTCTTTCCGGCCACTGAAGTAAAGTTGTGGAAATAATGGTCCATTGCCGACTCTCTTGGCTTATAGAATCCAAAGGACTTCCATCTGAACATCAATTCGGATTTCGCAAGTTTAGAACAGCAACAGATCAACTTGCTTTCTTGGGCTCTGACATAAAACTAGCTAAACAAAAAAAAACATCTAAATCTGGCATCCCTTGATATAGAAAAGGTATTTGATTCAATTAACAACTTAATACTTAAACAAATGATGAAAATGGGTCTCACAGGAGCCCTCCTAAAGTTTATACAAAGTTTCCTATCTCCTAGAACATTTCAAGTTAAGTCAGGCAATCTTTTATCCGACCACAGGGTTCGATATTAAGCCCCACTCTGTTTAACACAGCCATTCTGCCATTAACACAACTTATCCTCCCTCCCACAAGATTCAAAATTTTTGCTGATGATTTGGTCATCTATAACACCAATTCGTCAAGCAGTGTATCGACCAATCAATTTCAATCCACAATTTCAGTCTTAAATGGCTGGATGGCGGAAAATGGCTTGTCCTTCTCATCTGTAAAATCCAGGATAATGCATTTTTGTAAAGTCAGGAGCGGCCCCAAAATCATCTGTTCCTTTTAAATTTATAACTATGTTGTTATTAGTATTAGTTAATATTTTTGGCTTACTTTTATTCATCTTAATTTATTTATCATTTCTTGAAATTCATGTGGATTACTACTAATGACTACAATATCGTCGGCGAAGCTTAAATGACTCAAATACACACCATCTATCTTTAGGCCTTTCTTTGTCCAATCTAGTTGGAGGAATACGTCTTTTAAAGCTGTAGTAAATAGCTTAGGAGAGATAGTTCTCCCTGTCTTACGCCTCTTCCTATACATATTTGTTCTGTACTAGGTTTTATGTAATTCTTTTGAGTAGGGTAGTATATCTAGAATCAATACTACAACTGTTCAAGCCGTTGATAATTGCCCACATTTCGACAGCGTCAAAAGCCTTCTCATAGTCGTAATGTTCGAAAATGTATTCATAGCTCTTCTCTAAGATATTTCTCATTGTCTGTAAGTGGTTGCATGTGCCATAGCCGAATCTAAAACCAGCCTGTTCGCATGGCTGGTAGGAATCTAACTTATTTTTTAATTTATTGGAGATGATTTTAGTCAAAAGTTTATAAATATGAGATAGTAAGTTAATTGGGCGGTAATTGTCCAACTTTCTGATATCTTCCTTTTTGTGTAGAAGTATTACTTCTGATGTATGCCCTGATATTGGCATTTCGCCAGTTTCTAGGCACATGTTGTTGTTGTTTGACCAGTTCTTGTTTTAAGCCCTCTCCGGCCTCCAATACCATTTCAGATAAAATACCATCAGTCTTGTGTGTCACTGTCTTCAGTGCATTATTGACTCCCTCTACAGTAATCTCTGGCAGTTCTTCCGAACCTATATTTTGTATTTTCTTTTCGGTCCGTTTTCTTTGTTCTTCATTGGGTGTTGTTTTAGACTTGCAGAGTTCCTTATAGTAGGTGTTTATTTCTGAATTTACTTTGTCCCTACTCGTGCGCAAGTATTACATTATATATATTTTTGTGTTTTTACAAGCTACCATTTGACACCCCTTGATAAAAAAAAAAATTTTCATTTCCGATTTCACCCCCTAAAACTAAGCCCTAAGTCAAAATTTAACTTTCAAAACAACAATGTTCTGATGAGGCCATCAATTCCTATATTAGTGCCAAATTTCAACTTTCTATGTCAAATAGTATCAGAGAAAACCCAACCCAAAAAATTGTAACTATCTCTCAATCTATAAAATGGCAGATCACAGTGATCAGTCTGTTTAAAAAAATAAAAATAAAATTACCCAAATAAAAATTTGACAGGTAAATCAACCATTTCATCAAAACTAGGATACACATTGTACTGGCATTTTCCATCATACCTCATGAATGAAGAATAAAGTTGGGAAGTTTGATTTACATATCGCAGGTCTGAGGGTAACTGTATCACGATGTCTTTAAAACTTTTCTAAAAAAATTTGGATAAACATTATATCGGTTCAAATTAAATATTTTATAGTTGAATTGATTCAGCCGATACTTGGTGGAAATCCACAACTAGAAGTTTTTGCAAAGAAGTAAAACACTACTTAAATTTCCACTAAATTTTTTATTTTTAACACCATGACATGTTTCACTGTAAGACAGCTTCTTCAGATGGTTTGTTACAAAATGAGGATAAAATTACTATAATAAATGGTTGGTTCACAATTTATGGCAGGTAATAAAATACTTTAATTAAAATAGATTTAGTAATGGTGAATTATTTAAGTCTAATTGTTCATTTATTAAGGAATCTGAATTTTTCAATTATTTCTAAAGATTCTACAGTCCCTGGCCAAATTATTAGACGCACTGTATTTTTTTTAGTAATTTTATGTTTCTTAAGAGTTTTTATGCAATAATGGTATATTTAAACTACAATATTATTGATTTTTGTTTAAAAGAATTGTTGTAGACTACATATTTGTATTTATTTTTAACATATGGCAACACTGTGTTGACAAAGTGATACATGAACGTAAACAAGTACAAACCTGTATCAGTCGCGATCGGAATCGAGTCAGGTACGGACGTGTTTCTGTGGCTTTATGGACTGTGATTGTTTGTTTAACAGTTTTATACTACTCAGTTATTAGTTTATTTTGTATGCAGTGTTTTAAAAAAGTAATTGGATTATTTTCATTATGGGTAGAAAAGGCGATCTTTCACCACGTAAAAAAGCAGAAGTGAAGGCCCTTGTGATTGCGAAAACATTTACAAACCGAGAAATATCACGAAGATTGGAGGTTTCTGAAGCTAGTGTACGACGCATAAAAAAGAAAATTGAGTCAGGGAAGGAAGTAAGCCCGAAAAGAAAGAAAAGATGCGGTAGAAAACCAATTTTCACTCCACGGTCAGAGAGATGTTTGAAGAAAATTTGTGTAGAAAACAGATTTGCTACCACAAAGGTAATAAAATCACAACTCCAGGATGCTAGCGTAAATGCTTCTGAGCGCACCGTTCGAAGAAAATTGAAAGAATTAGATTTTAAGGCCTGTCGCCCCGCCAGGAAGCCCAAGTTAACAGCTGCAATGAAAGCAAAGCGCCTGAAGTGGGCCAAACAATGGCAAGACAAAGATGTGGACTTCTGGAGATCGGTAAGATACAGCAATTTAATCAATAATTGATACATTATTATCATTTTCAGTTAAATAAAGCAAATAAACATGGAAGTTTATATATTTTTCCTATTTTTGACAGGTCTGCTTCAGTGACGAAAGCACATTCAAAATTTTGCAGAATAAAGCTCAGTATGTGCGTCGTCATCATGGAGAAAAGTTTCATCCTGATTGTGTCGTCCCGACGGTTAAACATCCCACCAAAGTGATGACTTGGTCAGTCATCAGCGGCAAGGGCACTGGACGTCTGTACGTCGTCAAAGGAATAATGAGGCAAGATCAGTACAAAGAAGTATTACAAAATCGGTTGATTCCGCAGCTCAGAGAATGGTTTCCAAATGGGGAACCATTCACTTTCATGCAAGATGGAGCTCCCTGCCACACTGCTCGGTCTGTTAAAGCTTTTTTGGCAGAAAAAAATATCCCTCTGTTGGATTGGCCCTGATATGAACCCCATTGAAAATGTGTGGGAGCTGATGAAAAGAGAAGTGGCTAAAGATGTGATTACCAACAAAACCCAGCTCCTAGAAAAGATTGTTCATGTGTGGAATCATCATCCTCAAATGCAGGAGACAGTACAATCTTGCACTGATAGCATGCCGCGCAAAATTAAAGCTTTGATAGCGGCTAAAGGTGGCTCAACTAAATATTGACTTTTACTAACATTAATTTCACTTTTCTTTAAAACTTAATAAACTTATGCTTTTCTAAATTAATGCTGTTTTATTTATGTCAAATAAATAGGTTATTGATTGGATAATATAAAAATAAAAAACAAATCAATTTAAAATAATGAAACGGTACAATATCACTCGGTAATTAATATTTTACATGAAATCTTCCAGTGCGTCTAATAATTTGACCAGGGACTGTAGGTAATTAAGTTTCAGGCCCTTTGTGCAAGTATGTAATATTTCAAAGTTTGGGTTGAATTGGTGGTTATTTTCAATTAAATGATTTGCCTAATTTGAGATATTTTTTCTATTGATGTACGATGAAGCATGTTCTTTTATTCTTTTTGAAAAACTTCTTCCTGTTTGACCTACATATGTTTTTAAGCAATTTCCACAATTTAATTTGTATACTCCAGATCTAGTGTCTCTATCTGTTTTAGTTCTGTTATTTTTTATAAATTTGCCAAGTGTGTTGGATTTTTAAATGCTGTGTTAATATTTAATTTTCTCAAGAAACTATTTAATTTAGTGCTGCATCTACCATAGTATATTATTGAATTTACGTTTTTATAAGGTTCTTTATTATTCGGAAAAACTGTACTAATGGCTTTTCTGTAAAGTTTTTTCTTGAAAATATTATCTATTATGGATGGTGAATAGTCATTATTTACTGCTAATTATTTTATAATATTATGTTCTTTTTGAGAATTGCCTTGGTTTAGAAGAATATTTATTAGTCTGTGAATCATATTATGAAAAACTGCAAATTTGTGACTTGGTGAATGACATGAGGTATTATGGATAATTATGTCAGTATGTGACGGTTCATGGTAAATAGAAAAACTGTGTTTGTTATTTATTGTTAAGTCAAGGAAATTTAAGCTACTGTTGGTTTCAGCTTCATTGGTAAATTTTATATTTAAGTATACCAAGTAGGGAAACTATATTACTAACTGAAAAACTTCTTCTGTCAATGTCAACCCAATAATAAAACAAGACATCTTAAATTGCTTAAAGGTTTGCCTAGAACAAAATTATTTTGAATTTAATAATGACCTATACAGCAGCCAAGACGGTCTCATAATGGGCAATCCACTTAATCCCCTTTTGGCGGAAATATTTATAAATAACATAGAAAACTAAATAAGCAAACACCCACTGTTTAAAAAAATTTGTATACTGGCATAGATATGTTGATGATATCTTATGTTGTTTTACAGGAAGTGATAGACAATTTACCACATTTCAAAACTTTTTTAATAATATTCACAAAAATATAAAATTCACCAGTGAAGTTGAAACTAATAATATTTACCATAAACCATCATATACTGACATAATTATCCATAATACCTCAGGTCATTCACCAAGTCACAAACTTGCAGTTTTCCATAATATGGTTCACAGACTAATAAATATTCCTCTAAACCAAGACGATTTTCAAAAAGAACTTAATATTATAAAACAATTAGCAGTAAATAATGACTATTCACCATCCATAATAGATAATATTCTCGAGAAAACACTTTACAAAAAAGCCATTAGTACAGTTTTTCCAAATAAAAACATAAAGTCAATAACATACTATAGTTGATGCAGCACTAAATTAAATAGTTTTTTGAGAAATTTAAATATTAACATAGCATTATAAAAATCCAACACACTTGACAAATTTATAAAAAATAACAAAACTAAAACAGATAGATACAATAGATTCGGAGTATACAAATTAAATTGAGGAAATTGCTCAAACAGGAAGAAGTTTTTCAAAAAGAATAAAAGAACATGCTTCATCATACATCAATAGAAAAAAATAGCTCAAATTATGCAGATTTCCAATCCAACACCTATGAACTAATTGATAAAATTAAAAATATTAACTTACCGGAAAATTCTAGAATTATCTCATTTGATGTACAAAACTTATTTCCTAGTATCCCACCATATGAAGTCATAGAATTAGTAGATAAGCTCTTAATCAAGAATAAAGTAAACGAAATTATTAAACGGGATATTTTAGATTTACTTACGACGTGCTTGGATCAAAACTATTTTGAATTCAACGATAACTTTTATACATCTAAAGAAGGTCTAATAATGGGTAATCCTTTAAGCCCGTTACTAGCGGAAATTTTCATGGATCATTTAGAACTAAAAATTCATCAAAACGCGGTAAGCAAAAATATTGTTTACTGGTATAGATATGTTGACAATATCATTTCCTGTTTCACGGGAACAGATAGACAACTAACAATCCTCCTTAACTTCCTAAATAATTTGCATCCTAATATTAAATTTACCATAGAATTAGAAACCAATAACTCTATAAATTTCTTAGACATATCTATATCAAAAGTGAACAATAAACACGATTTCTCGATTTTTCACAAACCTTCACATATCGACACAGTCCTACACAATAGTTCATCCCACAAAATGGCAGCTTTTAACTCTTTCATACATAGATTGTTACATATCCCTATGACGAAAACTAATTTTAACAAAGAATTCAACATAATCAAACAAATAGCAATTAATAATGGTTATGACCCCAATATTATAAATAATATCTTTAATAACAAATCCTTTAAACAAGCAATCTCTCTAATTTATCCCACAATTAATGACAAAAAAGGAAAATTTATTACACTCACATACACAGGGAAAATAACTAGATCAATTTCCAAACATTTAATAAAAAAGAACAATAAAATAGCATTCAAACCGAGTAATTCCTTAGGGAGTATAATTTTGAATAACAAAACCAAATCCTTAAAATCAGGAGTTTATCTATTAAATTGTGGATTTTGTACTAAAACCTACGTTGGGCAAACTGGTAGATCTTTTGAAACTCTCATTAAAGAACATAAACGTAGTTATTTAAAAAATAAGAACAATTCACATTACGCAACCCATATAATAAACGAATCCCATAATTTTGATGATACATTAAAAATCCTACATGTAGAAAATAAATCTAGAAAATTAAATTTGCTTGAATGTCTTGAAATTAACAAACGGAAAAACTCCAATCAATTATTAAACGAACAGGTAGACTTAAACCATTCACCCTTACTTAATCTTTATTAGTTCTCGGAAATAGTACCACAGATTTGCATTCTTAAAATAATTCTGTCTGTAAATAATATAATAAAATGATTAGCATAATCTTAGATAATTAAGGATAGTTTTAAGCAGTATATAACCAGGATTACTACCAAATATTTTTCTTTCTTATTTACTTCTGAAGAAGCCATTGTATGGTGAAACAATTGTCAAGTGACTTTAAATATAATGTAAATTAAAACATAGTGTTGTTTTTTATATAATTTTATGCAGATTGTTTAATTAAAAATTACCACCAATTCAACCAAACTTTGAAATATTACATACTTGCACAAAGGGCCTGAAACATAAATACCTAGAATCTTTAGAAATAAACAAATTGAAACATTCAGATTCCTTAATAAATGAACAATTAGACTTAAATAATTCACCATTACTAAATCTACTTTAATTAAATTATTTTATTATCTGCCATAAATTGTGAACCAACCATTTATTATAGTAATCTTATCCTCATTTTGTAACAAACCATCTGAAGAAGCGAAACATGCCATGGTGTTACAAATAAAAAATTTAGTGGAAATTTAAGTAGTATTTTACTTTTCTGCAAAAACTTCTAAATATGTTATTTCTTTTGCATTCAATTAATTAAGGAAACAACTGACTGAATACCTAAAAAAAAAACTAAAATGTTGTATATCAAATGGAGTTTATTGGGACTACAACGCTTTTATGACAGTTTAGTTAGTACCAAATCTATTCTCTCCTTTAAAAGTAAAGTGAAATTTTTACCTTTCCTTCTATAATTGGCAAACCATCGATCAACTTCATTAAGCAATTGCATAGAGACTCGTCAGGTACTGATCCCTCTAATCTACGAATAACTTTATCCATAGACAGGATTTCAGCAGGATCAGAAATATTGTTTCCTCGTAATGAACAAAGTAGAATAAGACTACTTATTTTTGTGCTTTCAAATTTACATACAGTGTCTTCCGTTATGACTGCGGTGTACGGCCACTCATTATGTACTGTGGTAAGATTATTTATTTCAACTGATGAATTTTCAACTGGAAAGTATGCTTCATACTTTGAAATGTCGATGTATATTCGCATGTGATTTTCAACTTCGAAATATAATAGTGGTTTGTTTACCTTTGTGACTTGGCCCTTTAAACAAATACATTTAAATGAGTTATATAACAATAACAATGCTTATCTAATTTGCCTTTCTGTTTCAAATATTTCCCTTTATTTGAACGATTGTTTTGGACTATGTAAAATCGGAATGTTCCCAACTTGCCGCCAATGACTTCACATAGTACCATTAGGAATCTATATTTTACAGAGTTTTAGTGTTCCAATCTCAATCTTTGAAAATGCCTCGTGCCTTGAAAGTTTTCGTATTTGGTTTTTCAAACGTTTTGTAATAAAAAAAAAAAACAAAGACTCGACGATCATTACAAAAAATATAGCAGAGACCCCCCTAACCTTTAATTGAGATATCAATTTCACTTACGTGTATTGGACGGCCAAATGGCGTTTTATCTCGTCTGTACATCGTTATTAAAGACTGAAAATTATAAAAAATAAACTCATTCCATTTCTTGGCACGCACTTACAAAACGAACTTTTTTAAAGTAACGGTTTTTACGGGTTTCCCCAAAAATTTCTAATCCACAAAACATGAAGAATGAGATATACAGCTGATTGTATATTTAGTTGCCTGCGGTATTCCGATCAATGCCGCGACATCTTTTCGTCGATGACAAAAATTATAAACGTACAGTCGTTGAAACTGCCTCCCAAATATTGAAATTTCAAATATTAGCATACAGAAAAACTCAATTTTAATTAAAAAATACAGTAAAACACGTCACCACACTATATATTAAAAAGTACGAGCTACAGTAAACTTTATGGTTAGGGGACAAAGACTGTAAGACTCGTAGACATAGAGGATGGACTGAGCATTAATCTCACAAAATTGACCACTCTCTAGAAAGAGATAAAGCGACTGTGCGGCTAATACCTGTCTCTTTTCTGTAGGCCTATAATAAACAAGGCGCAGTACCCTGAGATGGAATTCAAGACGAGAAAAGCTCCCACCCGATTTTAATTCAAATAGAACACTTAGAAATATTATTTTCGGGAGCGTCGTAACTTAGCGGCATTTTAGAAAGAGACAGCTACTAGCCGCTCATTCGCTTTGTCTCTCTCACACTTTTGCGTCAATATTTACTTCACAGCGGGATACGGAACACTCAGTATGTCTATGCTAAGACTCGAGCAAAAATCCTATATGCAGGGCCACACCGACCCTCGGCAGCGCTTGTGTGCGTAACCTATGAAGCGTTTCAAAATCACAGGCGCCAAGGCATCATCGGAGCCTAGTGGCGCCCCTGATGACTTAACGCCTGTGTGTCCAGCCCTGCTTATATGATCTTATGAGAGGTGCCTTAAATCACATAATAAAACAGGGAGAGTTGAACCGTAAACTAAGTAAGAATATCTTCTATCAAAGGAAACTGCAATCGCCAGATTTCTAAAATAATCCTGTTAGTTTTATTAGTCTGCAACAAGTTAAATAGTCTCGTTACACACTCCCGATATACGAAAAACAAAGACAAACATAGCCCGAGCTGAAAATTTGCTCCATATAAATCACTAACGTTAGAAAACGTGGCGATTTTTACTTTATTCACTTCAATTTCCCCGATGAGCCAAACAACAAGACAAGTAGGTCTGTCTCATTTGAGTAGTATGTGAGGAGAAAGATAAACTGTTTCAGCTTGAAATCTGTAAAACAATACTGTTTTACAGATTACTATTTTCTTCTAAAATCATGTAATAAATAATTATAAAGGAACAAAAATTGCCAATTATCTTAATAATAGACTAATTTTTAATTAAAATAAAAATATCAAATTTGTCATGTTTTCACGTTTTAGAGTTGAGACTTCTGATTTTAAACGTTTTGACTTTTGACGGTTTTTCAGTTTGGCGTGTTATAAAAAACGAATTCTTAAGGAAATTTTTTATGTTGTTTTTTTTTGTTATGAAGGATGCTTTCACTGATACATTAGCAAAGTAATTTATGTGAATGTGTGTTCTTCACGTACAGTTTAAAATTAATCGTTAAAATAAGTTTTACTATATACGTGTGCCATTATCAGGTAAGTAAATTTATATTAACACGCTAAAAATGTACTGTAATTCTTAAATTGAAAGTATAGAAGAAACTTTTGAGACTCTTATTATAATAATTAGAATTAACAATCATTTAAGTCACTTTGAGAATTTTTATTTAAAATATTAGGTGCTTATATCAATATAATGTTACCAGAAAAATCATAGGTATCATCATTTATAAAAGGTCAATTTAATAGATGAGTTCCTGTGAACAAACTCTGTATTCAGTATATCCACTGCATGGAATACAAATTTCTATACCCCTCCTTTCTTTTAAAACTGAACATTTTGTTAGTCAGTTTCTCCTGTTTATTATGAGTTACTAATTCTTGTTATTTTGATGTTCTTTATAGTAGATACATAAATCATAATGGCGACATCCACTCCAAAGCAAACCCGAGGGAAATCCAAGCCACCAGCTGTCTTTAGCCCGACATTTGAATTTACACCATTACGAAGAGATAGGCCCAGAGTATCATATCAACTGCAAGTTGTAAGTAAAAAAAAATTTTCTCTTTTAATTGTTATTAAAAATATGATAATTTCGTGGGCATTTGTAATTAATAATAATAATAATCTTTATTATTAGCAAAGCTAAACAAGTACAATTACAATATATATATATATATATATATATATATATATATATATATATATATATATATATATATATATATATATATATTTTATATATATATATTGTGTGTCCAATAAGCAATATAATTTAAACCACAACACTTCCCATTCGGCACTAGATGCAAATTGTCCATCACTAAAATACCATTTGGGAATAATAGTGAGTAGAACTGATTATACTTTATAAATATGGTAATACACTTACAAGATGAAGTTCTTCATCAAATTGATGCCGAAAATATGCCACATGGTACAATGGAATGGAATGCGTTGAAGAAAGAAATATGTTATGAGGATAATTTGTTAAGTATTATGCATGTCAATATCAGAAGCTTAAATAAGAACATTGATAATCTTCTCATTTTTCTTGAGTCCCATGAACTTTTAAGTTTGGATATAATAGTTTTAAGCGAGACGTTTCAACTTGGAATGACAAAAAATTATCATGTACAGGGCTACCAAACTCTTTATAATGAAGCTAAATATAATAAGAACGATGGTATCCTTATTTTGGTAAAAAATAATATTATTGTTGAATTTACATGTCCTTTGTTACCCACCTCAAAGGCAACTCTTGCTAGAATTGTATTTGAGTTAAAAAACGTAAAAATTGGAATGACTGCAATATACAAACCACCACCAATACCAAAGATTAATTTTATTGATGACTTAAACAGTTTCCTTGAACATTCCACTAACTCAAGCATAGAAATTATTATAGGAGATATTAACATAAACATATTAGACACTAATGATGATAATGTTGTGGATTATCTTTCTGCCCTTGAGTCCCGGGGTTTTGAATCTTACATAAATTCAGTTACTAGACCAGATTCCGGAACTACTTTAGACCACATTTTTGTCAAACAGAAACTAAAATCTAATATATGGTGTTTTAAATCGTGCACTGTTGATACAGATATTTCAGATCATAACCCAGTTATACTAAATATTAATAGAAAGAAGGTAATGCCAAAAAATACAGTAAATGAACGGATATCAATAGCAAACTCTAAAATAAATGTTTCTAAATTTAAAAGGGAATTGTCGGAATTTGATTGGACTGTCGTTACTGGGGAGGGGGATCCGGAGATTTCCACAGAGACGTTTTTGAATGCATACCGGGAATTATTGGAGAATGCTACAGAAACATTCACAACGAAGGTAAATAAACATAAAAAACTGAAAGAATGGATAACTGAAGGTATTATTACTTCAATTAAGAATCGGGATAAAATGAAAAAAAAACTTATGAATAATTACAACCTGCAGTTAAAAGACGAATATAAAAAATATCGAAACACTTTAAATAAAATAATTCAGAAGCAAAAAAAACGATTACTACAAAAGTCAAATAGCAAGTCACAAAAACAACATAAAAAAACTTTACGAAATTATTAAGGATGCTACTTATGAGGTTAAAAATAAAACAAATGAAAATATTAATATAAAAAATAGTCAGGATGAAGCTTTTGAAAGTGAATCTGAAATGGCACATTATTGCAATGAATATTTTATTAACATCGGCCAAGAGATGGAGAGGGTCATTCCTCAGCCTCGGACTGAAGTTCAGGATGTGGTGCGTCTGGACAGATCAATTTATTTAACTCCTATAACTAAGAATGAAATAATTAAACATATATCTTCATTGAAAAACAATAGTTCACCTGGTTATGATAATATAAAGACAGTAACAATAAAACAAACACACACAGAAATAATAGAACCTTTATTGCATATATTTAACAGAATTCTAGAAACAGGAATTGTACCAAAACCATTTAAAACCTCAATAGTCATACCTATATACAAAAATGGCGTAAAAACATCCATAAATAATTACAGACCTATAAGCTTAATTAGTAATTTTGCAAAAATACTGGAGAAATGCATTAAGGAAATATTTTCGTTATTTTTTAAAATTAATAATGTCTTGTCACCAAATCAGTATGGTTTTGTTGAAGGGCGTAACACGTCGGATGCTATGCATAGACTTGTGACTGAGATTGTAAATAATCTGAATTTAGATAGAAAATGCATAGCAGTTTTCTTAGATCTCGCCAAGGCATTCGATACTGTTCCGCACGCAAAACTTCTTAATGTTCTGGAAAGAAATGGGATAAGGGGTTTGGCATACAATTTAATGAATAGTTATTTGTCTGAAAGATATCAAATGGTTAAAATGAATAATACTATAAGTTCAAGACAATTAATAAAAATTGGGATTCCCCAGGGCACTGTATTGGGACCAATCCTGTTTATAACATACATCAATTCCTTGCTGAATATGGAGGTTGACGGGATGACTATCTCCTTTGCTGACGACACAGTACTGGTTTTTTCAGGAGATGAATGGGAGGATTTAAAAGATACAGCAATGAATGGCCTGAAAATAGTAGGAAACTGGCTTGAAAATTATAAACTTACCCTTAATTTAACAAAGACCCAGTATATTGCCTTCTCTCTGACTGTAGCGAATAGACCACCATTCAATTATATAGAATTCAATAAACACATCGCAAAGGAAGTAACACACGCTAAGTACCTTGGAATAGTGATTGATCAGTTTCTGAGGTGGAATTTTCATGTTGATTACGTGTCGAACAAAATTCGAAAACTCGTTTATAAATTTTATCTTCTGAGAGAATTTCTGGACCAAAGCGCTTTGGTGATGATTTATAAGGCATTAGTAGAATCGATAATTCGATATGGAATTGTGGTATGGGGTGGATTGTATAATAATAACCTACATAAACTAAATATTATACAAAAATATATTTTGAAAATAATATATAAAAGAAATAAAAGATATCCAACAGACAGGCTGTTTTCAGTCAAAACGAGTAACATTAAAATAATGTATATCAACGCTATTTGTGCCTATATACACACTCATAAAGATGCTCAGTTACATATAGCACATAAGTATGAACAAAAACACTTCAACATTTAAAAGTGCCTCAAAGCCACAACAATTTACATCTGAGATATTTGAATTATGTTGGGCCTAAATTATACAACTTACTCCCTATTGAAATACGAAAAGAACAGAATAAAAATACATTCATCAGAAAATGTAACGGGTTTGTTTTCAAAAATAGCTTCCGATTTGAAGGGTTTCTAAACTGAATGGATGGTGTCAGAACTGTCTCATGAGGGGAGAAGGGAGGAATTTCTTTGATGTATATATGTGTCTGTCTCTCTCTCTTTCTTTTTTCTTTAATTTTAGTTCGTTTTAGTTTAGTTTTAGTTTCTCTGGTTTTTAGTTTTAAATTTGTATCGTGTTGTAATTTGGGATTGTACATAATATTATCTTAATTTAATTTTACTCAAAATTTGTAAGTTTATGCACATACAGATGTCTTGTTCATCTAGGTGCATTTTATATCAAAGTAATTTACACTGTATAAATACCTTCATTGTTGTTTTTTAATATTAATTGTGTATTGTATTTTCAAATTGGTGAATAAAATAAATAAATAAATAAATATATATATATATATATATATATATATATATATATATATATATATATATATATATATATGTATATATATATATATACGAGGCTGGTTTGAAAAGTCCGTGCAAAGTCCGAGAGATGGCAGTCTTACTATGAGATTCTGCGTGTTCCTTTCGCATATCTGCATAATAAAGCGACAATGACTCCAAAGTAAACATCTGTGAGATATTTAATGGGACAGAATAATTAGTTTGTTTTTTCAAGATTATCCTTAAGATCCTATTTTGCAAATTCTGCAACCGAATCCCAACATTATCATATGCTCCACCCCACACAATCACTCCATAAGAGCAAATGCTATGGAAAAGAGCATAATAAATCGTTAATAGAGTCCCCGTCGACATAATCCTTGATAATTTAGCAAATATAAATAGCAGATATTTCGTTCTTTTCACTACATTCTCAACATGCTTATCCCATCTCATATGGCAATCAAACACAATGCCCAAATATTTACAGAATTCAACCCTTTTTACTCCACTGTGATTTATATTAATAGTTACATTATTCGGAATGCTATCACGATACACACCAAAAGTCATGAAGACTGTTTTTGAAATATTCAAAGATAACTGATTTAATTCTAACCATGTGCTTACTGTTTTTAAAAGATCATTCATTTTATTTTGGGTTTTATCCCAAGTTTCTTCAGTGCTTATAATGGCTGTATCGTTCGCATATGACATCACAGACTGCTTTTCCAAAATTTCAAGCATGTCATTTATGTATAAAATAAATAATAGAGGTCCAAGGATTGTTCCTTGTGGGACTCCACATGTGATTTGTTTAGGGGCACTGACATTACTTGCCATCTTGACAGTCTGTATCCTATTATTTAAATAACTTCTAATTAAGTCATGAGCCATACCTCTAACACCGTAATGATATAGTTTTTTTAAAAGAATTTCATGGTTCACTCTGTCAAAAGCTTTAGCTAAGTCCAAAAATGTTATTGGAATATTTAGGTCTAAATTATTATAGATTGTATTACTCAAGAAATTTAAAGCATCTTTAGTTCCTTTACCCTTGACAAAACCATATTGGTGTTCTGATATTAATTTGTGTTTCTTAATAAAGTTGTATAAGCGAGAGTGTATGATTTTTTCGAAAATTTTAGCTATATTAGATATTAAAGAGATAGGTCTATAGTTTATTGGATCATGTTTTACACCAGCTTTATAAATGGGTACTACCTCTGCAGTTTTTAATGCGTTTGGCCAAACAGATGTATTAATGCTTAAATTAAAAATATGACTTAAAGGTTCAATAATCTTATCAGCAATATTCTTAATAATTTTTACATGTACTCCATCGACTCCTCCACATTTTTCTTTTAACTGATTTATAATTGCTCGGACTTCATGAGGGTCTGTTAATTTGATATAATTTGAGTTTCTATTCATTTTTGGTAAGTTAAGTGACGCTCCCTGCGGTTTTTCAATATTTTTAGCTAAATTGCTGCCCACATTACAGAAATAAGAATTGAAAAGATTTGCTATTTTTTTTGGGTTTTCAATCTTTACATCATTATCCATAATAAACGATATTTCATTTGGGTTTGTTTTTACATTGAGCCTAATTTTTCGTTGTATATATTTCCATAGTAATTTATTGTTACCATAAACATTTTGAACCATAGCCGATTCATAGTTAAGTTTTGCTCATTTAATTACTCTATTCAATACCTGGATGTAATTTTTGTAATCAGTCTTAAAGCTTTTCTGTGTTGGGTTTTTTTTCCATAAATTATACAATGTTTCCTTGGTTGAACAAGATATCATGATACCTCGGGTTATCCATTTTTTCCTTGGCACATATTTATTACCATTTTTTTTCTTTTTATGGGTAGCTTTATTTTGGGCTGTTTGTAACATTTCAATGAAATAATTTGTCTAGATTAGGATCCTTTATTTGCAGAATGTTATTCCGTTGCAGTTTATTTACCTCAGAGGTCAATTTTTTTATAGTTGATCTCCGAAGTCCAGCCATCTACTTGAGGGCAACAAGCATTAATATTAATTTCCAACACTAACGGATAATGATCAGTAAAAACATCCATAATTTTATAAGATTTAGTATTTAGCATTTTAGTTTTAACAAACATGTTATCAATGCAAGACCCCATTTCAATGTTATCTTGTGATAGCCTAGTAACGCCATTGAAGAAAGGTACATATTCAAATTGTAATAGTTGACTTAGAAAATCTTGATTTATATAATCCATTTTTAGAATATCGATGTTGAAGTCCCCAACAATGCGATGATTATTTACCTTCTTATTAGATTCAATAAACGACCTAAATTGTTCAGTAAATGCACCCTTCTCAATGTCATGACACCTGTACATAGCAGAAACCTTAAATACAACACTTTGTGCAAGTCGGATATTTGTACTCAAAATTTTTACCTTACCAAAACTTTCTATTTCTGTATTCTCCACCAGCTGATCTTTTATATACAAAACAACTCCATCCGCTCTATTATTTACGCTACTATTATAATAAACATTATAATTACTTAACACAATCTGAATTCCACGTTTCAGTGCACACAATAATATCAGGTTTGACCTCTAGTCTTTCAATATAAATTTCCAAAGATTCAAAATTCATATTTAGACTTCTCACGTTAACATGAATGATAACAAAATTATATTTACTTAATTTATCATTAAGAGATTGTAAATCAGATAATTCTTCCTCCACTACTTCAATATCTCTCCATTCCTCTTCCTATATATATATATATATATATATATATATATATATATATATATATATATATATATATATATATATATATATAATTACAAACTAACTTAAATGCTATGGTTATCTATTATGTAACTTCTTAACAATTTTTTAAAGTTTACAAAGTTTGCATTTTTCAAATTTATTGGAAGATTGTTAAATTCTATAAGTCCTCGATGGAATGAGTAATTTTCAGCATATGATGAATTTACAGTGGGAACATAAAAGTCCAATCTATTTCTAGTGTTATATGCGTGAATATCACTGGCAAATTGTAATTTTTCTAAAATATGTTCAGGATACATTCTATTTTTAATTTTTTAAAAGCAACTATCATTGTATTTAAAAAGATATTTTGTTTTACACTTAATAAGTCTGTTGTTTTCAACATATCTCTTATTCTTGAATACCTATTACAACCTATTATACATCTTAATGCCCAGTTTTGCTTTTTCTGGAGATTGTCTATATCTTTTTTGTTGAACATAAAGAGAATTGTGGAACAATAATTGAGGTGGGGCATTATTATCGACTTATATATTAGTAATTTAGCCCAAGTACTTAAATTTTTACCTATTCTACACTACATAAAAAATAATTTTTTTTTTGATACTTTTTTTTGTTATATAAGTGGCATGACTAGAAAAGGATAGATTTTCATCAATAACTACACCCAAATATTTACATTCTTTAACTTGTTCAATTCTGTTATTGTCTATCATAATGCCATTATGAGTAGTGCTATCTAGAGTATTATTTTTGCCTTTTGGTATTATAAATTTGGTTTTTTTAACATTGACACTAAGACTATTACAACACCGCCGTTTGTGTAACCTATGTAAGTCTTCATTTATTTTTTGCACTAGATCTGTTATGTCATCACTTTCATAATAGAGGATTGTGTCATCTGCAAATAGCTGTAATTCACATTTTTTTATGAGTTTCACTATATCATTTATATACAATACGAATAAGTCAGGTCCTAGCACAGTGCCCTGTGAAACACCATGACTATTGATCTTACTAGAAGATAACGCTCCATTATATTTTGTTTGTTGTGTTCTGCTGTCCTGATATTCACAGAACCACTTTAACACATTTTCCTCAAAACCTTTTTTTTCCAATTTCTGAACCAACAACTTTCTGTTGATAATTTCAAAAGCCCTTTGAGAGTCAAGTAGAAGTACACCAACAAATTTTTTCTCACCTATAGAAGACTTCCACTTGGAAATAACAGTCTGTAGTGCACTTGACAATATGTAAGCAACTTGTTTTCTTCTATCTATTTTCTCATTTGTTTGCTTACAATAGTTTCAAGAAGTTTTTCATACGTAGCTACCATATTAATTGGTCGATATTCTTCACATCTATTAGTGTTAGTCACTTTTTCAATAGAAATAATCATTGTCATTTTCCATTCTTAGGGGAATCTTCCTCTTACTAGGCTAGTGTTAATTAGTTTCAGAAAGCAATCACCAATTACTTCAAGTGCTAGTTTTAAAATTCTGACATTAATGCCATCAACACTACTTGTCTTATTTTTTAAATTTTTTACAGTTTTTCTAAGATCAGTTAATTCTAATGTTTCTAAATTATTAAAGTTATTTATTGGGGTTTCGATATTGTTTAGAACTTCCTGGGTTTCAATTTCCCCCATGTCTTTTCTTATGGCACTAACACTTTGCAAAAAGTAGTCATTAAATTTTTGTGCTATTATTTTGTTATCCTTTTCCATCTTTCCCTTGAAAAAAATGCCTTCTTGTCGTTTATTGTTTTTACCAGAAATGATTAGACCCTTCAGAGTCCTCCATATTCCTTTAAAATCTCCTTTAGCTTCATCTATTAGTGTTCCGTACGGAACACTTATAAGATCACTTCGATGTCTGTCCGTCTGTCTGTTCGTCTGTCACACCCGATTTTCTCCTAAACTATTTGTCATAGAAAATTGAAATTTGGTAATAAAATTGATGGCCATATAGTTTTGAAAGTTAAATTTTGACTTAAGGGGTTAGTTTTGTGGGGTGAAATTGGAAGTGAAAAAAAATTTTTTACTAGGTAATCGAGTGTGGTGTCAAAAGAAAGCTTGTGAAAACACGAGTAAAAAATATACGAGGCATGTTTTTTAAGTAAGTACCGTTTTGCGATTCCGCCGCCGCAGCGATACGGTCGGCGTTCCGCGCATGCGCGCTGGTAACCTACATCTCATGTCTACGCACTGACGCCATTACAGTCTGATTCTTCATTGTATACGTTGTTTACTGAGTGTTTAAGATGCCTCCGACAATCGTGAGTCCCGCCGATTGTGAAGTACGGGCTGTTATACGATTTCTTAGTGCTAAAGGCGTAAAACCGATCGATATTCATCGTGAGATCTGTGAAGTTTACGGACAAAACATTATGAGCGATGGAATGGTAAGGAAATGGGTGAGAGCATTTAAAGATGGCCGCACAAATGTGCATGATGAAGAACGGAGTGGGCGTCCTTCGGTCGTTAATGAAGATTTGGTGCAGAAAGTGGACGAAAAGGTGAGAGAAAACAGACGCTTTACAATTTCATCATTGTGCGACTGCTTTCCTCAATATTCTCGTAGTGTTTTGTATCGCATTGTGACCGAGAACTTGAATTACCGGAAATTGTGTTCACGTTGGGTTCCAAAAATGTTGACGGATTTGCACAAAACCCAACGTTTAGGCAGTGCATTGACTTTCCTTGAGCGGTACCACAATGAAGGTGAACATTTTTTAGACCAAATTGTTACTGGTGACGAAACATGGGTGGCCTACGTCACACCAGAATTGAAACAACAATCCATGGAATGGCGACATTCATCATCACCCAAAAAAGTGAAGTTTAAGCAAACAATTTCTGCCCGCAAAATCATGTGCACAGTTTTTTGGGACAGAAAAGGAGTATTGCTAGTGGAGTTTCTGCCTCGTAATGAGACAATCAATGCAGCGTCTTATTGTGAGACATTGAACAATCTGCGTCGTGCAATCCAGAACAAAAGACGTGGCAAGTTGAGTAAGGGTATCGTTTTGCTGCATGACAATGCCCGTCCACATGTGGCTAATCGGACCAAAGATCTCATCAAATCTTTTAAATGGGAAACTCTAGATCATCCTCCATACAGCCCTGATCTGGCGCCCAGCGACTACCATTTGTTCCTGCACTTGAAGAAGCACCTGGGTGGTCAGCGTCTTCAAGACGATAACGAAGTCAAAACATTTGTGATACGGTGGTTAACAAGTCAGGCGGCAGAATTTTATGAGGAGGGTATTCAAAAACTGGTGCCACGTTATGACAAGTGCCTCAATATTCACGGAAATTATGTAGAAAAGTAGATTAAGGTACAGGCTTTCATGTAAAAAATAAAATTATAGCGATATCTTTGCACGTCTTTTTTTAATTCCAAAACGGTACTTACTTAAAAAACATGCCTCGTATATATAACACATGGGCTGAAAAGTCCCGGGCCTAACAAAGAAAACACGGTTTTTTTGGTTCAAAATTAGCTTTATTCATCAACGTAATCTCCATCAAGAGCAACGCAATCATTCCAGCGCCGCTCTAACATTTCAATACCACTTTTGTAGAACGATTTATCTTTTGCCTCAAAATAGGCCTCAGTTTCAGCGATAACCTCTTCATTCGTGCGAAATTTCTTACCGGCGAGCATTTTTTTCAGGTCTGCGAACAGCCAGTAGTCGCTGGGAGCCAAATCTGGCGAATACGGTGGATGTGGGAGCAATTCGAAGTTCAATTCATGTAGTTTTGCCATTGTTTTGATTGACTTGTGACACGGTGCGTTGTCTTGATGAAACAAAATTTTTTTTCTTTGCCATATGCGGTCGTTTCTTTGCAATTTCGGCCTTCAAACGCTCCAATAACGCTATATAATATTCACTGTTGATGGTATTTCCTTTCTCAAGATAGTCGATGAATATTACACCACGCACATCCCAAAATACCGAGGCCATAACCTTTCCAGCCGATTGTTGTGCTTTCGGGCGCTTTGGACGAGGTTCACCATTTGCTGTCCACTCAGATGACGATCGTTTTGATTCCGGAGTGAAGTGATGGATCCATGTTTCATCCATTGTCACATATCGACGCAAAAATTCCGGTTTGTTACGTTTAAACATGGCCAAACACTGCTCAGAATCATCAACACGTTCTTGTTTTTGATCAACAGTGAGCAAACGCGGCACCCACTTTGAACAGAGCTTTCTCATAGTCAAATGCTCATGCAATATAAAGCCAACACGTTCTTTTGATATCTTTACGATGTCAGCTAACTCACGCAACTTCACTTTTCGATCATTCAAAACGATTTTATGGATTTTTTTGATGTTTTCTGGTGTTACCGCCTCATTTGGACGTCCACTGCGTTCTGCATCATCGGTGTCTCTACGACCACGTTTGAAGTCAGCAAACCAACGTTTTATTGTTGTTTCTGATGGAGCGGAGTCCCCATAACACTTTTCAAGCCATTGCTTCGCTTGAACGGTATTTTTTCCCATCAAGAAGCAGTGTAAAATTAAAACACGAAATTGTTTTTGATCCATTGTTTTGAAAATAACAAAAGTAGCGTCACTCTTAGCACAATAACTCACAAACTAATGAATAGAATATCATGAAATTTTAACAGCTGTCTTTTGAAGGTTAGTATTAACTGAAGAAAAGGTGACTGCAATAAAACTAGCGCCATCTATGTGTTAGGCCCGGGACTTTTCAGCCCATGTGTTAATGTAATACTTGCGCGCACTTTTCTTTGTATTAGTTCTAAAAAATCGCGAAAAATCGCTGTCCACTCGCCTTATCTCGAAAAGTACTGGAATATTCTCCACAGGGTGTAGATTGAACGAAAATTATCACGAGTGCATTACCTGTAATAATTTATCTGGTATATAAAAAAAACAGAAATTTCAAGGTCATCAATTTTCAGTAAAGATTGGAAATAAACTTTGTTGAAAACTCATTTGGGGTGTGTTTTGTGAAGTCACTGATCATTTTATACTTCTGTTACAACATTTTTTTTTTAAAAGCAATCAACGTACGGAACACTAATTGTGCAAGTTCAAGTTGCACTTGACTGGTTATTTTTCTATTATAATATGCCTGCTTTTTTCTTTTATAAGCTGAACCACTCTGTTTCTATTTTGTTTATAGCTTATCCAGTCATCCTCAAATCTAGTTATCATTGCTCTTCTGTACAATCTGTCTCTATTAGAAATTGCATCTTTAATTTCGAGCGTCCACCATTTTTTGTTTCCCATTTGCATATTGCTTCTCTTTCTACTATTGGAGCATGCTTGTTTAATTTCTCAGTTATAATTTGTACCAGATAGTTTGCAGTCTTCTTTGTGGAGGAACCCCATTTATAATACTCTAAATAGAAGAACACATGGAAAATATTCATGAGGGTTTGTAATTAAGAGAAAGATCTTTATAACAACCAGGATTTAGCAGTATTAATTGTCAGTTTCGATTGATTTTGATATGTGTATACATATCTTTCCTGCATTCTAGTTTTACAGTGTTGGAAATTGGTGGTGTTTCTCATAATTACAATTGTCTGTAGCAATCAGAATTTGGCAGGATTACTAATATCATTACAACAGGCCATTATTCCATGGTTGCTGCAAACATCTTTGCTGTGTTATAAAATGGTGGTCCTTGAGTTGCTAAACTGAATAGCTATACTGTTGTACCAAATTTTATGATTGTGGTCGGAATATATGTATTTTATGCTGGAGATTACAAATATTTAAATGAACTTTGACAGTCACTTTCAAGGTTTTTTTAAACATTTATTGAAGAAATTTTGTGATATTTTGAAAAAATTTTAATCCATTAATTTAATTTAAAAGTGATTTATCAATAATGCGATGCAGTTTTAGCTTCTTTATATTATAAAATGATTTTTGAAGAAATGAAAATAGGAATTGATGAACTAGAAATTGTGATATTTTTCCATTATTATTACTTAATTGAACATGTAATTAGTTAATGACAAATAATTGAGGGATTCCCTCGGATATATTGTGTTATTTATCCATTTCCAAATGGGTAGAGTGGACAAATTTAAAAATTGAATCATTTCTTCAATATTTTTTATAACATGTAAGCCTTACATTATAAGGGATTGATAAGTTATTGAAGGAAAACAATTTTAGAATGTGTTCCATATCAAAATTGGGTAAAATTTCGACACGCAGGCTTTTCAGAAAAAGGAAAGTTTTTTTTTTGAAATAGGCTTAAAATGGTCTAATTTTGAAAGACTTAGGAGAAAAAATCGGCGGGTGCCATTTTTGCCGGAACTAACCTAAACTAAATAATCAGTAATTACAAAATACATTAAATAATGAAAGAAATGTCCTACTTTAATGCGAAAAAAACCGGTCAAGTGCAAGTTGAACTTGCACAATTAGTGTTCCGTACGTTCCTTGTTTTTAAAATAAAAATTTTTGTTAGGATGGCATAAAATGATCAGTGACTTCACAAAACACACCCCAAATGAGTTTTCAACAAAGTTTGTTTCCAATCTTTACTGAAAACTGGTAACTTTGAAATTTGTTTTTTTTATATACCAAATAAATTATTAAAGGTAATGCACTCGTGATAATTTTCTTTCAATCTATACCTCGTGGAGAATATTCCAGAATTTTTTCAAAATTTTTTGATCAGTACTTTTCGAGATAAGGTAGGGGACAGCGATTTTTTAAAAGCAATACGAAGAAAAGTGTGGGCAAGTAATACATTATATATATATTTTTTACTCGTGTTTTCACAAGCTTTCATTTGACACCACACTCGATGACCTAGTAAAAAAAATTTTTTTTCACTTCCGATTTCACCCCTCAAAACGAAACCCTTAAGTCAAAATTTATGCTCCGGTGGTATAAAATGATCAGTGACTTCACAAAACACACCCCAAATGAGTTTTCAACAAAGTTTGTTTCCAATCTTTACTGAAATCTGATGACCTTGAAATTTTTGTTTTTTTTATATACCATATAAATTATTAAAGGTAATGCACTCGTGATAATTTTCGTTCAATCTACACCCCGTGGAGAATATTCCAGAATTTTTTCGAAATTTTTTGATAAGTACTTTTCGAGATAAGGCCCGGGACAGCGATTTTTCGCGAATTTTTAAAAATAATACAAAGAAAAGTGCGCGCAAGTATAATATTATATATATATTTTTTACTCGTGTTTTCACAAGCTTTCATTTGACACCACACTCGATGACCTAGTAAAAAATTTTTTTTTTCACTTCCGACTTCACCCCCCAAAACTAACCCCTTAAGTAAAAATTTAATTCTCAAAACTACATGGCTCTGATGAGGCCATCAATTCCTATATTATTACCAAATTTCATCTTTCTATGTCAAATAGTTTCGGAGAAAATCGGGTGTGACAGACAGACAGACACCGAAGTGATCTTATAAGTGTTCCGTACGGAACACTAAAAATGATGTACATCAGGGGTGCTCAAACGGTCGATCGCGATCGACAAGTCGATCGCGAGTGCTTTTTGAGTCGATCTCGAGAAAAAAATTCCGATATAGAACTATTCACAGATTTTGTTTTAGGTAACTAAAACAAAATGTAATGAATAAACTACTAAAATTTATTCGATCCACAATTAGGCCAGAATAACCCCCTCATCACTTTCTTTTATCGTAATAACCCCCTGCTAGCGGCAAAAGGCGGTTTTATCAAAGGAACGCGCGGTACTTGTCAAAGAAAAGCCGCGTTTTTGATTCCCGCCGATTTTTCTAGAAACTTCGGGCGGCGTGTTTGACGGGAACATTCGAGACTTCGTTCGCGCCGATATAAACGTTGCGCCTGCAGGAATAGGAGTCAGTCTGAGTTGTAACTTGAAGGAACTTTTCTTTTGTATAGTAAAGGATAAGTGCATTTGTCTCATTTGCCGTGCGTCAGTTGCAATACCTAATCGTGGGAACTTAGAGAGGCATCATAAAACGGTTCATAAAAACTATGAAAAGGATTTTCCGTCACAGAGTGAATTAAGAAAACAAAAAGTACGTGATTTGATAACTTGTTTGAAAAAAGAACAAACCATGTTCACAAGACCAGCCAAACAATCAAAAGCTGCAACGATCGCGTCATTTAAAATATCTCATATATTGGCGAAACACAAGAAACCAATAGATGATGGATTGGTTGTGAAGGAAGCATTTATTGAAGCGGGTGAGACTTTATTTGGAGATTTTAAAAATAAAACAGAGATTATGTCTGCTATTAGAGAACTTCAGTGATCTCGTCCGACTGTCACAAGGCGTGTTGAAGTCATGAGTCAGGACATGGCAGATAAACTAAAACATGATATCATGGAATGTACATACTTTTCTTTACAGTTCGACGAATCCACCGATATGACAGACACTGCCACATTTTTATTCGAATGGTATTCAATGACATGTCGGCTAAGGAAGAGTTTTTGACAATGATTCCTCCTTGTAACAAACTACAAGCTACCAATATATAAACTAGTGTGCATTACAACGATGGAACACCAGCAATGACTGGAAACAAAAACGGTTTTGTGGCATTGTGTCGAGCTAATGATGATTTCCCTTCATTTTTCTCCTTCCATTGCATTATACATCAACAAGTTTTGTGTTCAAAAGTTCTAAACATGGAGGAGATTATGGGCATTGCAATAAAAATTGTGAATTCTATCCGTGCACGTAGCTTGCAACGACGGTTCTTTAAATTGCAGTTGGAAGATAGTGAGTCAGCTGAACACACTGATTTAGTTCTTCACACGGATGTCAGGTGGTTGAGTCGCGGAAAATTCCTAGAAAGGTTTCAAGAATTATTGCCTGAAATAACAGCTTTTCTGGACGAAAGAGGTGATGACACTCAGATGCTGAAAAACGGAAAATAGCTGACTGATTTGGCATTTTTTGACAGACATCACAATGCATTTAAACACCATTAATTTGGAGCTGCAATAAACGCATTCAAAAGTAAATTGCAACTTATGATAGATCAACTGAAAAGAAAAGATCTGAAAAATTTTCCGTCTTTGAAAGCAAGGATTCCTCAGTTGAATTATGATATTTATGAGGCAGAATTATCAAATATTTTGGGCCAATTCGAAATACGTTTTTATGATTTCAGTAAATTGGCAAATATCGCATCATTTATGAGTTATCCTTTTTCGTGTAAAAACATTGAGGAATTAGCTACTGAAATAGCAAGTCAGTTTACCATGGACTCATGTTCTGTTGAAAATGAGTTAGTGCAGATTATATCAGATATACATCTCAAAGCCACAGCATCTGATACAAAATTCTGGTGTTTTATATCTGAAGATAAATATCCGAATCTAAGGCAAATCGCCCTTCAACTGACGGCAATGTTTGGGTCAACTTACTTGTGCGAGTCTGCATTTTCAAAAATGAAGATAATTAAGTCAAAATATCGCAATCGACTAACTGACGAACATATGTCATCATGCTTGCGATTAGCACTTGGTAATTATGTACCATCTTATGAAAAGTATGCTGAGGACATGCAGTGCCACGCTTTAACATCCAAAGTCACTCTTTAGTTAAGTTTAGGCACTAGAACTCGTTTGTTTTGTAAGAACCAATAAACTCGCAATTTTGAATAATTATGAGTTTTTTCATTGACATTTTAGAGCCGACCTACACTTACCCTGACTAAAAAAAAATGCATATTGTGCGGAAAACAAATATCTATGCCACGATACACCCTACCTAGACGACAATCCTGCATCACACTTACTTGCAGCCTCTCAGGGTCGATCGATCGTAGTCTAACAATATTGAGGTAGATCGCCAGCAGTTCAAGTTTAAGCACCCTGATGTACATGCTATATTAGTGAATGTAGACCAGTTATTTGTTATCTCTCCACTTCTTTTTGTCTCCTGTTAGCTTTTCCCCCATAAATCGGATAAGTGGTTTTAAAATGAGAAGCGCACTAACTGACAGACAGACAGAAATGTATTTTATATATATTTTAGATAACTTGTCCAGAAAACATATGTATGTTTAAAAAAAAAATTACGTAAATAGGAGGTCGTTCTCGAGTGATAGGCGCATTAACTGACAGGTAGATAGACAGACAAACAGACAGATGTTGTATTTTATGTATTATAGAGGATTATAGATAACCTGGCCAGAGAACAAATGTATGAATTAAAAAATTAACATGTAAATCGGATAAGTGGTTCTCAAGTCATAAGCGCACTAACAGACAGACAGAGAGACGTAGCATTTTATATATATTATATTCTTTGCTACATGATATTGTTCCATATTTAATGGTTTAGGCAGTGTATTGCAAGAGAACGCGCTAGCGGCAAACTTTTTTCCGACTTCATTCAATATTATCGTCACTGCTCAATTCTTATGCTACCTAACGTAATAAAATATAGCCTATAACCTGGCCAGAGAAAATATGTATGTTTAAAAAAAAAAAAGTACGTAAATCGAATAAGTGGTTCTCCAGTGATAAGCGCACTAACGGGCAGACAGACAGACAAGAGACGTTGCATTCTATATATATTATAGATATCAGGGTAGTATTTGGATTAAGTTACTTTTTGTGCGAGAAAGTCAATACTTATTTTAGAACTAAGCATGGGACGTGTGTTGAGTAAATTAGTTTTGCCGATTTTTATTAACATTATTTTTTCAGAACGATGATGACGCCGAGCGTGACAAAAGTCGCAGATCGGTCGCCCCGAGAAAGTCTCTGGCACAAGCGACCCCAGGAACTGCCGCATCTACCTCGGTCATGACTGACTCGGTAATCCTATTAAGCGACGAAGAGGCGAGACAACATTTGCAGTTATGTGCGAAACTGTATGCTGAAAATGTAAGGAATTTCATTTCGGAAATTATATAATTTGCCCGATACATTCATAAATCGTGTTTTTTTTTGGATTCAACCCCTGTCCAAAAAGAAACCGAATTTTAATAGACATTAATACACAAGCAAGATATGATTGTTCATATCATCCATTTCAACTTATATATTCTCTCAGCATCAATCACAGTGTAAATAATTCATACACTTGAATATGAGATTTCGACTGTTGGTCAAGATGCACTGTTACTCTTACTACTATAACTAGACATCTAAGGGAACAAATAGTGTCAGCTGACACAACACTAATCAGAGTTGTCGCTTCTGACAACATAAAAGTATTACGACGTTACTCATTTCTTTGATTTAAATCGTTTCTTTTTGAACAAAGTAAAATCGAATTTTTACTAAGAATATAGTTTCCCATTATGCTAAGGTCCCCAAAATTTTAATTCTATTAATTTAATCTTTAATTATATTTTTGGGCCTAAAAGAGCGTAAGCAGGTTTGAAGTATGTACAGGGTGGTCCAATTTGGACACTTAAAGGTAAACCCCTTTATCTAAAGGAGATAGATGAAAACTGATGTCGGTGCCTGGGGCTCAATTTTTATGATAAGCATATCGATATCTAGTAGCGTTTCAGATATACAGGGTATTTTTCAAAAATCTGCATTTTGGAAAAATGTTTGCAATTCTTTTCCTATTGAAAATTTTTGATTTCTGTAAAAACATTCTCAAAGCACTTTTTCACGTGGATTTCAACAGTGTAAGTTACATTTTTTTACAACTAATATTTTAATAGTTATTAACGCAAAATTTATTTTTTAAATGGGACACCCTGTATATTTTTCCTTATCCGAATAGAGCTTTAAATTACCATTCTAAAAATATAGCACACTTTATATTTTACTTAAATCTACTTCAAAATATAAAAGTTTTCAGTTTTTACGCGAGTTTTAAATGCACATTTTGTGAAATACCATAGGCATTGGACGGAGCGGTAATATCAACTGTTTACCGATAGCAGTCAAATCGTAAAAAAATTCCAAGAAGTAACTCTAAGAGCCATAACTACAATGAAGTTTACTAAATGCTACAGTACTTTAAACTGTGTAGAAAATAAAACAAAACACTAATAAAACAATTTATTTCGAGTAGAGCAAACTAAAACAAAACAATTTTCTATAAGAGATGTTCCAAATGTCGACCAGTTTCATTTACACATAGGCAGCACCTTTTTTGGACACTTCTTACCGCGTTGATTAGTTTAAGAGGAGTGAGAGCTGCAAAACTTTGTTATCACTGCGACTTTCTTTCAATCTTCCCCAGAGATAGAAGTCCATGAGTGTTAAATCCGGTGACCTTGCCGGCCAACGGTTCAGACCTTGGTTGGCTATCCAGTTATTGTCGAAATTGGCTGATAAAAAATTACTGATAACTGCAGCGTTAAGAGCGGGTGCCCCGCCGTGTTGAAAAAATATATTTCTAAGGTCCATTAACTCTAGTCCATCAACAAGAGGTTCTATTTTGCTTAAATCAACTTCAAAATATAAAGGTTTTCAGTTTTTACGCGAGTTTTAAATGTACATTTTGTGAAGTACGCTTCGTACGGCGCGGCCATATGGTTTAATTCAATTGTTTATTCGTAGTTGTCAGATTTCACTTCAGGGTCAGTTATTGAATTGTCAAATAAATCGCAATGAAGTTTGAAAATTACGAAAAATGGGATACGATAGTGTGTTTCGTACAAACGGAGAAAATTCGGAAGCGGCAAGTAATTTGTACCAAGAACGGTATCCAGAGAGGCGTCAACCCTTCAATGATATATTCGCTCGATTGCGACATAACCTAGTTAATAGTGGCCAGTTTGAAAAGAAAAGCCCCAAAAATTATGCATCAAACAGGGATAAGGAGTTTTAGGAATTATCGGAAATAATCCCAACACTTTAACCCGACAGTTAAAAGAATCCACTGGACTACCAAGAAATAACGTAAGGTTGTACTTTGAAGAAGCACAAATTCAGGTCATATAGGACAAGAAAACGGAGATTTTCAACGGCGTATGGATTTTTTGCCAATGGTTTCTGGAGAATTTTTAATTAAATTGCATTTGGACAGACGAAGCTTATGTAAGCAATGCAGGTATTTTTAACCGTTACAATTCTTATATGTGGGCACAAGAAAATCCTCATTTAGTTGTGGAGCGAAGAAATCAAGGCAGATTTGGATTTAATGTGTGAGCAGGAATTTTTAGAGGCAGGGTTATAGGTCCATTTATTTACGAAGGAACACTCACCTCTCAGAGATATTTAGAAATTTTAAGGCAGCAAATAGAACCTCTTGTTGATGGACTACAGTTAATGGACCTTAGAAATATATAACGCTGCAGTTATCAGTAATTTTTTATCGGCCAATTTCGACAATAACTAGATAGCCCACCAAGGTCTGAACTGTTGGCCGGCAAGGTCACCGGATTTAACACTCGTGGACTTCTATCTCTCAGGAAGATTGAAAGAAAGTCGCAGTGATACAAAGTTTTGCAGCTCTCACTCCTCTTAAACTAATCAACTTGGTAAGAAGTGTCCAGAAAAGGTGCCGCCTATGTGTAAATGAAACTGGTAGTCATTTCGAACATCTCTTATAGAAATTGTTTTGTTTTAGTTTGCTCTACTCAGAATAAATTGTTTTATTAGTGTTTGTTTTATTTTCTACATAGTTTAAAGTACTATAGCATTTAGTAAATTTCATTGTAGTTATGACTTAGAGTTACTTCTGGGAATTTTTTTACGATTTGACTGTTATCGGTAAACAGTTGATATTACCGCTCCGTCCAAAGACTCCTTCACAAAATGTGCATTTAAAACTCGCGTAAAAACTGAAAACCTTTATATTTCGAAGTAGATATAAGCAAAATATAAAGTGTGCTATGTTTTTAGAATGGTATTTTAAAGCTCTATTCGGATAAGGAAAAATATACAGGGTATCCCATTTAAAAAATATATTTTTGCGTAAATAACTATTAAAATATTAGTTGTAAAAAAATGAAATTTGTACTGTTGAAATCCACGTGAAAAAGTGCTTTGAGAATTTTTTTTGACCGAAATCAAAAATTTCCAATAGGAAAAGAATTACAAACATTTTTTCAAAATGCAGATTTTTGAAAAACACCCTGTATATCGGAAACGGTACTAGATATCGATATCCGGTTTTCACCATTGAGTTTATCATAAAAATTGAGCCTCAGACACGAACATCAGTTTTCGTCGATCTCCTTTAGATAAAGGAGTTTACCTTTAAAAGTGTCCAATTTGGACCACCCTGTACAGGGTGTCCCGAAAAGTATGATCAACAATTTAGGATCGAGTAGATTGGGGCAAAAGGTCAGAAGTTAATATCAAATTTTGTCCTAGTTATGTGTCTACAACATTTTTAAAACCTACAATCGATCCTGATGATGGTCGACTTAGACCGAAGCGGCTAGGCTATAATTAGAAATAAATATGTTTTGAAATGATTGAAAATATGATTTATTATTTGTCTTTTAATCGACGTTTAATTTACTATAGATTTTAAATATGCTAAAATTGACGCTATTCCTACAACAATCTATAGGAATACGGGGTTTCGGTTTTTGGGGTACTTAAAATCAAGTATTTATGACATTGTAAACAAGTACAAGGCTCTAGAACAATCCAACGAAGATTTCAATACGCTGACGAAGAAGCGTCACTTAAAGAATATACTCAAGCGCTGATTTGGGAGGACCGAGGGCAATAGTTACGAAAATTAACGTCGATTGTGGGTGTAAGCGAGACGACAATACGTAGAATTGCCAAAGTGGAAGATGGCATCGCATTTCCAGCAGGACTGTAGACCCGCTCACGCGAGTGTTGTGGTCCAGAACAATAATAAGACAACTTTGGCATGTTTTGGTCCGAGGAATTCTGACATCCTAATAGTCCAGATTTGAATTCCTTGGACTACTACGTATGGAGCGTGGTTGAAAGGGTCACAAATAAGTTTCGGCATCCTAATGTGATATAATGATCGCTATTGAGGCCGCGTTCGCCGATATGAACAGCGCGGAATTACAGAGTTATTCAAGCTAATGAGGGACACGTTGAATGATTGTTTTTAACATAGATGCTCTAAATACCATGTGAAACGATTTTTTCAAACATCATTGTTTATTAGAAAATATGCCCTCTTAAAAGTTGTTTGATTTGTCCGGATTTTGGTGGCGCATCTTGTATGTTTTTTTTTAGAAACTCACCCCTAAAAATATTTGGTCACTAAGAGTAACAGAAGCCTTAAAACAAGTAGTTGCCAGGAACGCCCCAGATGTTTTTCAAGTAGCCACAAATTCCCTAGAAGTAGCAGCTACAATTTATGGTCTCAGAGTCGACAACTTACATGCAGAAGGACTTAGGTTTGCAGCTCACTTGGCTAGATATTTTAATAGAAGATTTAGAGAAGACAATGACGTAAACGATTCTGGTAATATTATAATTAAAGTAATTTTTAAAAACGGATTTTAAAAAACAATATATGTTTAAAAGAACTATTTTTGGACCCATAATCTTGTAGTGTGGTTCGAGTTTATCGTAATACATTTCTTCTTATATAGAAGATGAAGAAACTGTAGATCCGAACGCAGCGCCGCAAGAGAACATACAAAAAAAGAAGAAAGAGAAAAAACGCCGTCCTCTTTTAGCGGGGGGCAAGAAGTATTTTGTAAACCCTGATCCCAAATCCTGGAAAGGTGCTCTACCGAAACTCCCGCCGTCCACTTTTTCAGTCAGAACTGACAATGCTGTCAGTGCAGTGGGCAATTTCTTCTCCAATAAGGTGAGGATGGACCCTGCTGGATATAAGTTTATGTTTATGTAAGTGTACCTGATTGATTTTTTACTATTTATTAAGGCTTATAAAAAGTATTCTTACGGCCTCCGCTAGATTCTTGAGAACCCAACGTCAAAAAGAAGTCAGTAAATAAAAAAATTAGCATACTTACAATTTGCTCTACGTTTACGTGGTACCAGGTGTACAAGTATGAAATGCGGATTTCAGACAACAGATGGTGCACCAATGCAGTTTGTGCTATAAAGATTTGACACTGCGCCATTTTGTTGTGTCATCATCAAGTTTCAGACGTGCACGAGTAATAAATTGGAAAAGTGTGTGCATAGTGTTGTGTTCAATATGTCGAAATTTATACCGAACAAAGAGCATTCGCGGATAGCATTAATTTTTTTTGTTTTCGTTTGAAGAAAACTCCTGTTGAATCATACCGATTACTTCGAGAAGCTTATGGTGAACATACTCCATCGCAAGATACGTGTGAACGATGGTTTCGGCGTTTCAAAAGTGGTGACTTTGATGTTGCAGACAAGGAACGTGGAAAAACGCCAAAAAAATACGAAGATGTGGAATTGCAAGCATTGTTGGACGAAGATGATTCGCAAACACAAAACAACTCGCCGAGCAATTGGGTGTTAGTCAACAAGCTGTTTCCAATCGGCTACGAGAGATGGGAAACAGGCAAATGGAAAAGCACAAAAACACGTGTGACATTTTGCTCGCTCGGTACAAAAGGAAGTCGTTTTTGGATCGTATAGTTACAGGGGATGAAAAGTGGATTTATTTTGAGAATTCCAAGCGCAAAAAATCATGGGTAGACCCAGGCGCCACCATCCACATCGACCGCAAGACCGAATCGCTTTGGCAGAAAGATCATGCTCTGTGTTTGGTGGGACCAGAGGGGCGTGGTCTATTATGAGCTGTTAAAACCTGGGGAAACGGTTAATACTAAACGTTACCAACAACAATTGACCGATTTGAACCGTTTCGCGGCTTGAAAAAAGGCCAGAATACCGAAAGAGGCAACACAAAGTCATTTGTGCGATATAACATACTTTGAATAAAACACTTTTTATCATTCTTCTGAATTTAACATGTCATTTTAGAAAAAAAATCCTCATTTCATACTTGTACACCTGGTATATATATTAGAGTGACCGGATCTCATAGAGGGGGAAAAAAAATGTCGGAATCTTGTTCGTCTGGACCCCACAAAACGATTCCCCTTTCCAGATATTGAGATAGCCGAAATTTGAGCTCGATTAAACGACGTTAACCCGTGCCGCTCGTCGCTCAAAGTTTGAAAAAATCCAAATTTTTGGCCAAAAAGCTGACATATGGAGCCATAACTCCAGAACGGTAAATAATAGAAACACTCTTAATATCTCAAAAGAAAGCCATTGTTGTTCTTCAAAATTTATATTCTATACATAATTGTTGTTATTTTAAGTCAAACCGAGTTACAACAGCCTTTAGCCCCAAAAAACGTGACCTGGTACCACTAGGAGCATACTTCGTATATTTTGTTATTAAGTGATAAATTTTGCTTTTTTTTGGTATATTTTTGAGTTTAAAGTAGAAATATAATAAAAAAAACAAGTAATACTGATAAGTCTAATGACATTTTTTATTTTAAAATATAAAAATTAGGTATATAATACATACAAAACAGACACAGAAAAGATACAGACGTAGTACCTACATGAGTTGATAATTTTACATAGTTATCTAATCTATTCTAGAGCTTTTGTTAAAGTAGTTTTTGAAACGTCAGGATATAATGCTCGGCATTTACTTACAACTTGCAGGACATATTGCTTTTGGTCTTCATCTTTTGTCAGAAGGTCGTTAAAGTCGGTTATTAATTTAACACCACGCTCAGCCAAATCATTAACTACTTTTAATGTTTTGACAATTTTCAATCCTTCTTGGAAGTCATTATTTTGAGGCCAGGTGTTTGGATGTTGTCTTAGGAAATCTGTTTTTATATTAAATTGGTCAAAGAATGTAAACGTTTCTTTGGTAAGTAAATTTACCAATCCTCCATCAACTACCTCTTTTAACTACTCAGTATATATCACCACTACACCAAACACTTTATTTTTGCACTCGACGCGCGTTTCGCTAACCATGTTAGCTTCATCAGGAGCGATGATTGACTTGACAGTCAATCATCGCTCCTGATGAAGCTAACATGGTTAGCGAAACGCGCGTCGAGTGCAAAAATAAAGTGTTTGGTGTAGTGGTGATATATACTGAGTAGTGTCATTGTGCCAAAGATTCCACATTCCCAACTTAGTACCTCTTTTAAGTTTTCTTTCCTAACTTTTGGATTTACAACCCTAGCGTGCTGTGATGGTTCATCTGTGCTACTGAGCAATTTATTAGCCATTAACAACTTTTCATCGTCTGTAATGGTGGGATCAAAAAACGATAATCCCACCAACTTTGCATTCAAATACCACAAATGGTTCGAAAATTTGGTCAGGGCTATTTCTGCAATGTCGTTGTCACATTCTTTATAGTCTAACAGACTATGCAAAATACCTAAATCTTGCTTTGGTGCAAGATGAGCTTTTGGAGCATTGAACCAAGCTTTAAAATAAATTTTAACTAGGAAAACAGAAATGGCACGCACAGAACTTTCTTCTTCTTTAGACATCTTAAATTGACGACGAAAAATGAACATTTTTAAGCAGTAAATAGCCTTTGCCATCCACCTAGCGTGATGAATGGCTTCTGGAGTTCTAAAACCCACAACATTGCCGTCTAGTGATCCAACAAAATACGAGAACCAACTGCAATAGCTCCTTGTAGTCATCTCTGGGGTGGCTCTCAGTTAATTTGGTCTCGAATTCAGCAGTAACATTTGTAATTACTTCTGGAGTTAGCTGCTTTTGTATTAGATTGTCACTGATACCTGTGTCGTATTTTCCTTTGTCTATCTTGGGCCACGCAGTGAGGAATCTCTTGAAAATGTCTGGATGAGGTCCAGTGGTTGATCCCATTTTTGTGTCGAATACGCCTCTACTCTACAGAATTTCCAAGATATGGTGACGGCAAGCTAAGTATAACAATTCTCTTCCTAACATTTGCTCCAATATGACGCATGCTCCTTTGAGTCTTCCCGTGTTGGATGCTGTAGTGTCGAAGCACATCGCCTTGACGGTGTTGAGAAGACCCCATTCATGTAGGCATTCATATTCGGCTACGGCTTGCTCCTCTCCAGAGCTGTTTGCTGTTACAGGAACTCCCAGCAGCTGTTCCTTTTCGCCATATGAAATAGCTATAGCTATTCGCTCACATTGTTCATTTTTTAAAACACCCGGTAAAAGTTTACCGTCCCAATGGACAACCACGGGCTCTTTTTCAGGAATGTTTACTTTATCAAAAATTTTTTTATTATATTGTTCTCTGAACATTTGCCTTCTATCATGTAATAAAGTTTTCGAGACTTTGTACTCAAGAGGGTCAAGGTTTAGTGCTTCTAGAGTAGCTATTAAAATTCTCGTGGCATTTCTGTCGGATACCTTACATCGATCTAATAAAATGGACAATTTCATGTTTAAAATCTCTTTAAACGCCCCTTGCAAATGAAACTTTCATCCTCTTGCTCTCAGATGGTCCTGGATCTTCTGCAGCTTCTTCAGGGATGTCCATTTCCTCCAAGATCTCAAGTTCCTGGTAGACGCTGTCCTCTTCAGTGTTTTCTTCTCCTTCTTCGAACTTGTCTTCATCATCCGTCTCTAAGAAGCAACAAAAAAAAGAGAAAAAAAGACTATAAAAACTTGTCGTTTTAGCAGAATAGTAATAATACATAGGTACTAAATTACCTACTTCTAATTATCAAAAGGTATTATTTAAAAAATATAAACTCAATCATAAAGATGCCAAATCATGCTCTCACGTACAATTTTCTTTCAATTATAATGAAACTATTTACTTATTTGTTTATCTATTTTTTAGAATACTAATAATAAAAAAAAAAACTCACCAATATCAAAAGTTGCTTCTTGGATTTGTCGGTTCATTTTTGCAAGTTCCTTTTGCACCTTGATTTCTTCAGCTCGAGACAACTTGAGATCCACTCCAGTCATGGAACCTGGGCGGCCCTTCTGCCTCTGTTTCACGAGAAACGCCTTATCTTCTTCCGATTTCATCAGAGCCAAGGCATCTTGTTGAGCAATATCAAACAGATCATCCAACTTTTCAACAAACTGTTTAAATTTGTTCTTGGCCGTTTTCGACGTTTTCTTCCGGTCTTTTTGGAGAGTTCTCCACTCGGCGTGAAGTTTTTCCAGCTTAGTAATTGCATCTTGCTCATGTTTAGTCGGGATTCGAGCTTTCTCCCAAAAAATGAACACTTCTCGTATTGTAAGTTTTGCTGATTCTCTTACAGTTAATTTCACAGTACGTAAATTATAAAATAAAGCACACAAAACTTGACGATTTGAGGGTAGTTTCATACTTGTACACCTGGTATATATATTATTTCAGCTGAATGATCCCCGTTATTGTTCTTAAGTGTAAAAGTTACCTTTTGTCGCCGGTACAACCTATTCAAACTGGAATTTTTAGGAGCAAAGATAAAGCGTGGCAGTGGTCACCAGGTAATGATCCATCTGTAAAAATGGAAAACAACAGAAAATTTCCCATAAGTATTAAGTCATTGAAAAAGATCAGGATATGCGCTCCTCTTAAGGACTTCCATCTAGATGAATGGGATCCAGACGAAGAGACTAAAGGGTAAGTAAAATAATTTTTTTTTTGATAAATTCGTTGTGCGATACAACAGTTCTCAAAGTAACGCTATGTAGCAAGAACGCTAAATAATATCGACTCGGGGCGATAGGTGGCGTTAGGTTTATACCGAAAGAATGCCGCGTGACAAGTTTCAAGTTGCTAGTTCGTTGTGCTTGTTCTGTATGCACGTTGAGGTAAAGATCTAATTGCGTCTTTCTGCAATTTTTAAAACAGATACGAAGACAGAGCAGCGTGTATGTGGGATTTTGTTTTTAACCCGGAAAGGTGGTATTGAAACGAATAACATGATTCGGAAAACAATCGGGGACGAAGTCTGGAGCCGTACGTACATTTTTAAGTGATTTTCGCAATTTAAGGACGGTTGAACTCCGGTGGAAAACGACGAGCGTCCCAGGAGACCTTCGACTGCAACCGCGCCTGAAATTATCACTAAAGTTCAATAAATCATTTGGCAAGACCAGAATTTCCTTTTGCATGACGACAATGCTTCTATACGCGACAGTTTTTGGCGAATAATTCTATAATTGTCATCGCCACTTACCTTATTCACCTGATTTGGTATCCTGCGACGTTAATCAGTTCCCCCTATGAAGTTAAAGGTTCGAAGTCTAATCCGTACGTACATTTTTGAGTGATTTTCGCCATTTAAGGACGGTTGAACTCCGTTGGAAAACGACGAGCGTCCCAGGAGACCTTCGACTGCAACCGCGCCTGAAATTATCACCAAAGTTCAATAAATCATTCGTCAAGACCAGAATTTCCTTTTGCATGACGACAATGCTTCTGTACGCGACAGTTTTTGGCGAATAATTCTATAATTGTCATCGCCACTTACTTTATTCGCCTGATTTGGTATACTGCGACGTTAGTCTGTTCCCCCTATGAAGTTAAAGGTTCGAAGTCTGATCCGTACATACATTTTTGAGTGATTTTCGCAATTTAAGGACTGTTGAATTCCGTTGGAAAACGACGAGCTTCCTGAGAGACTTTCGACTGCAACTGCGCCTCAAATTATTACCAAAGTTCAATAAATCATTCGTCGAGACCAGAATTTCCTTTTGCATGACGACAATGCTTTTGTACGCGACAGTTTTTGGTGAAGAATTCTATAATTGTCATCGCCACTTACCTTATTCGCCTGATTTGGTATCCTGCGACGTTAGTCTGTTCCCCCTATTAAGTTAAAGGTTCGTGTCTCGAGACGGTAAAAGAGATACAACACGAATCACAGAACGGAAGCTATCGCGATCTTAGCTAAGAATTCGTGGTGCTTGCAATTAGACTGCCTCAGTTTGAAGCAACTTTACTATAAGTGGACGAGGCATCTTTAGGGATCTTTACTCGTTGAGATTAGAACACTGGCAGTATCGATTCGAAAACAGTCCTCGTGATTATTAAAAGCTGTTGCCGGCAATTTAAATTTCAGCAACGCAGTTTTGCCTGACATGAAAGTATGTTTTCTGCGTCTTCGGCGTTCTCATCTGGAAGAATAGAGAACCCTGGAGATGCTTTGCGCGGAATGTCGGGAAGTTACTCCGAATTGACTGTTCCCAAGAACTACGACTTCTCATGTATACAGTCCCTGGCCAAATTATTAGACGCACTGCAAGATTTCATGTAAAATATTAATTACCGAGTGATATTGTACCGTTTTATTATTTTAAATTGATTTGTTTTTTATTTTTATATTATCCAATCAATTACCTATTTATTTGACATAAATAAAACAGCATTAATTTAGAAAAGCATAAGTTTATTAAGTTTTAAAGAAAAGTGAAATTAATGTTAGTAAAAGTCAATATTTTAGTCGAGCCACCTTTAGCCGCTATCAAAGTTTTAATTCTGCGCGGCATGCTATCAGTGCAAGATTGTACTGTCTCCTGCATTTGAGGATGATGATTCCACACATCAATAATCTTTTCTAGGAGCTGGGTTTTGTTGGTAATCACATCTTTAGCCACTTCTCTTTTCATCAGCTCCCACGGGGTTCATATCAGGGCTATTACCCGGCCAATCCAACAGACGGATATTTTTTTCTGCCAAAAAAGCTTTAACAGACCGAGCAGTGTGGCAGGGAGCTCCATCTTGCATGAAAGTGAATGGTTCCCGATTTGGAAACCATTCTCTGAGCTGCGGAATCAACCGATTTTGTAATACTTCTTTGTACTGATCTTGCCTCATTATTCCTTTGACGACGCACAGACGTCCAGTGCCCTTGCCGCTGATGACTGAACAAATCATCACTTTGGTGAGATGTTTAACCGTCGGGACGACACAATCAGGATGAAACTTTTCTCCATGACGACGACGCACATACTGAGCTTTATTCTGCAAAAATTTCGAATGTGCTTTCGTCACTGAAGCAGACCTGTCAAAAATAGGAAAAAAATATATAAACTTCCATGTTTATTTGCTTTATTTAACTGAAAATGATAATAATGTATCAATTATTTATTAAATTGCTGTATCTTACCGATCTCCAGAAGTCCACATCTTTGTCTTCCCATTGTTTGGCCCATTTCAGGCGCTTTGCTTTCATTGCAGCTGTTAACTTGGGCTTCCTGGCGGGGCGACAGGCCTTGAAATCTAATTCTTTCAATTTTCTTCGAACAGTGCGCTCAGAAGCATTTACGCTAGCATCCTGGCGTTGTGATTTTATTACCTTTGTGGTAGCAAATCTGTTTTCTACACAAATTTTCTTCAAACATCTCTCTGACCGTGGAGTGAAAATTGGTTTTCTACCACATCTTTTCTTTCTTTTCGGGCTTAATTCCTTCCCTGACTCAATTTTCTTTTTTATGCGTCGTACACTAGCTTCAGAAACCTCCAATCTTCGTGATATTTCTCAGTTTGTAAATGTTTTCGCAATCACAAGGGCCTTCACTTCAGCTTTTTTACGTGGTGAAAGATCGCCTTTTCTACCCATAATGAAAATAGTCCAATTACTTTTTTAAAACACTGCGTACAAAATAAACTAATAACTGAGTAGTATAAAACTGTTAAACAAACAATCACAGTCTATAAAGCCACAGAAACACGTCCTTACCTGACTCGATTCCGATCGCGACTGATACAGGTTTGTACTTATTTACGTTCATGTATCACTTTGTCAACACAGTGTTACCATATGTTAAAAATAAATACAAATATGTAGTCTACAACAATTCTTTTAAATAAAAATCAATAATATCGTAGTTTAAATATACCATTATTGCATAAAAACTCTTAAGAAACATAAAATTACTAAAAAAAAATACAGTGCGTCTAATAATTTGGCCAGGGACTGTATAATAATGGTGTATATTTTTGTATGTATTTTAGGTTGGAATTCAGAGCATCCACGTCGCATCAATTGGATGACGTGGTTTATGATGATGACGGTATCCCTATTCCGGAGCTAGATGGATCGCTGCACAATATTTTCGAAGAGAGGGAGATGGACGATCGTAAGTTGTCGCATATTTCTTAAATTTTTAAAAAAAAAACGTTGTTCCGAGCTGACCGTTTAATTTTTACTTCGCCAGCTAAATGGGAGCTCATTACTACTCATTTACTAAAATAAATGGTTTAGACAATATTCAGACTCAATCAAACAAACCTTGAAGTTGGACTCGTCCGACCACATGATATTAGTCCAATCCTCATCGTGGAAAAGTTTATGTTTCTGGGCCCATGTCCGCGCGCTCGGTGAGAAGTCTAAGAACTGAAAGAGGTGGTAAATACTTTTGACCAAAGCAGTACGTATTTTTAAATTTGATAATATGATGCATCGACCACTTTTGATTAACCGGTAGGTAGTTGATTGTGTCTTAATGGAAAAACGCGACAGCGCGGTACTTATTAGTTTTGTTTGTTCCAATTATTATTTACAAATTTATATGTCATGATATGAATCAGATACGGAAGTCCCGGCACTCAGATGTTGCACTTAGCCCGGCTTTATGTTTCAGTAAATGTCGACGAACAAGCCGACAAACAGATAGTCCCCGCCTGCCTCCACCAACAGTTAGAGTACATCACGGAATTTAGACCTTTCGACCAGGCCGCTCCGCAGGAAATATCCGAATATTCGAATAACACCCTTATCAATACGGGCGCAGGGAAAGTCGACAAGATTTGGGCGGGCCCCAGTCATTGGAAACACAAGGCTATTAGAAGAGTCCCATCTGTATATACAGGTAAGAAAAAGAAGCTCGAGATGCATATTTGCGTTATATCGCTTCAATTTATTACATTTGATTAATAGTTTATTTTATTTTTTTATTTAGGTGGGGTGTAGTTGTTCACCCATTTAAGGGGTAACAGCACAGTGGCGAGGGAAAATCGCCTCTTTATCTACATCTCTTTTGCAAGTTACTTCGGCTCTGTTTATTCTGATGAGTTACTAGATTATCCAGCCTTACCCTCTACTAATATTCATAATATCTTCAAATTTAAGATTTCAATCTCTGAAATTTACGAGGGGCTCATGAGGTTGGATCACAGAAAGGGGTCTGGTCCTGATGGTTTACCTCCTGGATTACTAAAGGCATGTAGCTTCGTATTATCGCGACCATTATGCATGTTGTTTAACCGGTCATTGGAGGAGGGTTGCTTTCCCGACTATTGGAAGACCAGTTTTGTCACCCCGGTATTCAAGTCAGGGGACAGGGCAGATATCGCAAACTATAGGCCAATAAGTATTTTGAGTACTGTTCCTAAATTATTTGAAAACCTAGTAACTAAAGTATTGGCATCTAACTTGAGACCATCTATAATAGATGAACAGTTTGGTTTTCAGAGAGGCAAGTCTGCTGAATTGAACTTGATTTCCTATACGGACTACCTGTCGAGGACCTTGGAGAGTGGATCTGAGGTACATTCCATCTATACCGATTTCTCTAAGGCCTTTGATAAGGTCAACCATGGTGTTCTTCTTAAGAAGCTCAATAACCTTGGCATATCGGGTCCACTGTTGGGCTGGATTAGGAGTTATTTGTGTGGCAGAGTTCAAGTGGTTCGAGCTAATAATTTTAAGTCTGTCAACATTACTATGCCCTCAGGAGTGCCTCAAGGCTCCCATATGGGGCCTCTGCTGTTTAACCTGTTCTTGAATGATGTGGCCGACTGCTTTCGGTCTTGCAGGTTCTTGCTTTTTGCTGATGATTTGAAGTTCTATACGGCGGTTGGATCGATTGAGGATTGTGTGGGATTGCAGAGTGATTTGGATAGACTTAGTGTCTGGTGTTAGTTAAACGGTATGGTTTTAAATACTTCTAAAATGTCTTTCTCGAGATCACGCAATTCATTGTTTTTTGATTACAGCATAAATGGGACTTCCCTCTTGTCCGTGGTTAATGTTAAGGATCTGGGGGTTAAGTTTGATTCGGCACTGAGTTTTATTCCTCATATATAACCGAGGTAACGTCTAGGTCTCTGAGGATGCTTGGGTTCATTAGGCGTTGCTCATCAGAATTTTCATCCATTACCTCTATAAAAATGCTGTACTGCTTGTTGGTTAGGCCTCTCTTGGAATATTGCTTATGTGTGTGGAACCCACCTTTTGCTTGCCATGCTAGGAGCTTGGAGCTTGTTCAAAGTAAATTTCTACGTCATATCAATTTTAAATTCTTTAACAATGATTCTTTTAGTTATTCAAAACTGACATCTGTATTAAACTTGAATACCCTGTCTAACCGGAGAGTTCAGCGTGATCTTGTAATGTTCTTTAAAATTTTAAATTCCATTGTAAATTGTCCAGAACTTTTATCTCAGATTAATTTGTATGCACCCTCTAAACATACTAGATCTACGTTGTCCTTCTTCAAACCTTATCATAAGACAACCTACGGAGCTAATACCTTCATAACAAGATCTATGGGCATTGTAAATAACTGCCCATCACTGGAATTGTTCTCCAGCTCCTTGTCACTTTTTAAGAAGCAGATCGGGGTTCTTTTCTGAATTTCTTAGTTTTAGCCTTTAGTTTTAAGTAGTTTTAAGTGTCATTTATATTGTAAACTTTTGTATTTTGTCCTTATTAGTTAATGGGCCTGTCCCGTAAATAAATAAATAAATAAATAAAAATAAATAATGGCTAGAAAAATACGTAGAGGATTTTGAAAATATTGATTTCTGTGAAAATGGCAAGCATTCGAAGAAAAAGTTCAATTTTCGACCCGAAAAAATGGTACTTGTTTCTTAATAAAAAAGGGTATGATGCAGGGGTTCCCAATTTTATTTTTACTGCGACTCCCTTTACAGGTTGCTATTTTTTTGCGAGGCCCTTCTAAGAAAACTCCAAAGAATATAGAATCTTAATTCTTATTTTTCAGAAAACATAAAAAAAAAAAAACTACAAACAATACAATTAATTCATTCAATCTTCCCTGAACAATATCCAAAAATGGGCCACAATTTCGGGATATTCCTTTTCCCCAAACAAATCATCATACATACATTTCTGCAGGAAAAGAAACTGCTCTAAATTAAATCCACTAAAACTTCTCAATGACCCTATAACACCTCAGAACAACTTCAAAATATTGGGCATGATCTTTGATCCAACGTTGAATTGGAAGGAGCACATCAACCATCTCAGAATGACTACTTCAAAGGACATCAATTTGATGAGATTGCTAGCAAATTCGCAATAGGCAGGAAGTTTCACAACCTTAATCAGGATTTATAAATCTCTCATACTATCCAAATTAAATTATGGTGACTTTATATATGATGCATCAAGACCCTCTTACAAGAAAAAATTAGATACAATCCAGAATCAAGCTCTCAGATTGGCTACAGGGGCCTTTCGTACATCGCCCATCCCAAGTTTACAGTGCGTCTCTCTGCTACTCCATCTCTCAACCTTTCAAGACAAAGATCCCGCATACTATACTTTTCAACTGCCTCATTTAAACCCACCATGAAAAGAGCATTACATTTAAACCCGCCACCTAACACAATTATTTCACCAGACTCCATAGCATCTAGAGTAAAAAAACATCCTAAATCGTCACAACCTCTCCATTCAAACTAACGACTCTCCTAAAGTTTCTATATACCCGCCTTGGACATCAATAAGACCCTTCATTGACTATACGCTCCGAAAATATAACAAGAAATTAAATCCAAGCCACATAATCAGATCAGCCTTCCTATTACTTATCAACGAGACATACAAAGACTCTTCTCATATTTATACAGACGGCTCTAAGACTGCCCAGGGAACGGGGGCCGCTTTCGTATACAATAACACTACCATTAAATTCAAATTAAACAATTACACCTCTATCTTTTCAGCGGAATTATTTGCTATCAAAGAAGCGTTAAGATGGTTAATATCCACCAAACTAGATACTAAAGTTTTAATCATAACAGACTCCTTGAGTTCATTACAATCAATCAGCTCTTCCACGCATTTTCACCCTATCACTACATCCATATCTGATCTTATACAAATGGCATCCAATAGGGGTATCACTATATCTTTCTTATGGGTGCCCAGCCACATTAACATAAAAGGTAAAGAAAGTGCTGATTTACAAGCTAGGGTTGCCATCACCTCGGGCACTCCAATTAACACAATCCTCACTCCAAAAGATCTAAAAAAACTTTTTCAAACAGACTTTTGATAATCTATTTCAGCTGGAGTGGGACCTGCGGGAGGATTCGTGCAAGTTGTGGGGAGTTAAATCTCTAGTTTTTTTCCGCCCCTTCAGCTCGATGCTCTGTCACGTCGAGAGAATACAATATGGAGAAGGGTAGCTATCGGACACACCTTCCTCACTCATTCTTATTGGTTGAAAGGTGATCCGCCACCCAGATGTCCAAACTGCGACAATACTCTAACTATTAACCATATTTTAACTTCAAATGAATATTTAGACATTAAGACAAGGTTATTAAAACCTCTCGATCAAATATTGATTCCAAATGTTACAAAATATCTCCAGTTTGATCAAATTCTTCAAAGAAACACAATTATTTTCTAAGATTTAAACATCCCACTTATGGCGCCAAATGATCCTCGATATCGACGCGCCAAACTAAAATAATCAATCAATCAATCAAATACAATTAATGAGAAGGATGAGCTTGCTTTTCTGAGCATAACTTCTCAAATCGAGGCTGAAGTTTTGAAATTGCTACTCTTATATCTTTTTCTAAATTTATTTGCGACCTGTACTTTGATTTGATTATTGCAACTGCAGAAAAGCCAATTTCACACAAGTACGACGTAGCAAATGGTAAAAGAACCCTCAAAAGCCGTAGTACTGATATTCTTGGGATGCATTGCTTCAAAAATTGCAACAGTTTGTCTTTATCGAATCGTAGTTTTAGGCTCGTATCACAAAATAGTTCTAACAGCTGTTCTTCCTCGACTGTTAAAAGTGTAAATGGTGGTGGGGTCGATTGGAGTGGGTTTCTAATCCAGTCATATTGATTCAGATTCTTTGGAAAAATATTTATTAAAATGAGTGCTTAATGTTGATAAGTGATAAAATAAATATCAATTGCAAACTTGGCTTCAGATTTTGAAAAGATTTTTCTTTCGGAAAGCCTTTCAAAACAGGAAAACAGTCGGTATTTTCTTGCTCCTCTTCTATTTTTTTTTTTTTTCCACAACAGCAACTTCCTTTGAAACGCTGCAATTTTATTAGTCAGTTGCAATATATGCGTTTCATTTCCCTGCAACGATTTATTAAAAACTTTTAATTTCTCAAATATGTCGCAAAGATACGCCAATTTTATTAAGAACTCGGTATTTTTAAACTTTTCTGCGTCATGATGCGATTCTGTCAATAAGTACGTGTACAACTCATTTTGAATTCGTATACACGTGAGAGTACGTTACCTCTCGACAACCAGCGAGAGTTACAATAATAAAGTAAAGATGTGTACTCGGCACCCAAATCTTCACAAAGTTTATGGAAAAATCTCGCCTACACTGGTCTTGTTTTTATGAAGTTCACCACTTCGCTAATTATATCCATCACAAAATTTAATTCAGGTGAAATATTTTTTGCAGTTAGGGCTTAGAAAAGTTAAATATGGTGAAAGAAATGGAGTAGGAAACCGAAGTATACAAACCATCACTGTGGTATTATGACCTTCTTTCGTTCGTCAGCACCAACAGCGGATTCTAAGAAGTGTCAATACTATGGAGAGTAATAGCCTCCTTCATGGTGGTATTCTACTTTTGTATAATAGGCGTCACAAGGCGTAATAAAAGATACACATCCTCATTCATCCGTAAATAGTTCAGTCAATCATTTGATGCTAAGTGAAGTTCTTTCATTAAATTTACATGCGACAGTGAATTCCAGGGTTTCTTTTCTTCCACCGTTTCTTCAACGTCACAACTAAGGCTACTGCAGTGAGACAGTCTCTGTACATGAGCTATTTTACACATGTACACTTTGGGACAGTATGGCAACACGTGTTTGAACGTGAAACAGACATAACACTTTGAAAGTATAACTCGGACTGAGAACTAAACGGACGGTGTAAAAACAAACCTTCTTCCGAACTGAAATGAAACGAAAACTGAAACTGTATGTATGTATGACGCAATGTGTCCATTTTGCATTTGGAGCCTTGGTTTTAATGAGAGCTTGAAGTCCTCCATACTGCCCTGACATCGCGCGAGCTCCATCCGTACACACCGACACACTTTTCCCATCGAATGTTATTATCTTTCATGTATGAGTCTATGATCTCAAACAAATCACACACAGGATTGGTTCTCGACTGTGTTGTGGGAAGCGACGCAACAGATCTCCGACTATTAGCAGGTCAAGGCATGCTGGTCCTATGGCGTACACTCTAAGATTGTGAATTGCCCCCCCCCCCCACGCCAACATAGAGAAACTTTTTTAAATTCTTTCTTTCGAATATATTCGGTTTTAAATTGGGTTTTTGCATATTTATAGGACGAGATGAAGAAAAGAAGAAAGGTAGAAACAAACAGAAAAAAAAACCTACAGGGTGGTTCGTAGATGCAGGAAAGTTGAAGCCTGCCGTTGATTTTGCACTTTATGAAAATGCAAAAAAGCCAAAAAGGAAAGTTCGCCCGCTTACAGAAGCCGAGTAAGTTGTGTTAAATTTTTTCATGGAATTTGCCACTGTTATTTCATTATTTATAGGGATTATACTGTTTAGGAACCTAGCGGCTTAGCGGACGATGATTATCGGTACCATTTTTCATCGCATTTAAATGACAGGGACTCTAAGACGATGGATGTGTCATTCGGGCTCGCTTACTACCCAAGTTGCCAATCTAGGACGTGTTACATGACAGCACGAATATCTTAAGATAGAGAGAGAAAACGCGAGTCGAGTGCAAAAATAAAGTGTGTTTTGTAGTGGTGGTAACAGCTGTCTAGTGTCATTGTGCCAAAGATTTCAAAATCCTAACGTAGTATAGAAATATCATTAAACTAATTGTTGCTTTAGCGAAATTCACTAGTGTAGAGTGATGTTTGCCGATACTAGCTCGGCTGGTGAGCCGTGCTACGGCGAAACGCGCCCCGAAATAGATTGACAAATAAGAGAACGGTGGGTCGCTAGTGAAATATGGACTTTTTAATAGTTTTTTTTACCCAACAATGCTCAATTGATATAAAAATAAATTCTATGGTGTTGTTATGAATTCGTATTTGCCCAGCAAGTGATGTTGTTGCTTTAAAGGCAAATTGAGATGTGTGCCATCTGCCCATCATGTAGTTCGGATCCCACCTTAAACTGTGGGCCTCGTCTGATTGACATCTACGTACGGTAATTTAAGTTGGCAAAGACGATCTTTCTGGTCTGTTTGCTTAACTTTAAGCCATCCTCTCCCCTCCCATACTACTAGTACCACTTTATATATATATATATATATATATATATATATATATATATATATATATATATATATATATGTATATATATATGAGGCTGGTTTGAAAAGTCCGTGCAAAGTCCGAGAGATGGCACCACCGGCGCGTATCGAGGTCATGTTTAGTTAGTAGCATCTCTTGAACGAACGCACACCAAGTTTCAGCCATATTGGTCTATTTTTTTGTGTTTGGCATTCGTGTGAATCAAGGAAGTTGAGTGATTTTCAAGAAATGGACGAAAAAAGAATTTCGTGTGGTGATTAAACATTACTTTATGAAAGGCAAAACGCCTCAGGAGACTAAAGAGAAGCTTGATAAACATTATGGTGACTCTGCACCTTCGATTAGAACAGTTTATAAGTGGTTTCAAAATTTTCGGACTGGCCATATGGGCACAAGTGACGCTGAACGTTCTGGACGGCCTGTGAAGGTTACGACTCCAGAAATCATTAATCAAATCCATGATATGGTGATGGATGACAGAAGAGTTAAGGTGCGTGAGATTGCTAGTGCTGTGGGCATCTCGACTGAACGGGTACATAATATTTTGCATAAACATTTGGACATGAGAAAGCTATCCGCAAGATGGGTGCCGCGATTGCTCACGCTTGACCAAAAACGGAATCGTGTGAAGTGTTGCAAGGATGGTTTGCAGCTGTTCCAGAAGAATCCGGAGGACTTTAAACGTCGTTTCGTCACTGTGGATGAAACATGGATACATTACTATACTCCTGAGACCAAACAACAATCTAAACAATGGGTTACCAAAGGGGAATCTGCACAAAAAAAGGAGAAGACCGTTCCTTCGGCCGGAAAGGTTATGGCGACTATCTTTTGGGATTCGCAAGGGATAATCCTCATCGACTATCTGGAAAAGGGTTTAAAACTATTACAGGTGAATATTATTCATCGTTTGAAAACCGAGCTGCAAGAAAAACGCCCGCGATTGGCCCACAAGAAAGTCCTTTTCCATCACGACAACGCACCAGCACACACCTCAGCAGTTGTGGTCGCAAAATTAATGGAAATAGGATTCCAACTCGTTTCACATCCCCCCTATTCTCCAGACTTGGCTCCCTCGGACTACTATTTGTTCCCCAATTTGAAGAAATGGCTGGCGGGACAAAGATTTTATTCAAACGAGGAGGTGATTGCAGACACTAATGGATATTTTGCAGACTTGGACAAATCCTACTATTCGGAAGGGATCAACAAACTGGAACATCGTTGGACGAAGTGTATAAGCCTAAAAGGAGACTATGTCGAAAAATAAAAAAGGTTTACCCCAAACACATAAGTAGTTTTTATTTTTGCACGGACTTTTCAAACCAGCCTCGTGTATATATATATATATATATATATATATATATATATATATATATATATATATTATATATAAATGTATATAAATCAATAAGTGGTACTAGTAGTATGGGAGGGGGAGAGGATGGCTTAACGAGTACGGGTGAGTACTTACGAGGATGTAAAGGAAGCAGTTTTACGATGGTTTCAAGTGGCCCGTACGCATCAAAACGTACCAATATCGGGAAATTTAATAAAGCAAAAGGCTCTACAATTTGCTAAAGAATTTAACTGCGTTAATTTTCAAGCTAGTGAAGGGTGGTTGAGTGCCTGGAAGACTCGCAATTCAATTGTTTTCAAGACGGTGTCTGGCGAGAGTGCAAGCGTTAGTCAGGAGGACTGTGACATTTGGACTGAAACTGTTTTAAAAAGTGCATTGAAAAAGTACGAGCCAAAAAACGTTTTCAATTGTGATGAAACCGGTTTGTTTTTTAAATGTTTGCCAAATAAAACTTTTGCTTTTTAAAAGTGATAAATATTTTGGTGTTAAAACAAGTAAAGAAAGGGTGACACTTATGGTTGGAGCAAACATGGATGGCTCAGAAAAACTGAAATTACTGCTCATAGGTAAAAGCAAAAATCCCCGTTGTTTAAAAGGAGTTAAATCTCTGGAGTTAGATTACGCCAATAATAAAAAGGCATGGATGACTTCTGAGATTTTCGAAAGATAGATCAAAGAACTGGACACGAAAATGAAAAGCCAAAAGCGAAATTGTGATGTTTATAGAACATCCAGTTACTGTAAGTAAAAAATTAAGGAATATTGAATTGATCTTTTTTCCACCAAACATGACCTCCAAATTGCAACCTATGGACCAGGGTATTATAAAAAACATAAAACATCATTACCGAAACAGAATTGTTCACAAAATTGTTAATGCGATTGATAACAACCTTCCAGTCCAAAAATTGATTACCCTTAAAGAGTGTATAACCGAAGTCGCTAAAGTATGGAGTGAAAATGTTTCTCAGAAAACTATCAAAAACTGCTTTTCTAAAGCAGGTTTTACTGAAGAAATTGACGAATGGGAAGAAGAAGACGAAATGGATCTCGCTACCTTAAAAAAGGCAATGGGGTATTCTACAAAAAACTGCTACCGTCGACGCAGATTTTTTACTTGAAGATTTCTTAGAAATCGACAATGATGTTGGCATGACAGATCTCCCAACTGACCAAGATATAACATAATTGACGATATAAAAAGTATAGCAACTGAAACCCGGGAATGTCCTGCTAAATTTAGTGAAAATGAAATAAGAAATGCATTTGACATTGTGCGAACTACTCTCAGGGGCCAGGAAAGTGTACCTGATCAAATCTTTATGCATTTGAATAAGTGCGAGAATTTTGTTGACCAACAATTATTTTTCAAAAGTAATGTTCAAAAGAAAATAACTGATTATTTTTCCTAGTATGTATGTACGTAGTATGTACATATGTATTAACAGATTTTGTATTATTCTTTTTATTTCGTATGTAGTACATACATACATAAAGTCCGTACGTTATATCTTTATACGTGCGTCATAGTTTTCAGGCAATATCTCAGATGACTATTATATTTTTTGTCTCTTTTTACCAATACCTACGATTTATTGGTGAAGAGACAAATAATATAATAGTCGTCTGTCTGTCTCTTATTACTAAGAGAATTCTAACATTGCCTTGTATATTTATTATTGAAACAGCCTGCCTTATACATAGTAAGTTTGAGGAAGAGATAGGGGCTTTCTTGTGCGTCCACGACGCGTTCATCTTATGTGGCCTCACTACCCATTCCCTCTTCAGCTTTAATAAGGGACTCTATAATATTTATGAGTAAGAAAATATTCAACCACTTGCCTTTGAACGTCAGGAAAATTTTAAATAATAACCGATTTAGGCGGGAGGTTCGGAAGCTCTTAATTGGGAGGGCCTACTATTCAGTTAAGGAGTTTTTTGATGACACTCTTTGATTACCAAGTGTGTATATGGCGTGTAGGTGTATGTCTTTTTCTTTTTTTCTTTTATTTATTAAGCAAATGTGAACTTTTGTACATGTCACTGTTCATGAATAAATTTTAACCTTAGAAATAATGTATATACATATAATATAGATAGCTTTGTAGACAAAAGAACAATCTTTTTTTACAATAAAGCTTTATTTGATTGATTGATTGATATGTATGTATTCAGCCCTGTACATGCTATGTACTATTTAAACTTTCAAATATTTAATAAAATCTTTTCTAATAATTCAATTTTGCAATTTTTTTTGTTGCTTGTACCTTATAAAATACAAGTAAATGATTACCAATATAAAATACATACATAGCAATATATACGGATTTTTTCTTTATATAATGCAAAACTTTCTATAGTGAAATTTCGGCCAATATTTTGGTCTTTCACTATATAGAGTGTCGACTGTGTATGTATATATATGTATATATATATATATATATATATATATATATATATATATATATATATATATAACATATATATATATATATATATATATATATATATATATATATATATATATATATATATATATATATAACATATATATATATATATATATATATATATATATATATATATATATATATATATATATATATATATATATTATTAAACAAATAAAGCGATAAAATCGAAACAAGACATTTTAGCGTGTTTTTTTAAAAACAAGCCTAAATTATCTTTCTTTTTCTCTAGATCAGTAGTGTCTTCATATGACACTTCTTATGCAATATTTATAAAAAATATAGAAACACTGCTTATGGTCCCTACAATAAGCGTTCCACCATATCAACAGTCAAAAGTATCCAACCATAGAGAGGGCGACGACAGCGGACATATTCCAGACGATGCCGTAAGTATAGTCTATAAAATCCTGATTTTTGCCGTTTTAAGTGGGCAATATAAAAATTCTGACCTTTTGTTTATGATAGGTTGCAGAGATGGACTTAAGAATTTTATTCATTAATGCAAATAAATAAAATTATAAGTGTTTTTGGAGGTGTTTATTTATAGATGCATGTAAAAACAAATGGATAAGAAGTACAAATATATAGTTTGAATGAATGGGGTTTACAAGAGGGGACATATTGTATAAATAAAAATATATTTTAACTTAAGCCTAATTCGGTTTCACTATCACTGTCATCAGCTGAGGTAATTATCAGTGGTTTTATATTATTAACATAAATATATGAATCTTCAACTTTAACAACGTGCTGAATGGAATTCTTCCAGCTTTCACAAGGTACATCCTTTATAACTTTTTTTTACTAATTCAACCACTGACACGCTTAAAGTAGGAGAAACATTTTGTGCCCTTATTTTTGATTTAACTTCGTGCCAAATATGTTCAATTGGATTAAACACGCAATAATACAGAGAAAGCCGCAAAACAGTGTGTCTCATTTTCTCAGCCATACTACCACACACATATTTCTTTTTCAATTTATAGTCTTTCAAAAATTCCAAAAGATCACTTTTTTTATAAGTAAAGTCAAAATAAATGTCATTTTCTAACATATATTCCTGTATTTCCGATTTGGTGTTGGCTTCATTAGAAACCTTATTTAGTAGGCGACTATGGTAACTTGCATTGTCCATAACTATAACACTCTGTGCGGGAACATTTGGCGAAACGGAATTTTGAAACCAATTTTCCAAAAAATTCTGCGGTCGTCTCTTCGTCATAGTCCAAACTAGAATCTTTTATGTTTTTTTGCAGATAATAGTAGACAATTTGAAACCCAACCCTCACTTGCACCTGCAATCATATTGAATCTATTTTTACCTATATATTTACTACCTGGCAACCCGGTTTGGAGCCCTTTAAGTATTTGATAATATAGGCCTAATGACCACAGGTCCCCATTAAGATTCGAAAGATACTTATTATTTTTACGAGGGTTGTGTAAGAAATAAGGTTCCCAACGCTGTAAACTCGCCGCGCGAGATGCTAGGCGAAATCCGGCAACACCGCTGTGTGCGCTGATTCCCCCACTCTAGATCCCGCCTTGGTAGAACTCGCTGCGACGTTCAGTGCCGGCCTGACAGCCATCCGCGATGGAACCCCCGATCGTCGTCACCGCCAGGTGCAAAGTTCGTGCGGTAATCCGATTTTTGCACGCTAAAAAGTTACCACCGGTTGATATTCATAGGCAGTTGTGTGAAGTTTATAGGGAAGCTTGTATCAGCGTTCAACACGTCCGCGAATGGTGTAGGGAGTTCTCCGAAGGACGCACAGACATCCACGATGAGCAAAGAAGCGGAAGGCCATCGATCTCCGATGAAGTTGTGTCGAAGTTTGAGCGAATTCTGGTCGAGGATAGGAGGATAACGATTGGCTGCCCGGGTTCCTGAGGTTTGTGAAAAAACAATCCACACGATTTTGACTGAAAGGTTACGTTATCACAAGGTGTGTGCGCGGTGGGTCCCGCCCATGCTTTCAGAAACCCACAAAGCCGATCGCGTCAAATGTGCCCAGGAGTTTCTTCGAGAATGCGCCGAGAATACCGAAGATTTCTTAGACTCCATTGTTACCGGGGATGAAACGTGGTGTCATTACGTCACCCCGGAAACAAAACAACAATCGCGACAATGGCGCCATACCGGATCGCCTAAACCGAAGAAGTTCAAGCAGACTCTGTCCGCAGGGAAAGTGATGGTTACGGTCTTTTGGGACCGTAAGGGTGTCCTGCTTGTTGAGTTTATGCCTCGAGGGATCACAATAAATTCGGAAAATTATTGTGAGACCTTGAAAAAACTCACAAGAGCCATCCAAAATCGCCGGAGAGGAAGACTGACAAAAGGCGTTAGACTGCACCACGACAATGCGCGCCCGCACATCTCTCGCCAAACCAAGGATTTAATCGACAATTTTGGCTGGTATCTCGCTGAACATGCTCCCTACAGCCCTGATCTTGCACCGAGTGACTTCCACTTGTTTCCAAAATTAAAGCAACACTTGGGTGGACAACGTTTCGAGACTGATGAAGAAGTGCAGGAAGCGGTCACCAAATTCCTCCACGGACTGGCGGCGGACTTCTTTGAAGCGGGATTCCAAAAGTGGATTAGTCGTCAACAAAAATGCGTGGAAAAATCTGAAGATTATGTTGAAAAATAGCTAAGAAATTAAGCTTTCCAATGATGTATTTTTCAGTTCAAATAAAAAATGCCTTACACCTGAAAAAAAATGTAGGAACCTTATTTTTTACAAAACCCTCGTATTTTTAGTTTTACTTACTACATAACGGTTCTATTTTAATTATGTGGCGTCCTTGGGAAAATTGCAATAGTGGCTATCGCAAGAGAAAACATTTATCACTTAACGCTAAATAAATAGTGAAAAATGTTTACGACAGTTTGGCAAAAAGAAATTTGAATAAACAAAGCGCTTTGCAAGAAACCCGTGAACTAACAAAAATCCCAATTTCTACGATTAAGGGTATTGTAGGAAAACCATCATTCAGGAACAGGAAAAAACGGAAAGATTTTCAAATGCATCATGTAAACGATTGTGAAAAAGACGTCATCAGGAGAAAAATATATTCTATGTGTGAAGAGCAGTTGGTGCCGACACTAGACAAAATAAAATTAAGGCTGGTGCAGGACGGGACCAATATACATTGTGGCCGGTCAACCCTTCACAGAATTCCCTTAAAAATGGGATTCACGTTCCGAAAAAATCAGCAAAAGGCAAGTAGTGATGGAGACACAAAGATAACAAATCTTGCGACATACTTATTTACAAGAAATTAAAAAGTATCGATCAGAGAATTGGCCAATAATTTACCTTGACGATCAAATGCAAGTTTTCTTATACCAGATAAATTAATTATCAAAGGTGATATCGTGATAATTTCACTTTATGGAGAATATTCCAGAATTTTTTTTCGAAATTTTTTGGTCAGTCCTCTTAGAAATAGAGTGGAGGGACACTAATTTTTGGCCATTTTTTAAAAATAATACAAAGAAAAGTGAACGCAAGTATTACACATATATATTTTTGCACTCATGTTTTCACAAGCTTTCATTTGACACCCTACCCGATGCACCTCGCAAAAATTTCTTGTTACTTCTGATTTCACCCCCCCAAAAGTAACCCCTTAAGTCGAAATCTAACTTTGAAAACTATGCGGCTCGGTTAGGGCCATCAATTTCTATATTTGTACCAAATTTCAACTTTATATATCAAATAAAGGGTGTCACAAAATGACCTTTTAAATTGCAGTTTAGTAATGGAACATTACACGATGGAGCAAGGCATAGAAATTGTGGAAATTCGCTACAAAAATGGCGAAAAATTTTACAGAGACGGTTCGAAAAGTCTTTTGGTCATCATAACGCACCATCTCGCAACACTGTGGTGCAGTTAATCAAAAAATTTGAGGTTAGGGTTCGATACCCATGACACTGTGCAAAAAGGGTGGGTTGACGGCAGTACAGAATGTCAGACTAACGCACCTTCAAATAAAGGTAAACGAATAACCATTTTTGCATGCTGGATCTGAAAAGGGCTGGGTTTCAAATTGTCGACTATTATCTGCAAAAAACATAAAAGATTCTAGTTTGGACTATCACGAAGACACGACCGCAGAACTTTTTGGAAATTGGTTTCAAAATTCCCTTTTGCCAAATGTCCCGAACAGAGTGTTATACGAGGCTGGTTTGAAAAGTCCGTGCAAAGTCTGAGAGATGGCACCACCGGCGCGTATCGAGGTCATGTTTAGTTAGTAGCATCTCTTGAATGAACGCACACCAAGTTTCAGCCATGTTGGTCTATTTCTTTGTGTTTGGCATTCATGTGAATCAAGGAAGTCGAGTGATTTTCAAGAAATGGACGAAAAAGAATTTCGTGTGGTGATTAAACATTACTTTATGAAAGGCAAAACGTCTCAGGAGACTAAAGAGAAGCTTGATAAACATTATGGTGACTCTGCACCTTCGATTAGAACAGTTTATAAGTGGTTTCAAAATTTTCGGACTGGCCATATGGGCACAAGTGACACTGAACGTTCTGGACGGCCTGTGGAGGTTACGACTCCAGAAATCATTGATCAAATCCATGATATGGTGATGGATGACAGAAGAGTTAAGGTGCGTGAGATTGCTAGTGCTGTGGGCATCTCGACTGAACGGGTACATAATATTTTGCATAAACATTTGGACATGAGAAAGCTATCCGCAAGATGGGTGCCGCGATTGCTCACGCTTGACCAAAAACGGAATCGTGTGAAGTGTTGCAAGGATGGTTTGCATCTGTTCCAGAAGAATCCGGAGGACTTTAAGCGTTGTTTCGTCACTGTGGATGAAACATGGATACTTTACTATACTCCTGAGACCAAACAACAATCTAAACAATGGGTTACCAAGGGGGAATCTGCACCAAAAAAGGCGAAGACCGTTCCTTCGGCCGGAAAGGTTATGGCGACTGTCTTTTGGGATTCGCAAGGGATAATCCTCATCGACTATCTGGAAAAGGGCAAAACTATTGCTGCAAGAAAAACGCCCGCGATTGGCCCACAAGAAAGTCCTTTTTCATCACGACAACGCACCAGCACACACCTCAGCAGTTGTGGTCGCAAAATTAATGGAAATAGGATTCCAACTCGTTTCACATCCCCCCTATTCTCCAGACTTGGCTCCCTCGGACTACTATTTGTTCTCCAATTTGAAAGAAACGGCTGGCGGGACAAAGATTTTATTCAAACGAGGAGGTGATTGCAGACACTAATGGATATTTTGCAGACTTGGACAGATCCTATTATTCGGAAGGGATCAATAAACTAGAACATCGTTGGACGAAGTGTATAAGCCTAAAAGGAGACTATGTCGAAAAATAAAAAAGGTTTTACCCCAAACACATAAGTAGTTTTTATTTTTGCACGGACTTTTCAAACCAGCCTCGTACTTATGGACAATGCAAGTTACCATAGTGGCCTACTAAATAAGGTTCCTAATGCAGCCAACACCAAATCGGAAATACGTTAGAAAATGACATTTATTTTGACTTTAGTTATAAAAAAAGTGATCTGGAAGTTTTGAAAGAACTTAAATTGAAAAAGAAATATGTTTGTGATAGTATAGCTGAGAAAATGAGACACACTGTTTTGCGACTTTCTCCGTATTATTGTGTGTTTAATCCAATTGAACATATTTGGCATCAAGTTAAATCAAAAATAAGGGCACAAAATGTTTCTCCTACTTTAAGCGGGTCAGTGGTTGAACTAGCAAACAAAGTTATAAATGATATACCTTGTGAAAGCTGGAAGAATTCCATTCAGCGCGTTGTTAAAGTTGAAGATTCATATATTTATGTAAATAATATAAAACCACTGATAATTATCTCAGCTGGGGACAGTGATAGTGAAACCAAATTAGGCTTAAGTTAAAATATATTTTTATTTATACAATATGTCCCCTCTCTCGTAAACCCCATTCATTCAAACTGTATATTTGTACTTCTTATCCATTTGTTTTTACATGCATCTATAAATAAACATCTCCAAAAACACTTATAATTTTATTTATTTGCATTAATAAATAAAATTCTTAAGTCCATCTCTGCAACCTATCATAAACAAAAGGTCAGAATTTTTATATTGCCCACTTAAAACGGCAAAAATCCGGATCTTGTATTTTGGGACCGGCTATAATTGATTAATTTAGTCTTATCGCCTTTTTTAAAAAGTAAGATTGTTGAAGCTATATTCCAATTTTCTGGTATCTTCTCTTCTTGTAGACTTTTATTGAATAAGAGTTTCAGCACCTGTACCACCAAGTCTCCTCCCTCTTTCATTAATTCTCCGCCAGGTCCTGGTGTTTTATTGTTTTTTCATAGTTTTTAGTCATGTTAATATTTCGTCATCTGTTATATCTGGTATTTCTTCTGAGTTAACATTGATTACACAGGGGAACAGCTGTTTTGGTGTCGAGGTTTTTTGAGCTGATTCTATATCAATTTGATGTCCTGAATTCAAATAACGTATTCATTTGTACCTAGGAGCTCAAATTTTTAAGATATACAATTTTAGAGAAATATAAGTTACATTATTGTAACTCAAATCCGTAAGTGTAGTAAACAAAAGTAGATACGAAATTTTTATTTTAGTTATACAAAATACAATATTATGTCGTACTTACAAACAAAAAAAAAAACATTGAAGAAATGAAATAGTCACTCAACACTTGGAAAGCTTCTTTTCCGCGACATTCTTGCATGTTTTTTTAAACAGTCCCTTTTTAAACTCCAGCAGTAATCTGCCATCATGTGCATGTCCCATCTTCCTTGGTAGCGGTCCTCCATAACTTTAATATCTTGGTGAAATCTTTCACCTTGTTCCTCACTCATGTCTCCTAAATTTTCTGGAAAACGGTCTAAGTGGCTGTGTAAATAGTGTATTTTAATACTCATATTGCACCCTAAGGATTTGAAACTATTAAGCATCTTGTTAACCATTTCAACATAGTTTTGAGCTTTATGTTTGCCTAGAAAATTTTCTACAACTGCAACAAATGATGTCCAAGCTTCTCGTTCAACTTGATTCATTCGCTTTGAACTGTCAATAAATAGGCGCCAATCATCTGGAATATATTCAGAAAGTCCCATTTCTTTCATGAGTCCCCTAACTTCGTGACAAAATACAAGATTGTCTTCTTGAGAAAATAATAGTAGCAGATCTTTTTCTCTTGTACGGTAAAAGGTAATTTTGGTTCCTTGTTCCAGTAAATTTTTTGTCGTTCAACCTAGAAGCCAGTACTTCAGAAGCTTTTTTCGATAAATTGAGATCCCTGGTGAGATCATTTAATTCATTTTGATTGAAGCGTTGAGGAACTAATGACGTCTCCTCATAGTCACTGTTAGTTTCATTAGCATCAGAACTTTTATTAGCATCAGAAGAGCGATCAGAGGGAAAATATTCGTCATCAGAGATATGTGGTAGCTGATGAAATGTTGGAATCGGTATTTCATCTGAGTGCGGGATAGGGCGTATTGCCGAGTCTAAATTGGGATAAGTCCACTTACTGCGGTTATTTCGATTGATTCCATTAGTATTTACTAAACAGAAATAACAATCATTGAAGTGGTTTTTTGGTTCTCTCCAAACCATTGGTACGCCGAATTTTAGACATTTTCTTTTCCCGGTAGTCCACTGCCGTAAATGCTCTGTACAAGTTTTACATACGAGATGCGGGGCCCACGTTTTGTCCTGATCACCAAGCTTAACTCCAAAGTATCCAAGATACGCTCGCTTTACAAAGTCAGTAATAGTTTGTCTGTTTTGTTGAAACATGTATTCTCCGCATATATAGCAAAACACATCAGGTTGATTTACACAACTTCTTCTTGAACTGGAACCTGAACTCATTTTAATTCTGTTCAATAACACAAAAACACTCTTTTCTTAACATAAAATAACACGCCGAATTCGATCTACTCTCATTAGTAAGAACGCACAAACTGACGAGACTTACCCGAGTTAGGTGATTAAAAGGGTCAGTTCAGGTACCTGATAGGCAATGGTTCCACTATTTATAGATTTACCTGGAATTTACTCAATTACAGACTGACAATAAAACCATTGTACCTACATTAATGAATATATAATAATTTTAGAACTCTCATAAATGAATATACTGAATAAAAACCACATTGGTAGATAAGTTGATGTATCTAAAAAAGTAGAGCTGATAGAGAAAAACGAATTGCATGTATAGATTTAGCGTCCCAAATATAGTTAAAATCAGCTCTAAAATCCCAGGCACCAAAACAAAAATATTTTTTTGTTGCCCTGTGTTATCTTTCTGTTTCGACGTGTGTTGAGATCATTTAATGGGCAGTTTTTTTTGTTTATACAAGTTCTGATAGTATGTTTGAATCATGTGTGTTATTTTTTCTTAATCTTTCACACCTTCTCCATTTTCATCTGTTAAGTTGTGTATTGTTGGTTTTCCTAGACTTTGTCGGAGTGCTTTCATGTTTTTGTTCTGTTCTATAATTTTTTCTATCTTTGTCTCTAACTATTGTGTTTTATCTTCTTCAGTGCAATCCTAGCTGGAAATAAACGAAGAAGAAAATAAAGATTATACGATAGAAGCGGAGAATGATAGAGAAAAGGGCTGGTTCTATTAGTTTTGATGACCTTTTAATCATTAAAGATTATTATAAGAAGTGTTATATGGTCCCTGGCCAAATTATTAGACGCACTGTATTTTTTTTAGTAATTTTATGTTTCTTAAGAGTTTTTATGCAATAATGGTATATTTAAACTACAATATTATTGATTTTTATTTAAAAGAATTGTTGTAGACTACATATTTGTATTTATTTTTAACATATGGCAACACTGTGTTGACAAAGTGATACATGAACGTAAATAAGTACAAACCTGTATCAGTCGCGATCGGAATCGAGTCAGGTACGGACGTGTTTCTGTGGCTTTATGGACTGTGACAGTTTTATACTACTCAGTTATTAGTTTATTTTGTATGCAGTGTTTTAAAAAAGTAATTGGACTATTTTCATTATGGGTAGAAAAGGCGATCTTTCACCACGTAAAAAAAGCTGAAGTGAAGGCCCTTGTGATTGCGAAAACATTTACAAACCGAGAAATATCACGAAGATTGGAGCACTGTTCGAAGAAAATTGAAAGAATTAGATTTTAAGGCCTGTCGCCTCGCCAGAAAGCCCAAGTTAACAGCTGCAATGAAAGCAAAGCGCCTGAAGTGGGCCAAACAATGGCAAGACAAAGATGTGGACCTCTGGAGATCGGTAAGATACAGCAGTTTAATCAATAATTGATACATTATTATCATTTTCAGTTAAATAAAGCAAATAAACATGGAAGTTTATATATTTTTCCTATTTTTGACAGGTCTGCTTCAGTGACGAAAGCACATTCGAAATTTTGCAGAATAAAGCTCAGTATGTGCGTCGTCGTCATGGAGAAAAGTTTCATCCTGATTGTGTCGTCCCGACGGTTAAACATCCCACCAAAGTGATGATTTGGTCAGTCATCAGCGGCAAGGGCACTGGACGTTTGTACGTCGTCAAAGGAATAATGAGGCAAGATCAGTACAAAGAAGTATTACAAAATCGGTTGATTCCGCAGCTCAGAGAATGGTTTCCAAATGGGGAACCATTCACTTTCATGCAAGATGGAGCTCCCTGCCACACTGCTCGGTCTGTTAAAGATTTTTTGGCAGAAAAAAATATCCCTCTGTTGGATTGGCCCTGATATGAACCCCATTGAAAATGTGTGGGAGCTGATGAAAAGAGAAGTGGCTAAAGATGTGATTACCAACAAAACCCAGCTCCTAGAAAAGATTATTCATGTGTGGAATCATCATCCTCAAATGCAGGAGACAGTACAATCTTGCATTGATAGCATGCCGCGCAGAATTAAAGCTTTGATAGCGGCTAAAGGTGGCTCAACTAAATATTGACTTTTACTAACATTAATTTCACTTTTCTTTAAAACTTAATAAACTTATGCTTTTTTAAATTAATGCTGTTTTATTTATGTCAAATAAATAGGTAATTGATTGGATAATATAAAAATAAAAAACAAATCAATTTAAAATAATAAAACGGTACAATATCACTCGGTAATTAATATTTTACATGAAATCTTGCAGTGCGTCTAATAATTTGGCCAGGGACTGTATGTCGCATCGTTGCGTTACACCGAAAGCTAATTTTTTTCTTTTCAATTTAGGGAGATCACAACAACACTGCGGATTTGGGCGATGAATATTTCGACAACAATTTGGACGATAACATCGCCGGCCCTTCGAATGCTAACATGGCCGGCCCGTCCAATTTAGACATTGCCGGCCCGTCCAATCTAGACATTGCCGGCCCGTCCAATCTAGACATTGCCGGCCCGTCCAAGTCAAGCTCTGACAAACGGATGAGTTTAATTCCAGCTCCCGAAAAGGTAAGGTAATAATTGTTCATATATTAGTCCGTTAAATGCATATCAGGTTTTATTGTCTGAGAATTATTGATCAAAACATAGCCGAGATGAACGATTGTCGTACAGACGTACGCATTGTTCAAAACGCCGGGAATGATTACTTTGCTCATTAAAAGCTGCCGAAAATGAAGCATCATTTGAAAGTTGTGGTTACGAAGAAATTTCCGAGTTAGGACCGCGCGATAAGCAGGAGTTTCGTCTGACTGAGCACCTGCATCGTCTTTTCCAGTAATTTTTCCTGTCCTCGAAATATGTTCTTAGGATGCAACCGTCACCGTAGCGCCGGTTGGCACACCATGAGTCAAGATTACGGCTTCACCGTCCCAAAAGATGACTACCATAATTTTTTCAGCACTGGCGGTCACTTCAAATTGTTTGCTATTGCTATTTTGTTCAAGATGGCAAGAAGGCATTCATGTCTTATCCGATCAAAAGATAGCACCATTCATGCTGTCACCACGTGTCAACGTCCTTACGAGTTGCCATCTGCGTAGCCTTCCGTGTTCGTTAATCAGCATTCGGAGCACCAACTTTGAAGAAAACTCTTCGCATTCTCAAGTGTCGACGCAGTTTGATGTACACATCATCAATCATCATCATCATCAATCAGCCCTTTGCGTCCACTGCTGAACGTAGGCCTACCCCATATCTCGGTACACTCTCTTCTCTCCTGGGCTCTCCGCATCCAGTTACAAGACACTCTCTTAATATCATCGGTTTAGCGTGTAGAAGGTTTACCCCTACTACGCCTGTCGCTCCTAGGTCTCCACTCAAGCAGCCTCTTAGTCCATTTCCCATCCTATATTCGGGTTATATGTCTCGCCCAGTTCCTTTTAAGTTTCGCGATGTATGCCATTACATTAGTAACGTCGGTTCTTTGACGGATAACTTCGTTTCTAGTACAATCCCACAGTGATACTCCAATCATTGATCTTTCCATCTTGCGCTGTGTTATGCTAAGCTTTTTAGCGGTTGCGATAGTTAAGGTTACAGTTTCCACCTCATAAGTCGTCACTGGAAGCACACACTGATCAAGGACCTTCCTTTTTAGGCAGATAGAAAGATCACTCCTCAAGACATCTTTAAGTCTTCCGTAGGCTGCCCAAGCGAGCGTTATTCTTCTCTTCAATTTGCACGTTTGGTTGTCCCTTGTGATGCGAATCTCATGACCAAGATAGGTCTATTTGTCCACTAGTTCTACCTCTTTACTGCCGACATTAATCTGTTCGCTTGTAACCAAGTTCGTCATATATTGTGTTTTAGAAGCATTCATTTCCAACCACACGTCTGCACATACTTCTCGAAGTTCTTGAAGCCTTACTGCAAGCTCTCCAACACTGTCAGGTATTAGGACTATAACATCTGCAAAACGCAGATTTGTCAGACTTTGCCCATCTATGTTAAGGCCTTTTCCTTCCCAGTTGAGTTTTTTGAAAGCATATTCTAAAACTGTGGCGAATAGTTTAGGCTACATCGTGTCGCCTTGACTTACTCCCCTACCAATTGGTATGGATTTGGTGTCTTCGTGGAGTTTCACCGTCATATAGTCATTTTTTGTAGATGTTGTAAATCAACTTTGTATAACGATAGTCAACACGGCACTCTTGTAACGCTTCTAATACTGAGTCTAGCTCGACCCTGTCAAAAGCTTTATGGAAATCTATGAAGACCAAGGCAAGTGGTCCGTTATATTCAATGCTTCTCTCAATTAATGTCTTAGTAGTTTGTAGATGATGATTGATTCCGAATCGGGCCCGGAAGCCAGCCTGCTCCCTTGGTTGGTAGAAGTCCAACTTATTTTCAAGTTTTGTTGTTATTATCTTAGTGAACAATTTGTGGAGATGGCTCAGAAGGCTTATGGGCCGATAGTTTTCTAGTTCCGCTGCATCTCCCTTTTTGTGAAGTAGTATGACGTCAGAATTATGCCACTTATCTGGTATCGTGCTATTAAACAGGCAAAGGTTGAACAGGAATCTTATTTTTCCTGGAACACAAGGTCCACCGATTTTGATGGCGGCCGCAACTACGTGATTGTTCCGAGGGGCTTTGTTATTCTTTGTTTTCCTTAAGGCCAACACCATCTCGTCCAAAGTGATATCTGGTAGTGATTCCGATCCCTGGTTTATAATACCTTTCTTATTTGAAATATATCGGGTTCTGAGTTTGGATCTAGGTTAGTATATCTGGCTTTTGTAGAGAGTGAGTCAACGACATTGTAAAGGTCATTATCTCATTTCTTTCGGGAGTGACGAAAAAATGTTAAATAAATAGTTTTAAGGAATGTTAAGGGCACAGTTATTTTTGAGTATACAGGGTACTTAAAAAAAGTGTGGCCGATATAACATGTTTTTTTAAATGGAACATCCTATTTTCTAATTTATTTTTAAATTCTGCGTAAAATTTTATAACGTTTTTATTAATAATATTATATACCTATTTTTTTCTAATATTTCAATTTTTTTTTTTAAAATACTAGTTTTCAGTTTTGTAAAAAATTGCCAGTAGTGCCATTGTTTCTGAAGGTGGAATACTCATAATTGGTACGAGCGTTCTGTAGAGATGAAAAAAAAGATATATGTAAAGAGGCGGGAAAAAATTGTCTTTTGTCAATAAGGCTTTACGGAGTGAAATACCCTAATAGATGTATACCGTCTAGGAAATCTTTTCGGTGCTTAATGGAACGGTTTGATGGTAGTGGTAGCTGACTTGTCTGACACATCCCAATCTACGACTAATCGCACCGCGAGAAAATACAAGTATCATTCCTTTCATATGGAACTACACCAAGAACTTCAAGACTGTGATTTTAAACGACGAGTAAACTTTTGTACCACCATGAATGGAGCAATAGAGGCCGATCCAAATTTTTTATCCAAAATAATGTTTTCTGATGAAGCTACTTTTGTTAGCAGTTACCAGTCATAATATGCATTATTATTCAACAGTTAATGCATTTTGGGCCCGGGAAGTTCAAAACCAAAACCATTGGTCGCTTAATGTATGGTGTGGAATATTAAATTTTCGAATTATTGGTCCATATTTTTCCCGCGAACCGCTTAACGGGCCTAGATATCTAAATTTTTTGCAAAACCAATTTCTCCAGCTTCTTGAAGAAGTTGATAACTTTGAAAGGGAACAAATGTGGATTCAACAAGACGGAGCTCCTGCTAATTACCACCGGGAAGTTCGGGAATTTTTAAACGATCTTTACCCACAAAAATGGATCGGTAGGGATGGATTAATTCAGTGGCCTCCTCGATCATGTGACTTAACACTTTTAGACTTCTTTTTGTGGGGCTACATTAAAGATCGTGTTTATGTGAATCCCCCTACAACACCAGTTAGATATGGAAAATAGGATACGGAATGCGTCCAGGACAATAACGCCCTTTATGCTAAGGAAAGTGAAGGAAAATATAGTAAAACGACTAAATACGAGGCTGGTTTAAAAAGTCCGTGCAAAGTCCGAGAGATGGCACCACCGGCGCGTATCGAGGTCATGTTTAGTTAGTAGCATCTCTTGAATGAACGCACACCAAGTTTCAGCCATATTGGTCTATTTCTTTGTGTTTGGCATTCGTGTGAATCAAGGAAGTCGAGTGATTTTCAAGAAATGGACGAAAAAGAATTTCGTGTGGTGATTAAACATTACTTTATGAAAGGCAAATCGCCTCAGGAGACTAAAGAGAAGCTTGGTAAACATTATGGTGACTCTGCACCTTTGATTAGAACAGTTTATAAGTGGTTTCAAAATTTTCGGAGTGGCCATATGGGCACAAGTGACGCTGAACGTTCTGGACGGCCTGTGGAGGTTACGACTCCAGAAATCATTGATCAAATCCATGGTATGGTGATGGATGACAGAAGAGTTAAGGTGCGTGAGATTGCTAGTGCTGTGGGCATCTCGACTGAACGGGTACATAATATTTTGCATAAACATTTGGACATGAGAAAGCTATCCGCAAGATGGGTGCCGCGATTGCTCACGCTTGACCAAAAACGGAATCGTGTGAAGTGTTGCAAGGATGGTTTGCAGTTGTTCTAGAAGAATCCGGAGGACTTTAAGCGTCGTTTCGTCACTGTGGATGAAACATGGATACATTACTATACTCCTGAGACCAAACAACAATCTAAACAATGGGTTACCAGTGCACCAAAAAAGGCGAAGACCGTTCCTTCGGCCGGAAAGGTTATGGCGACTGTCTTTTGGGATTCGCAAGGGATAATCCTCATCGACTATCTGGAAAAGGGTAAAACTTTTACAGGTGAATATTATTCATCGTTATTGGACCGTTTGAAAACCGAGCTGCAAGAAAAACGCCCGCGATTGGCCCACAAGAAAGTCCTTTTCCATCACGACAACGCACCAGCACACACCTCAGCAGTTGTGGTCGCAAAATTAATGGAAATAGGATTCCAACTCGTTTCACATCCCCCCTATTCTCCAGACTTGGCTCCCTCGGACTACTATTTGTTCCCCAATTTGAAGAAATGGCTGGCGGGACAAAGATTTTATTCAAACGAGGAGGTGATTGCAGACACTAATGGATATTTGGCAGACTTGGACAAATCCTATTATTCGGAAGGGATCAACAAACTAGAACATCGTTGGACGAAGTGTATAAGCCTAAAAGGAGACTATGTCGAAAAATAAAAAAGGTTTACCCCAAACACAAAAGTAGTTTTTATTTTTGCACGGACTTTTCAAACCAGCCTCGTATGTGTATTCAAGTAGACGGGCATATTTTTGAACATTTATTACATCCCAATAATTAATCTTTAGATAAGCTAAACTATATTAAAATTATTATTAACTATTTGTTTATGTTTTCACAATAGCGTAAGTGTATTAAAAACAAGGATAAAAATTGAAAAAATATGACATACTTAATAAAAGGGTTTTGTAAAATCTATCAGAAAAAATAATAATATACAGGGTGTGCCATTTAAAAAATTTGAGATTTTTCAAATTTAAAATAGTCCAAATGTATAAATTTATACACCCCTGTAGCATCTAACTCAAATTTCTTTACATATATCTTTTTTTTCATCTCTATAGAACGCTCCTACCAATTATGAGTATTCCACCTTTAGAAACAATGGCGCTACTGGCAATTTTTTACAAAACTGAAAACTAGTATTTTTTTGAAAAAATTGAAATATTAGAAAAACTATTAGGTTTAGGTATAACATTATTAATAAAAAAAAGTTATACAATTTTACGCAGAATTTAAAAATAAAAAATAAATTAGAAAATAGGATGTTCCATTTAAAAAAAAAAAAAACATGTTATATTGGCTACACTTTTTTGATGTACCCTGTATACTCTCAAAATAATTTTAAACTATGCACCTTAACATTCCCTAAAACTATTGTATTTAACATTTTTTCGTCATTCCCGAAACAAATGAGATAATGAGTTTTACTCTATCGTTAACTCACCCTGTACAATAGCTGTGATAAAGTTCTTCAACCACTCATAGTATTTCCTGTCTGTTTGTCACTGGATTTCCCTCCTTATTCCTGATTTCAGTCATTTGTCCTCTTCCATTCCTCAGTTTTCTGCGTGGCACTTTTAAGCTGTTGTGGTCTTCTATGGTCTGCTGTATTTCACTCTTGTTATATGTCCTTATGTCGCGCCTTGTCGCGCGTTTGTTACTTTCTCGTAGCTCTTCCTTTGAGGCCGATTCGTCACTTCTCAAATCTTCTTCTTTATATTAGCGGTTTTGTAACCTGGCTGAGCTTTTCTTCTGTTTTCGTCCTGGGGCAGTACGTGATTTGACTTTCTATCAGAGTGTTTGTTATTTTATCATTTACGTTAACCTCTGAACTCTTTAATTTGTTATTTATATACCGTTGAAATCCTTCGACATCTTGTGGACTGCTCCATGATTTATTTGAGGTCTTTTTAACTATTTTATATCGTTCTTTGCCAATATTATTTTAGCACGCACCATCCTATGGTCGCTTGCAGTCGCGAACTTATTCAGCACCGTCACATCTTTAACTATGTGCTTCTTATCCGTTATTATGTAATCTGTAATTTCATTTTTGGTGTGTCTATCTAGACTTTTCCATGTCCATCTTCTATTGGGTTTTTTATGAATGGTGTACACAGATCCTATGAAATTGTAAACTTTCCTGACAATATCGCTCACACCTGATCGCCAGCTCCGTCATAACACGTTGTTCTACTCGCGAACTGATGTTGATACGTGGCCAGAGCTCGTTGGGTTCGTTGTTATACAACGTTCGGCCTTCTTTTAACTGTCGCACCCACGAACGCACATTTTTTACATCGATAACACCATTTGAGGATCTTAAAATTTGAAATTACCTCATATTTATTTAATTTTCTTCCCAGGTACCTTGCTTCCATTTGCCTTATGCCAAAAAAGCCAAAAACATGGACATGAAAAAACTAAAGAAGGCTGTTTGGAGTACATTAACTCAAACTTCAAAAGATGTAAGTGGGATATTTGCTTTTTTACTCACCAACACCAAATTTGTAAGTCATATAGTGATTAAACTATGTTGGGAATGTGGCATAGGTGAGGCGGCCATCAGTTCCGGTCAAGTAACCAGTAGAGAGGACTCTGCCTTTATTTAAATTACTTTCACATTTTATAATTTCCATACTTTCGTATACGTTCAACAGACTCTTGTCAGATACATTTTTTAATTTATCTTAGATTATCTAATGTTACAGTATGATCAGCTTCAAGGGCATGTTCGGCAATGCGATTTTCTAAGATATTTCTCAAATTGTCTGATGACTTATAGACTAAGGTGAGGCCTACCTTATTAAATACCTTATTGAGTATCCTGCTATATTTCGGATTATGGTATGGAGACATACTTGGTCTTATTTTCTTCGCGTGTAAAAAAAGTGGAATTCTGAATACTTAACCTGAACTTATGTCTATTTTACAAGTTATTGTTTACTAAGTCATCGTCATAATCATTAACTCTAGTTATATTTCTAAGACGATTCCTTTTATTATTGAAATTTACTCTATTGAGAGGAAAAGTGACCAAACGATGAACTAAAAAATGCAATGCGGCTAATAAGTGTTGTTTGCGATGAAATGAATCATTAGGAATATATCTGTTACTGTGTCTTTCCTTTAGATATCAAATTCTAACCTATTATTATTTTTAATAATTAAAATATCTAGAAAAGGCAGTTGTCCTTTGTTTTCAATTTCGTAAGTGAATTCAATGGAATCATATTGGTTATTTAATTTGGAAACAAAATTATCTATATTTGCTTTCGCTGCACTTGTCTTTCGAACCCTATAAATCACCAGGTTTAGATGGTATATGTCCGGCCCTTCTACAGAAGAGGATAGACGGGCTCTTTCCCGCGAGCAATTTTTTGAGGTCTGCGAATAGATAATAGTTGCTGGGGGGCAAATCTGGAGAATACGGTGGATGAGGAAGCAATTCGAATTTCAATTCATGCAATTTTGCCATCGTAACCATTGACTTGTGACACGGTGCATTGTCTTGATGAAAGAGCACCTTTTTCTTGTTCATTTGGGGCCGTTTCTTTGCGATTATTGCCTGCAAACGCACCAATAACTTCGCTATTGATTGTTTTTCCCTTCTTTCATTATTTCATGCGCATCCCAAAATATAGAGGCCAAAACCTTCCCAGCCGACAGCGGTGTCTTTGGTCGCTTCGGGCGGCTTTCACCGGCCGCTGTCCACTCAGCTAACTGCCGATTTTATTCCGGTGTGTAGTGGTGGATCCATGTTTCATCTATTGTCACATATCGCTTGAAAAAATCATTTTTATTGCGCTTAAACAGGTCCAAACAGCGTTCAGAATCATCAACACGTTGTTGTTTTTGGTCCACTGTGAACAAACGCTATTTTAAACAGAGCTGATCATGCAAAATATGACCAACACGTTCTATTGATATCTTTAGGGTGTCAGCTGTCTCACGCAATTTCACTTTACGGTCATCGAAAACAATTTTGTGGATTTTTTTTATGTTTTCCGGTGTAACCACTTCATTTGGGCGCCCAGAGCGTTCAGCATCATTTGTGTCTGTACGACCGTATTTAAATTCAGCATACCAGTAAACGATTAGTGATTTTCCAGGGACAGAATCCCCATAACACTTATCAAGCCATTGCTTTGCTGGAACAGCATTTTCTCCAGTTAAAAAACAGTGCTTAATCAACACGAAATTCGATTTTTTCCATTGTTTTGAAAATAGCAAAAGTAGCGTCACTAAAACCACTGTAACTTGTAAAATAATCGTCGAAATGCCATAAAATTTTGACACATATCGTTGGAGATTGGTACTTTCTATAAATTGCATGGATTATTTGATTAGTACTTTCAATCTCTTTCTATCGATCCTAAATCGGGTAATGGGTCGTGATACGCTCAAACTCGTACCGAGATGGACCGACAGATGAGAGAATAGCGAATAAGTACCGAAATATGGACTTTGTACAATTTGAAATAGCTGATATCGATTTAGTTTTTGATTTATTGATAATTATTTGTAGGAACCCTCTGCCAAAGTCGTTCCGACCACATTTTCACAAATGTACAAAGCATTACCGGAAAAGCTCACGGAAAAAATGAAGCAGGACCTCAGTAGCCCCCTTGCCTTCGTGTCGTTGTTACATTTGTGCAATGAACAGAACTTAGAACTTAAACAGGAACCAGGTAACAACAGAGATTTTGAGATATTTGGACCTGCCGATGAATAATTTGAAATTTTTACGTTATATGGAAGTTATTAATGTATTTAGTTTATTTTATACAGAGCGACTTTAAAGGAGATGTAAAAAATAATACACGAAACGGAGTTAAAAGTCGATACGATAATAATATCGGTTTGATATGTGAACCGGAAGAGGTGTGTGGTCGTGTTTCTGCTTTTATTTATTTTATGTACAAAAATGTAAGAAGAATTAAAATGAAAGGCCACCCTATATAAGTTTATACGATACTTATTGAACCGATAATATATTATCTTATTATTATTATGATTATAATTTATTGATTTGAATAAAAATATTATTTTTTTATTATTTGTATTTTGAACCATTGATGAAGTTCCCTATATAACAGACTGCTTCAAAAGGGTTTTTGTTTATAATTTCGATTATTTTCGTCACAATTATTTCTCGTTTCAAGTAGCCTCTTCTAAGTTTACTACAAATAAAAACAACTATAAACCCCCCCCTTCCCCGCGCGTCCCGGGTTGCACAAATAGCTTTTGTTTGTCACAGCATAGGTGTCGAAAAGTATCTTTTATAAAAAATGGCTCGTAGACAGATTAGTGATTCCGAGATAATTGCGCAAATACAAGAAGAAGATACTGAGAGTGAATCAATGCTCAGTGACGAAGGTTCAGAAGTTTCCGACCACCTTTCTAATGTAGAAAGTAATGAAAAAATTCAGTCTGTAGAAGAAGCAAGCAGCTCGATTTCAGACGAAGATGTGTCCTTATCAGAGATAAGTGGTTTTTTTATGGGACGTGATAAGGTGACAGAATCGCAAAAATCTAACAACAACAGGGTGAAACGTGAAGTACAAAATATTCTCACGGAAGATTCTGGTGTTCGTAGAAACGGCGTAGGGGTGACATCGTTTGCAAAAGCTTGGAATTTATTCATAAGTGAAGATATTTTTGAAGAAATCGTCATTCGTACTAACGAATTTATACAAAAAAAGGCTCCATCGTACATCGATAATCGTACAAAACCACTGACGATGTTGAAATCCAAGCATTATTCGGTTTATTATACATCGCAGGAGCTCTGCGAATGTCACATGCTAATGTGGAAGACTTACATATATGCTACTGATGGTACAGGTGTATCTATATTCCCAACAACCATGTCGCTAAAAAAAAAAAACAAAATTTCTTCTAAACTCGTTGCAGTTTGATGATGCAACTACACGAGCATCTCGTCGTGCTCAGGACGTAGGCGCTCCAATAAGGAATATTTTGGATAAGTTTACTGAGAACTGTTTATTACCTTATTCAGTGGGACAAGACGTTGTAATTGATGAAATGATGACAGGCTATCGAGGAAAATGTCCTTTCGGACAATATATGAAATCAAAACCTGATAAATACGGCACCAAACTCTATCCGCTAGTAAATGCGACTACTTTTTATATTTTGAATATAAAACTTTATATTGGTAAGCAGCCAGATGGCCCGTAACAGTTGAGTAACGCTGCAATGGACGTTGTGAAGAGATTGATTACACCAATTTCTGGCACAAGGCGAAATTTGACAACTGACAATTGGTACACCAGTATTTCCTTGATAGAAGATTTTACCCAAAATCATAAGACATCAGTTGTGGGCACCTTGCGCAAAAACAAGAGAGGAATACCTCCATGCTTCATAGATAAAGGTAGACCTGAATATTCAAGTCAGTTCGGATTTTCTGACAGAGCAACACTTGTGTCGTACGTGCCAAAAAAAAATAGGTCTGTGGTACTAATATCATCACTTCATTGTGCAGCTGAAATTGAGGAAAGTACAAGCATCACAACTTTCTACAACCAAACGAAAGGTGATGTCGATGAAGTCGATAAAAAAGCTAAGATGTATTCGACTTCTAGGAAAAATAATAGATGGCCGTTGACACTCTTCTTCCGTCTCTTGGATATTGCTGGAATAAACGCCACGATAATCTTGAGGGGAAACGGAGTGGTTATAGAAAAAAAGGCGAATGTACCTATGGGCATTAGGGTTAGAACTGACAAAAGAGTACGTACAGAGAAAAGGATTTAATTGCCAAATTGTTTTATAATCCAAAGATTTGAGGAAGCTTTTTGTTTTTATAATTTTGATTTGGTTTTCTAATTATAAAGTTTTATCTTGCCAAATAGTTTTATAATCCAAAGAGATTTATGCCAGTTTTTTAGTTTTTATTTTATCTTAACGAATAAGTAAGATTTAAGTTGTCAAATTGTGACCCAATCCAAAGGAAGGAATTTTTTAAATTATTTTAATTGCAATTAATTAGTTTAAAATTTCTTTTTATAACTAAATTGTTTCCTAAATGAAAGATGATTGTTTCAATTATAAAAAATAAATGATTATATAATTATTTGCTGTTTTAAATCTCTAAAAGCTCCAGTAGGTCTTTTAGGTTACGCGCGACCGCTGCCGTTTCAAATGATCACGCGCCTTTTTTTTTTAAACATACATATGTACTCTGGCCAGGTTATAAGATATATTTTATTATGTTCGGTAACATAAGGAATAAGCAGTGACGATAATAGTGAATGAAGTCGGAAAAAAGTTTGCCGCTAGCGCGTCCTCTTGCAATACACTGCCTAAACCATTAAATATGGAACAATATCATGTAGCAAAGAATATGATATATATAAAACGCAACGTCTGTCTGTCCGTTAGTGCGCTTAACACTCGAGAACCACTTATCCGATTTACGTGTGTTTTTTTTAATTCATACATATGTTCTCTGGCCAGGTCATAGGATATATTTTATTAAGTTATGTAACATAAGGAATAAGCAGTGACGATAATAGTGAATCAAGCTCACGCGAGCGGAGCCGCGGGCACTGCTATAGTTAACAATAAAATTACTTAATTACTTTATTAACTGACACTAAATATATTTTTTGTAAAGAATTTACAAATGCGTTATCGCGATTTCGTAGTACAACTTGATTTTCAAACGCTTAACTAAGACTAAAACAGTGGGTAACAAAAATAACGTACTTAGGAAGCGTAATTAGTGAAGATTGGGACTACTCTGAAATACGCTCAAGAATTGAAAAAGCACGAAGCTCCTGTAATAAAATGCGCAGCATATTCTGTAATTGCCAACTAAACTTAAGAACAAGAGTGTCGAGATGCTACGTATTCTCGATCAAGTTATACGGTATAGAAGCTGCAACAATCACAGAGACAACACAACAAAGAATGGAGTCGTTCGAGATGTGGTGCTATTGCCGAATGCTGCGTGTTCCTTGGACAGCGCATACCTCAAACGTCATAGGAAATACTTGATCAGATGGTAAAAGAACAAGAGTTGATTCCAGCTGTTAAAGAAAGAAAAAGCACTTATTTAGACCATATTATGAGAAGCCAAAAATACGAGCTCCTGTAACTTATAATTGAAGGAAAAATAATCTGTAAGCGAGGACCAGGAAGGCGCCACAACTCCTAGTTGGAAAACTTACGACGGTGGACAAACATGACATCTACTGAACTGTAAAATCAGACGGGCAAATGTGATCGCCAACGTCCTAAGAAGATAAGGCACTCTAAGAAGAAGATTTCAAGTGCATCATTTTAATTTTAATTTTCCAATTTTATTTAATTTCTATGTGATTTTAATGTTATTTGTATCCTTTGTTCTATACTACTTTATTTTTCATTTTTTTTTCTTCTCTGTCTCCTTTGTATTATGTTATTTATGCTTAATTGTCTTGTAAATCTGTTAGACAATAAAGATTATTATTATTATTATATTCTTCTCTCTTTCTATGCTTGCGACATGGACGTGCCAAGACATATAGTAGAATCTCGAAAAAGTTAACTCACGTAAAAGTTAATCGCTCGGGTAAGTTAACCGTATTTCAGCATCCACGTGCCGCTCTAAAAACTTAACTCTTCAGTTAACTTTTCAGAGCGAATGAATTTTTCAAAACAACGGTTTTTTCCGTTCATAAAAGTGGCAATTTGGCCATTTTTAAAAAATTCTCAGTAGCAGCACTGAGCTCTAATTTTGTTTGTTGGATTATGGTATTCCCCGAACTTCTGTTCTATTTTGAGCTGCGAAAACCTATGATCATCTTCATCGTCAAACAATTAGTTAGTCGTTAGCGTTTGTGAGTTGTGTATCGTTTACTTAAAAAATGTCAAAGCAGAACAAATCATCACAAATCAGATTAGATTTGCACCAGAAAGTGGAGATTTTAAAAAAAAAATTGATCAAGGTATTCACGGAACACGATTGGCGTTGAATTATGGTGTATCTAAAGTAGCCATCTCAAAAATAAAGAAAAAACGCCATGAAATTTTAGAGGCTGTGGCGAACAGATATGAAAACGCACACAAAAAACACTACATAAACCGGAATATGCTGATCTTGAGGCAAGGTTGTATAAATGGATCTTGAACCAACGACAGCGTAATTGTGCAAGGACTGGTCCAATTTTAAAATCAAGAGCTAAGCACGAATTCGCCATACTGCACCCTGGAAAAAAATTTAATGCCAGTGATGGATGGCTAGCAAATTTTAAGAGAAGACATGGTATTCGCCATCTCAAAATTTGTGGGGAAATCCTTTCAAGCGATACGTCGGATGTTACATCTTTCATTCATAATTTAAGAGCAAAAATTAATGAAATGGACATCTCCGACTCGCAACTATATAACGCGGATGAATCTGGACTATTTTATCGTTTTTTTACCGGATAAAACATTGGTCACAGCAAACGAAAAGAGCGCACCGGGCCGAAAAATTGCAAAAGAAAGAATCACATTTTTGTTGTGTGCTAACGCAGATGGTTCGCACAAGTTAAAACCGTTGGTCATTAGTAAATCTGCAAATCCACGTTGCTTTAAGGGATTTGAAAACCCATTGGAATACGCCAATTCGAAGAAGTTGTGGATGAATTCAGAGTTATTTTTCAACTGGTTCCATCACTCATTTATAAACAGGTAAACTTATTTTTTTAGTTTCATAAAAAATTTTGCAGGTTATTGCATAAAAATTTTTGCAGGTTCGCCAATTTTCTGGTAAAAATAATTTACCACCAAAGGCATTGTTGCTGATTAATAACTGTACTGCCCATAAGCCAATTGACATGCTACAGTCTGATGATTGGAAACATTGCTGCAATGCTTTTACCACCTAAGGTAATAGCGGTTTTGCAACCCATGGATCAAAATCTCATAAGATTGGTCAAGTTAGAATATCGAACTAAATTGTTATGCAACATTGTCGCACAAGAAAACGTTCCGATTGAAAATATTTTGAAGGCACATACAATTCGTGATGCTATTTTGCTACTTAAATCAGTGTGGGACGAATTGCCGCAAGCTGTTCTTATAAAAGCGTGGAATAAGATAAAAAAAAGTGGGATGATGATCAGTACGATAGTGAAGACGACATTCCGCTCTCTAAATTGATTACATCAAAAAGTGCATACAACGATACACTTCGAGAAGTTCAATTGTTGATGTCAAAGGTGGGTGATAATGTTGACATCAGCGTTGATGATATTGAAAATTGGAACAATGATCAAATTTCAGAAGATAACAATGATTTCGAAGTGTCCGATAATGATATCAACGGGTCAATTATCGAGCAAGATATTCAACAACCAAAAGTGAGCTTCTCGAAAGCAGTTGAAAACATCAATACCTTGATAAAATGGTTTGAAAACAATAACGATGCAAATCAGGTGGCAGACCTTGTCAATATGCGCACGAAAATTGTCAAGAGCTATTACACAAAAGAAAAAAAACAAACAAGTCTCGACTGCTTCTTTAAACCACTCCCTACAAATTAATATAAAGTTACTGCGCACGAAAATATTCAAGAGTGACTGTGAACTTTTACCCAACGGTACAAATTAAATCTAAGTTTCTTTTTTGTAGTGATAAAAAACTAAGTCAATGAAATATATTTAGCATGTAACTTCCAAAAAATATAGGTTTATTATTTTATTTTTTTCAATTTTAAAAACCGCTTAGAAAAGTTAATAGTTCGAAAATGTTAATTACCCTTGGAACATTTCGGTTAACTTTTTCGAGATTCTACTGTATTTACTCCCAAATTAAGACACAGCAGATTGAAGGAGGATGCTAGACGAATGGATTGTCCCGACATAACTATGTCGGGTTCAGCCACGTTAACTTTTTTAGAAAAAGCAGCCGCCGGAGTTTTTGTAGCGTTAAATTCTACCTGGTTACCGTCACCCCAAAGACAAAATTTTGGGATTTCTTCCAGGTCTTTGTTTTATTTCAGTCTGCCGCAAAATAGAAATGTAAATAAAGACTAAATAATTATATTTTGTAATTATTACAAATTTATGAACACTTATCTCGGGTTAATTATTGTAAAAATAACAAGTTATTAATTAAAGGAATTAATATCAACTTAATTATATCATTAAATATGGTATATATTTGGTATATATTTGTAATTTTTTAACGAACTTTTAAATAATCTTGTAATGAATTAAGGGGAGGTTCTCCTCAAAATCGATCAAAAAAATCGATTTTTTTTTTGTTTTATGTGATAGTGTGAAAAACAACTTAACATAAAAGACATTGATAATTTGAGGCACCCATTTTATTGTGCGAAAATATAGTTACGTCAATACTTTTGAATTGTGCTCCTTTTTAGTGTTCCGTACGGAACACTTATAAGATCACTTCGGTGTCTGTCCGTCTGTCACACCCGATTTTCTCCGAAACTATTTGTTATAGAAAGTTGAAATTTGGTAGTAATATAGGAATCGATGGCCTCATTAGAACCATGTAGTTTTGAAAGTTAAAATTTGACTTAAAGGGTTAGTTACTTGCGCACACTTTTCTACGTATTACTTTTAAAAAATCGTGAAAAATCGCTGTCCCCTACCTTTCGAAAAGTACTGATCAAAAAATTTTGAAAAAATCCTGGAATACTCTCTACGAGGTATAGATTGAACGAAAATAATCATTACCTTTAATAATTTATCTGGTATATAAAAAAAAACAAAATTTCAAGGTCACCAGTTTTCAGTAAAGATTGGAAACGAACTTTGTTGAAAACTCATTTGGGGTGTGTTTTGTGAAGTCACTGATCATTTTATACCACCCTAACAAAATTTTTTATTTTAAAAACAAACAACGTACAGAACACTAATTGTGCAAGTTCAACTTGCACTTGACCGGTTTTTTTATATACTATGATGAGACTACTTGTCACTGGTACCAACAGAGTCAGTATATATGTTGTGACTAAGAAATGTATAAATTCATCTATGGTTTCAACGTGGAGCGTCTTGAGTTTTCCAATGTGCCGAGTATCGAGAAACTTTTTACTCTTCTACATTTTAAATTTTTTACTGCCGTTTAATGCTTGCTTGCTATACGCATGCTTGGAGCAGAATTGCAAGGTGTGAAAATGTTTTGCGTAATTTTAAATGTAATACCATCGTTCAGTAATAAAATTTATTATGTTTTTATCGATAATTTGCATACCGCATCAGCATTATCAAATAAAGCAGATGCGAATAATTTGAACAAAATGCTGCTACTGAAAACGTGGAAGAAAAGGGATTTCACATCATTATTTTGTGTAGCTACATTGATCGGCAAATATACAAAGACAGTTATTAATGTCATCGTGAAATCTGCTTTTTGCCAGAATTGCGCCAATTGGAAATCTAAAATGGGTGCTCCAGAGTACGATAAGCGGAAAGAAGACCACGATGAACAGTGTACTTTAAATCATACTGGAAGTGCTGGAAAAATGTAGGTCAATGTAGTAGGAGTAATGTTTTCGCGATCCGCTGAATTGTTTAGGATCAAGTATGATATAGGCGACGGAGATACAAAGACCTTCAAAGCAATTCATGATATAAATCCTTACGAAAACCTTGTCGTAAAAAAGAAAGAATGCGTCGAGCACGTACAAAAAAGGATCGGAACACGACTTCCGAGGCTTAAAAAACCGCGCAGAGTCTTGGTGGAACATGCCTGGAAAATTGACCGACAAAGTAATTTCTAATCTGACGTTATATAACGGTTTGGCTATTAGAAGAAATCGAGATTCAGCGGAGGAGATGAAAAAAACTGTATGGGCTGTATTTTAACACATGGGCTGAAAAGTCCCGGGCCTAACACATAGATGGCGCTAGTTTTATTGCAGTCACCTTTTTTTCAGTTAATACTAACCTTCAAAAGACAGTTGTTAAAATTTCATGATATTCTATTCATTAGTTTGTGAGTTATTGTGCTAAGAGTGACGCTACTTTTGTTATTTTCAAAACAATGGATCAAAAACAATTTCGTGTTTTAATTTTACACTGCTTCTTGATGGGAAAAAATACCGTTCAAGCGAAGCAATGGCTTGAAAAGTGTTATGGGGACTCCGCTCCATCAGAAACAACAATAAAACGTTGGTTTGCTGACTTCAAACGTGGTCGTAGAGACACCGATGATGCAGAACGCAGTGGACGTCCAAATGAGGCGGTAACACCAGAAAACATCAAAAAAATCCATAAAATCGTTTTGAATGATCGAAAAGTGAAGTTGCCTGAGTTAGCTGACATCGTAAAGATATCAAAAGAACGTGTTGGCTTTATATTGCATGAGCATTTGACTATGAGAAAGCTCTGTTCAAAGTGGGTGCCGCGTTTGCTCACTGTTGATCAAAAACAAGAACGTGTTGATGATTCTGAGCAGTGTTTGGCCATGTTTAAACGTAACAAACCGGAATTTTTGCGTCGATATGTGACAATGGATGAAACATGGATCCATCACTTCACTCCGGAATCAAAACGATCGTCATCTGAGTGGACAGCAACTGGTGAACCTCGTCCAAAGCGCCCGAAAGCACAACAATCGGCTGGAAAGGTTATGGCCTCGGTATTTTGGGATGTGCGTGGTGTAATATTCATCGACTATCTTGAGAAAGGAAATACCATCAACAGTGAATATTATATAGCGTTATTGGAGCGTTTGAAGGCCGAAATTGCAAAGAAACGACCGCATATAGCAAAGAAAAAAATTTTGTTTCATCAAGACAACGCACCGTGTCACAAGTCAATCAAAACAATGGCAAAACTACATGAATTGAACTTCGAATTGCTCCCACATCCACCGTATTCGCCAGATTTGGCTCCCAGCGACTACTGGCTGTTCGCAGACCTGAAAAAAAATGCTCGCCGGTAAGAAATTTCGCACGAATGAAGAGGTTATCGCTGAAACTGAGGCCTATTTTGAGGCAAAAGATAAATCGTTCTACAAAAGTGGTATTGAAATGTTAGAGCGGCGCTGGAATGATTGCGTTGCTCTTGATGGAGATTACGTTGATGAATAAAGCTAATTTTGAACCAAAAAAAAACCGTGTTTTCTTTGTTAGGCCCGGGACTTTTCAGCCCATGTGTTATCATAATATTTTAACTAATGAAAAAACCGCAGCATATGTACTGCCCGCAAGGAAAAGAGAGCTGGTGCAAGTGGCGCGTAGCCGAAGCTTACGGGAATGAGAAATTTTTTAAGCACTAGAATCCACTTTAGCAAAACGTACACGATACCATCAAACCTGTTTTCGAGACTTTATCTGCGGATGAATTGATGGAAATGTACCAGAAGTAACACTCGAAACTCCAAGGAGTCCGTTAACGCTTGCATATGGAGAATTGCGCCTAAAGATTTGCATCGCGGCACAAAAAGGGTTGGGCCACGTACACAGCTGTCAGTATGTTCAACGAAGGTCATATTGCTTTAGTAAAAATCATAACTACACTGGGGATTGCCGTTGGACTTGAAGCCAACAAATTCAGAGCTACTGAAAGTTGGATAATGAAGCTGTAAGAGAAGCTGCATTATCCAAAAAAGCTGATCAAATAGTACAAAAGGAGCAATATGAAGTTGAGGAAGGATTAATGTATGGAACTAGAATAGCAGATTAGCCGGAAGGTAAATTATTTTGACATTAACCCCAAAAAATCATCAACGAAAATTTTTAATACGTTTTTGTAAAACTGCAGGAATGGTAGCTCTTGAACCACTTGATGGATCGATCCAATTTTTTTTTTTTTTTAAAATAGATGAAATTCATTGATATAGCCCCCCTTTTTTTTATAGCACATCGAAGAGCAAAAAAAAGTGAAAAATTTCTCGAAAGTTCGCGTGTCTGCTATTTCGTTAATTTTTGATTTTTTTTTCATTTTGTTGGTATAACCTCCAACAAATACGATATATTTCATGAAAAAATTTAGATTCTTGATTTGATATAAATATTACGAGTGTTACATTTTCCGCAGATTGGACATCCTTTTTTTGGATGGTTGCGTTCCAGCACGTATACCAGGCTCTCATGACATTATCTTTCACTAAAAAACTTTTTTTGTACTCTAAGAGTTAATAAGTATGCGTGAAAAACCCCAAATACTTTATTCATTTCCCTGCCTGAAAAAAAAAATAAAGAAAATGACCTCTTTTTCGGGGAGCTAGAGGAGAACCTCCCCTTAATTATAATATCTAAAAATTGCACTTTTTCAGTCTTCAGCGTTAATTTTCTTTGGAAATCCTTTGTATTCAAAGTTAAATGCACCCTGGCGTTCAATAGATCAGTCTTTTAATTGGTATTTTTTCCTGTTGGAATATTACAAGGATGTTCAAACCGTTCCAGATGGTTTCAGAACGTTTTTATTGCTATGTGGGATCCGGGGTTATCTTGCGGAAGTGTCGCCGTCCTTTTCCCACATCCTGTAAATAGTTTTTTTTCTCTGAGTGCTTCACTCACACAACTGTAGTTGATAGAATTCATAAGTGCCGGGCTGACCATATCGGATCATCTTATAGTAGATCAGGCCCCTCTGACTCCACCAAGGCATTCATCATCCGAAGATTGAAGTTTCCCTCTCGAACCTGTTAGAATCATTTTTATTTCTGTTGTAAGGGACGGCGTTTTCACCCAAAACCAAACAAACCATTTCTTGCTCATCAGCCGCATGGGTTAGGCCGCGAATTAATTTTTACGCCTATAGACGAAACAATTATTCGTATTAAGCTGACAAAGTGAGAGTATACTCTTTACAATAACAGAGGCGGCCCGAATGAGGCAGAGGCGGCCCCGAATGAGGATCGCCTATTTCAATAGTATGTAAAATTCACCAGAAAATGCGAATTTTCGCTTGAAATTTAAGTTCATATCAATGGGCGGTTCAATTCGGAATTATTCGTGTTCCTCGTTATTTTTCGTTCACGTAAAAGGGGCGGGATTTCACTGATTTTAGTAGGTAAGTATATGTATCGACCGTAATACTTGATACAATAATTAAGCGAATGGTTTTTCACTCGCATTATCCTAAGGTACAGGAAAAAATGCCAATAAGGTGCTCTTTTATTAGCTTTTTGCTATTATCCTTGTTAGGCCTCACTATAGTTTCAACGTTAACACGCCTGAGGCAAGTTTTCAAGCTGCCTTTTCAATTCAAAAAGTGCCTTTATCCTGTCGTATAGCTGATCCTGAAAAAAATAATAATTCAGAATTACAGAGACACTATCCAAAATTTCGTAGGTTAAATTCGTCACAAATCAATTTAAATGTTCCGTAAAATTAATATTTACCTACCTGGGTCCTTACAGTAGGGTTCCACCTACAATAATACGCTTTCCATAGCTTGACGTGACGAATACTAGCCACGGGAACCAGTACCTTCGCCTGTTTGTTATCATCACAATAAAACGGGTTGCAGTACAGGTCTAAGTTACTGTTAATGTATGACCATAAGGAGATTGTTGTTTCTTTAATTTCTGTAAAAATAAACCCGATAAACAGGGTGTTTTTTTCTTCAATACACACCGTCTGTCCAAAAAATTACTTGGGTTGATTGTTCCCCGGCCTATAAGCAGCGCCATCTCTTCAACTGCGATGGAAGCTTCAACTAGTAACAGTAAATAAAGCATGTACATTCGGTCTGTCAGTTGTGAATCAAAAACGATTCCTTCTTGCTTCACGACAACGCGCCTGCGCCCCCGGCTGGAAATGCAGTGCAGTTTTTGACGTAACACTAATTTTTTGTAGTTTTTATTAAAACTTCTTGGACAGATGGTGTATATATAACCTGTGGACAAATTTTCACCATCGAGAAATCTAAGAATTATGAAAAAATAAAGCAAAATTAAATCTTTCCATTAAACAAACGTCCCAGTATTAGCAACTTACGGGCTGTGACTTATACTCACTTTCGTTGGCTCTCTCTCTTTCACAATTATATAAAAATGTCCCAAATCGACACGAATAAAGGTGGTCCAAGATGGTGATCAAGAACTGTTCGTTAAATTCAAAAGCTGTCGGAAACTGTCGCGTGATCTGCCATACACAGTCGATGAATTGAAGGAATATCGGTGAACGATCGGTATCGCTGTGATGATCATCACCATGACCTATTCTCTATAAAAAGATTAAAAAAAACTATTGTAGAAAGAGAAAAATTTTTAACTTCTCTCGAAATTTCTGCTCAGTAAGAGGATTCAAGTTCGAATCGTAATAAAGTTTAAAAAAGTTTCCAATTTATAAATCAGTCACCAAAAAAGTAAAATAAAACTCTTTTTACTCAGAATTTCCAATTTATTCGCTTAAAACACCATTGACATGTTTTACTACACTGTAATTTGTGCAGATGGTAAATTTAAAATGTCGCGTTTACCATCTGAAGAAACTACAGTGTAGGGACACAATGTCATGATATTTTATTCAAATATATTGGTAATTTGGAGGTTTAAAACTTTAATCAACGAGGCTGGTTTGAAAAATCCGTGCAAAAATAAAAACTACTTATGTGTTTGGGGTAAACCTTTTTTTATTTTTCGACATAGTCTCCTTTTAGGCTTATACACTTCGTCCAACGATGTTCTAGTTTGTTGATCCCTTCCGAATAATAGGATTTGTAATGCAAAACATTAGTGTCTGCAATCACCTCCTCGTTTGAATAAAATCTTTGTCCCGCCAGCCATTTCTTCAAATTGGGGAACAAATAGTAGTCCGAGGGAGCCAATGGAGAAACGGGGGATGTGAAACGAGTTGGAATCCTATTTCATTAATTTTTGCGACCACAACTGCTGAGGTGTGTGCTGGTGCGTTGTAAATGGAAAAGGACTTTCTTGTGGGCCAATCGCGGGCGTTTTTCTTGCAGCTCGGTTTTCAAACGGTCCAATAACGATGAATAATATTCACCTGTAATAGTTTTACCCTTTTCCAGATAGTCGATGAGGATTATCCCTTGTGAATCCCAAAAGACAGTCGCCATAACCTTTCCGGCCGAAGGAACGGTCTTCGCCTTTTTTGGTGCAGTTTCCCCCTTGGTAACCCATTGTTTAGATTGTTGTTTGGTCTCAGGAATATAGTAATATCCATGTTTCATCCACAATGACGAAACGACGCTTAAAGTCCTCCGGATTCTTTCTGCAAACCACCCTTGCAACACTTACACGATTCCTTGAGCAATCGCGGCACCATCTTGCGGATAGCTTTTTCTCATGTCCAAAGTATCAAAATATTATACCCGTTCAGTCGGATCTAACATCTCACGCACCTTAATCTCTGTCATCCATCACCATATCAGCTGTCAATAATTGCGATCCAGAACGTTTCTTGTCCCATGGCCAGTCCGAAAATTTTCTTATAAACTGTTCTAAACAGAGTACCAGCTTCTCTTTAGTCTCCTGAACGGAAGTCCTCGTCCATTGTCACCACCTGAATGAAAAACACAAAGAAATAGAAATATGGCTGAAATACTTGACCTCGACGCGCGGTGGTTTTAAAACTTTTTTTTTTACATAATCGTTTGGAGAACCATAAAGGAAAGTGAGAAATAAAAACGACATATAAACTGACCTGCTGAAACTTATGGCCAAAAGATAACCACTCCTTCTCAATTAGCACTTCGAACCCTTTAAGAGTTCTATAATAGGACATTAATAATACTGTCATTTTTTACTCGAATTCGGAAAATCCTTTGTCCACCTGGAAAACAATATTGGGGGTTTGAATTTTTGTGCGCTCTCTCGGAACGCAAAGATTTTAAAATTCTTTTACACATTCCAGTCTGAGGACGCACAATGGCGACAATACGTCATTTTTTACCCGAATTCATTTTAAGGAATCTCAAAGTTTTTTTTTTAAATTATCGTTCTTGATTGCTCTATCGATCTATCTGAGGGGATTTTTGATTATTTACCCACGATTTTTACTAATTTATCAATATACGAGGGTCATTCAATAAGTAAAGAGGCAATTGGCTTAAGCCCATTCAGCGAAATTGCTCCATAGTTCTAGGAGTGTAAGTGGGCAACCTTGTGATGAGTTTTAATGAGCTGTTCGATAATGTAATGTAAAGATAATCTCAAAATATCCAGTTTACCACATGGCGAGCCCATTGGAAAAGCGAGCAATATCATTTTAGAATGTTTATTTTACAGTATGGAGCAAGTGGCATGACCCACGTTCAATCGAAGTTTCCGGTCCCTCGTTAGAATGGAGGAGTAACGAACTTATTCGTGATAACAGAAGAATTACTGTTGAAGTGATAGCTCAGGAGGTTGGAGTAAGCACTGAAACTGTTTACAAAATTACTCAGAACCATTTACAATGCCCGCCCTCATACGGCGTACGCAAGAAAACCTTCAAGAACTGGGTTGGGAGTTCTGCCTCATCTCGCATACAGCCCAGACCTGGCTCCGTGTGATTTTTACCTGTTCGGACCTCTCAAAGATACCCTACGTGGAAAGAGGTTCACCGATAATGGAGAAGTGAAGGAAAGAGTGGCTCCGACATCAACCGAAAGAATTCGTTGCCACAGGAATCGAGAAGCTAGCAGAAAGGTGGGACAAGTGTATAAACGTTGGGGGGGGGGGGGGATTTTGTCGAAAAGTAGGCCAAATTTTGTAGCAATCGAATAAACCGTTCTTGAGTTAGAGCTATTTGTCTCTTTACTTATTGAGTGACCGTCGTATATTGCCTTTTTTTCCAAAAAAACACCCTTTTAGGTAATAAAATGAGCCTCAGACAAGCAATTTTCAAGGAATCTCAATATTTTTTTATAGTCTTTGTGTTTGATTTCTCTATCGATCTGTTTAGGCGGATTTTTGATTATTGACCATGCTTTGAACTCGTTTCTCAATAAATATAGTTTTTAGCCATTTACACCAAGAACATCAAACCTATCATAACCCTATGCAAAGAGGAAAAATGATCAAATGAACGTTTCCTTAACTGAAGGCTTTTAAACCAGGAACTCAAGCCTAACATATCCTAACATAATGAAGAATAAACCAAACATAACCTAATGTAGCGAACTTCAAACCCAACATAACCTAACGTAGCGAACTCCGAACTTAACATAACCTAATGTAGCGAACTCCAAACCTAACATAACCTAATGTAGCGAACTCCAAACCTATCATAACCTAATGTAGCGAACTCCAAACCTAACATAGCCTAATGTAGTAAGTTGTGTGACTGAGACTTATTTTATTGCATAAGAAAATGTTTTTTTGGAGAGGAAAAAAGCAATATATATTGATACACTAGTAAAAATTATGGTAAAAAATCAAAAATCCACTCGAACAGACCAATAGAGAAATCAAGAATGAAAATTAAAAAAAAAAAAACCGGTCAAGTGCAAGTTGAACTTGCACAATTAGTGTTCCGTACGTTGATTGTTTTTAAAATAAAAATTTTTGTTAGGGTGGCATAAAATGATCAATGACTTCACAAAACACACCCCAAATGAATTTTCAACAAAGTTTGTTTCCAATCTTTACTGAAAACTGGTGACCTTGAAATTTTGTTTTTTATATACCAAATAAATTATTACAAGTATTACATTATATATATATATATATATTATTTATATATATATATATATATATATATATATATATATATATATATATTTACTCGTGTTTTCACAAGCTTTCATTTGACACCACACTCGATGACCTAGTAAAAAAAATTTTTTTTCACTTCCGATTTCACCCCTCAAAACGAACCTCTTAAGTCAAAATTTATGTTACGGTGGTATAAAATGATCAGTGACTTCATAAAACACACCCCAAATGAGTTTTCAACAAAGTTTGTTTCCAATCTTTACTGAAATCTGATGACCTTGAAATCTTTGTTTTTTTTGTATACCATATAAATTATTAAAGGTAATGCACTCGTGATAATTTTCATTCAATCTACACCCCGTGGAGAATATTCCAGAATTTTTTCGAAATTTTTTGATAAGTACTTTTCGAGATAAGGCCCGGGACAGCGATTTTTTCGCGAATTTTTAAAAATAATACAAAGAAAAGTGCGCGCAAGTATAATATTATATACATATTTTTTACTCGTGTTTTCACAAGCTTTCATTTGACACCACACTCGATGACCTAGTAAAAAAAATTTTTTTTCACTTCCGACTTCACCCCCCAAAACTAACCCTTTAAGTCAAAATTTAGTTCTCAAAACTACATGGCTCTGATGAGGCCATCAATTCCTATATTATTACCAAATTTCACCTTTCTATGTCAAATAGTTTCCGAGAAAATCGGGTGTGACAGACAGACAGACAGACAGACACCGAAGTGATCTTATAAGTGTTCCGTACGGAACACTAAAAATGAATTATTGAGATTCCTTGAAAACTGTGGCCAGAAAATGAATTTGGGTAAAAATTAGGGATTGTTTCCCTATTAGGACGTGTAAATTAAAAAAAAATGTACAAACATTTTTTGGCCCAATCAAAGTACATTTTTTCGGTGATATTATCAAATTTTCGAGGACAAAATATAACTTTTACGTGGTTCGTTCAAGTTCCAAGGTCTCCTAATTTTTTCCCGACAAATTATCTACACCCGAAAGTTAAAACTTCTGTTACTTCTCAAAGTAATTTCCCTGAAGATGTATGTATACCTTTTTAACGCCATTATTCCGGAGAGTTTTTCATCGTTGGAAAAGCAGCTTTTTCCGGTCGTTTTTTTAGCAATGCTGCTCACCCTAGCGGTAACTGCTTGAACTCTGCGCGCCGTACGATACTGCCATCTGTGTCACGCATTTACAAATAGTGCCAGCAAATTCTAAACGCAAACGCATTGCTCTATCAACTCCCAGTCCCGGAAAAACTATTTGGAGACCTTAAAACTTAAACGCCCCTTATAATAATGGGTGTTTTCTAAATATCCCAATACTCCATATTTTCGAACTTGTATGAATGACAATTTTTTGAACTGCCTACCTTATCTACGATTCTTATAGCTCCGGCCAATATTAATTTAATATGTTTTAACCAATACGTCGATTCTAAGGCACTAAACCATTTCGCCTCGTCTATGTAAGGATATAACAGCTCCTTTAATTTTCTCAAAGAATCTCTCATCACGTGTATACTGTGAATATTTAAAATATATTATTTCTATATTTGGGTAGGCATCTTCTGATTCGTAACTGCAAAAGGAAATCGTTTTATTTTTAAGTAAGGTTCCATCAGCCAAAAAATATATCAGCAATATTATAAAACGAAAACATGTAAATTGGCCCAGCAAATTTTGACGAAAAGCTCTCATTAAATGTTAACAGGCTGCATTTTGGCATACCGCTGCTCTCAAGTATCAAATACATATAAATAAATTAACACTTTTAGTCGAAGTTTACTCTTAGTTAACAACACCTTTTTCACGTTTATTTGGCGGAAAAGGTGTAATAAATACAGTTAGAGATTACACAGCCCCACAAAAAAAAAAGTGGGGTATACTTTTGATGCGATATATCAGATCCGTAGTATTTTTGCCCGCTGATCACGAATCTGACGTCAGAATATCGCCATCACATCTCAATTTTTTTCTAACCTCAAAAAATAGGTAAAAATTAGTAAAAATTAAGAAAAATATACTCCTAAAAAATTGATTCAAGCTTTTTCATGAATCCAAAGATGTATTAATATGTATTCGGACACGCTAAGCTAATATTCATCGGTTGGATTAAGCCATACAGTTCTGTTTTCTTTCTAACCTCAATAAATCAGACAGATATAGTGCTTCTCGAATGCAAAAACGAATTCAAATTAAAATTCAACCGATTCTTACCAAATTTGGTACACGGGGGTTTTTTGGGTTGCTGATCATGAATCTGAGGTCAGATTTGCAAAATTCAAAATGGCGGATCCAAGATGGCGGACAAAATATTTGAAAACCAACCGATTCCTACCAAATTTGGTATACAGTTGGGGAATCCTCAAACCTGATACTCTTAAACCCTAAACCCTGAAACCTTACGACTCCCACACCCTGTAACCTCAAAAAATAGACCTCAATAACCCTGTAACTTTAAAAATGAGACCCAATAAACTCGAAACCAGGACTTTTAAACCATATACTCTCAAATAGTAGACCCTTAAGCCCTAGAATTGCAAAGGTTAGACCCGCACCTAACTTTCCTTTTTTTGGCTGTATCTTGTTCTTTTTTCCGCGAATGACCTATTCAAAGGCTTTCTGCCCAAACGCTTTTGAGGACTTGTTTCTCTTTTTAGCGACCAGCAATAGTCGGCTAGCATATGGTCATCCCATCGTCCTTGATACCGATTTTCTATGATTTTCAGATCTTGGTGAAAACGTTCCCCTTGCTCCTCACTGTAGTCACCAAGATTATCTGGGAAATCATCGATGTGGGAGTCCAGAAAATGTAATTTTAGATTCATTAAGCAACCTAATGTTTGAAAATTTTTTACCAATTTCTCGACTATTTCTTTGTACTTAGGACTTTTAATATTTCCCAAAAAGTTTGGTGTGACTTCTTTAAAACTAAGCCAAGCAGCTTTTTCAACTTTATTTATTTTAGTAACAAATATTGAATCTTGAAACAATTTTCTTATTTGTGGCCCGTCAAATACGCCTGCCTTAATTTTAGCTTCAGGAAATTTCGGAAATTTTTTATGCAAATATTTGAAACATGGGCCGTTTGTATCTAATGCTCTCGTGAATTGCTTCATAAGTCCAAGCTTAATGTGAAGCGGGGGAATAAGAACTTTTCCTGGATCTACCAATGGTGGAAACAATACATTATTTTCACCAGAAGTGAACGATTCTCTTGTTGGCCAAATTTTTTTCTTATAATGACGTTCCCTGTCTCTGCTATTCCACAGACATTTATAACAGGGATAAAGTGTAAACCCTGACTGTTGGCCAAGCAATATTGTTACAATTTTCAGATCTCCACAAATTTTCCAGTTATGATCAGCATATTTTATTTTTATCAAAAGCTGCTTCATTTTTTCATATTGCTCTTCCATAACTGTGGAATGAGCAATCGGAATGGGAGCGTAAACGTTGGTATTATGCAGCAAAACTGCCTTAATGCTCCGTTTAGAAGAATCAATGAACAGTCTCCATTCTTCAGGATCGTATGAGTTATTTTGAAATTCATCCATTAGACCTTTTACATCGGTGCAATATGAAAGTGACAATTCCTCGTCCATTGTGAAATATTTTCGAAATTCTTCATCTCTGTTTCTATAATAAGAAATCGTAGCTTCTGGCTTAAGTAAATGTTTTTTCTTTAAAAAGGAAGCAAGATGCTCTGAACCATCTTTGGATAAGCCTAAATCTCTGACTAGATCACTAAGTTCTGACTGTGATACGAGTATTGGTTCTGGTTTACGGTTGTATGGTAGAAATTCTTTATCTGTGTCACTAGTATATGATAGGTTGTCACTAGAACATTCATTAGTAACAGTGTTTGAATCTTTTTCGACAGTCTCAATGTTTTCGGCATGAACTGATAAGGTGAAATCATTTGTTTCCATAACATCAGCATCAAGTGGTTCAGGAGGCGGAATTAGTTTAGTTGGTCTTGTTACTGTCGAAACATCGTTATAATAGTGCTTTTATTTTTTCGGTTATGCCTAGATACAACATTCATACAAAAGTAGCAATCATTTTCACTGTATGGTCTATTCCATATTGCTGGTCTGGAATATTTAATCGCCTTCTTATTGATGTACAACATTATTTTGCAAGAACTGCAAATGACGTGGGGAACCCAATCTGTATCCTGGTGCTGTATTTCAATGTTAAAACAATCCTTACATAAGGTTTTAATCTTATCCGTTATCGGTGACCCCATTTTACTCAATACGTGTTGACAGCAAATATAACAAAATGAATCACTGTTTTTATCGCACTTATGAAAAGTCCTTGTACCGTGAGACCGTTTTCTTGTAGCATTATACTCTACATGAGCCAAGTCACCCACACATGAAGAGCTACGGTCGCTGGATGATGACGGCTGCGGGCCCGCTTTCCCACCCTGACCAACCGCCGATACTGGGTTTCCGAGTCCCTGCATCGTAATTCTCTTTCTTCTACCTGCCATGATGGCATCTAAGCCGTTATCCAGGGACTCTGCCGGCTAGTGGAATAACACCGTTGCCCACCGTCACCACGTGGAGGTGCCCTGGATGCAGGTAGAAGAATAAAAATCGACCGATGAATTTTCTCGGCGTTCAAAATGGCGCGAAAACATCTGCCATCTTGAATTTTGCAAATCCAACCTCAGATTCGTGATCAGCGACCCAAAAAATCCCTGTGTACCAAATTTGGTAAGGATCGGTTGAATTTTAATTTGAATCGTTTTTGCATTCGAGAAGCACTATATCTGTCTGATTTATTGAGGTTAGAAAGAAAACAGAACTGTATGGCTCAATCTAACCGATGAATATTAGTTTAGCGTGTCCGAATACATATTAATACATCTTTGGATTCATGAAAAAGCTTGAATCAATTTTTTTAGGAGTATATTTTTCTTAATTTTTACTAATTTTTACCTATTTTTTGAGGTTAGAAAAAAATTGAGATGTGATGGCGATATTCTGACGTCAGATTCATGATCAGCGGGCAAAAATACTACGGATCTGATATATCGCATCAAAAGTATACTCCACTTTTTATTTTTGGGCTGTGTTATGAGACTTTTTTTTAATTAAATAACCGGTCAAGTGCAAGTTGAACTTGCACAATTAGTGTTCCGTACGTTGATTGCTTTTAAAATAAACAATTTTGTTACAGTAGTATAAAATGATCAGCGACTTCACAAAACACACCCCAAATGAGTTTTCAACAAAGTTTGTTTCCAATCTTTACAGAAAACTGATGCCCCTGAAATTTTTGTTTTTTTTTATATACCAGATAAATTATTAAAGGTAATGCACTCGTGATAATTTTCGTTCAACCTACACCCCGTAGAGAATATTCCAGAAATTTTTCAAAATTTTTTGATCAGTACTTTTCCAGGTAAGGTGGGGGGACAGCGATATTTCGCGATTTTTTAAAAATAATACAAAGAAAAGTGTGCGCAAGCATTATATATATATACAGTGACTCACAGCTTAAATGATGCAGTCGCTATAAGAAAAGACTAACTGGTCTCAGTGCCTCTTTATTTATTTGGAAAAAAACAACTTATTGAAATTAAATTAGTAAAGAGTCTTCTAAAAAAGTATGAATTACTTTTTATCTTAAATATGCCTTACTTAATTAACAATAAATAATTAATCAAATCATATGCAATTTTAACGTCACAGCTCAAATGATGCAAAATAACAACAGGGGTCAAAACTTATCGCATTTTGAAATTTACGAAGGCGGCGTTCCTTTGATTTCTTAGTGCATTGTTTTTTGTTTAGTTTGACATTTTTTCATTCAATAAAACGAAATCGTTTAAGAATGGGTCGTCGAACTACAATTTCTGAGAGAAATTTAATTATTACTCTGTAACCTGCTTACTCGCCCGCACTTTGAGGCGCACTTCTTGCAGCCCCTTTTTAATTTCTGAGAATGAATTGAATGAATAAAGATTTTAAAAGAACTAAAGAAATTAAACAAACACTAGCTCAGTTTTCCTTGGTAGAGAAATATGGGTAAGAGATAATTGTTGTACGTCTTTTTGGAATTATTTTCTATTGTTAAAAAACTTTAGTTGTACTAATTTTGGGCACCATTCATTTTAAAATAGAAAGGATCTAATTTCAGCTAAAAAATGAAAAAATACTGAAGTGTTATACAGTTAAAAAATAAATAAAAGAATCGGCTTGGTACAACCCTTCTTATCTTGAAAAGAAAGATAGGTGTTCAGTGAAACACTAGCTTTAATCAACAAAAAAAGAAAAATTTATTCATGATTTAAATTAAAAGTTCTAACTCTTACAGTTCAAGAATTACAAAAATTTTAGCCTAAAGGGTAGTTATTCCTAGATAGAGTTCTTAAATCAGACATTTTACTTCTAAAACTTTGCTACACCCGAAATCGAAAAGTCGTGATATTCACTTCACGATTTATCAGTTCAAATTGATGTTAAAACACTTATTTGCGGGAAATAGATCTACTGATGTATGTTCTGGTGACTTACGGTTTTCCTACGGGCTTCGAGACCTTAAATTGAACATAAAACCGATTTCACACATGCCATCACTTATTTTCAGTATGACTTCACGATGAGAAGAGCCTACTTCGGCTACTCCATGTAGAAAAAACACACAAAGCCCACTACGGCTTCACGTTAAAAAAACTCGTGCTTAACTTGGCTCTCGAAAAAATCGTCAGAAGCCTCTACTGCTGCTTGAAGGAAAAAGCCTACTCGGCGGCTTGATGGAAAAAGCCTTCTCGGCGGCTCGATGTAAAAAGCCTTGATCTGTGTTCTGCAGACCCTTAAATAAACCGTGAGAACTCTCTCTCTCAAAATCCGGCTTCCGGGATACATACATTTGACCAATCGCGACGTACCACGAATTTTAGGTCGGAAACCCGCACTGCACACTGTACCACGAGCGGCTAGAATTTTCTGCGAAATACACTGCTCGATACAAAGATGAAAAGAAGTACATTTTAAAGCCAAAAATCAGTAACATTTCATACTCTTAAAATCTAGGAAAAAATGAATGTTACAACTCATTACAGGAATGGATACAGCCAAAGAAACATAGCCAAAATGGTAAATAAATGTCCGTCAACTGTTCAGCATATCATTGAACGTTACCGGAATGAAAATAGAGTCGAGAATAAGTCAGGGTTGGCTCCAAATAAGATCTTCAATGAACGTGAAGAAAGATGGATTTTTAGAGAAGTATCAAATAATCCAAAAAAAAGTGCGCCAAAGTTGTGCGCCGAGGTGGAAAGACAGTTTGGAAAAAGGTGTAACCCCGAAACACTTCGACGGATCTTGCGAAATAATAATTTACATGGTCGAACTGCTAGAAATAAGCCTTTCATTAGCCAAAGAAATAAACGCGTGAGATTGGAATTTGCCAGAGAGCATATCAATAAAGACTTGAACTTCTGGAATTCAGTAATATTTGCTGATGAGACCAAAATAAACTTATTTGGGTCCGATGGAAAAAATATCTGTGTGGAGAAAGCCTAACGAAGAATTAAAATTGAAAAATATGAAAACTACGGTAAAGCACGGTGGAGGTGGAGTGATGTTATGGGGCTGTATGTCATCTGCAGGAGTAGGTAACATGCATTTCGTCGAAGGGAATATGAACCAATATGTGTACTTGGATATACCAAGGCAGCATCTCGTCGCTAGTGCCCAAAAATTAGGTATTGAACAATTATCGGTTCGATCACGACAATGATCCAAATCACACGTCATTTCGAGTCCGCAGTTGGTTGCTTTATAACTGTCCAAATGTTATTAAAACCCCAACCCAGTCACCAGACTTAAATGTAATTGAAAATTTGTGACTGACACATTAAAAAATAAAGTAAATAGTGCCCCAATATCAAATAAAACTTAATTAAAAGTAAAAAATTACTGAAGCATGGAACACTATTTCCCCGGAGTATACTAGAAAGTTAGTTGAATCAATGTCCAGAAGATTACAAGCCGTTATTGATAATGAGTGAGGCCCGACCAAATATTAGCAGGCTTATTTCAAATTCTACGGTTTGTTTTCTCTAATAATTTTGGTATATTGAATTTTGCATCATTTAAGCTGTGACGTTAAAATCGCATATAATTTAATTAATTATTTTATTGTTAATTAAGTAAGGCATATTTAAGACAAAAAGTAATTCATACTTTTTTAGAGGACTCTTTACTAATTTAATTTCAATAAGTTGTTTTTTCCAAATAAATAAAGAGGCACTGAGACCAGTTAGTCTTTTCTTATAGCGACTGCATCATTTAAGCTGTGAGTTACTGTATATATATATATATATATATATATATATATATATATATATATATATATATATATATATATATATATATATATATATATATATATATTTTACTCGTGTTTTCACAAGCTTTCATTTGACACCACACTCGATGACTTAGTAAAAAATTATTTTTTCATTTCCGATTTCACCCCCTAAAACAAACCCCTTAAGTCAAAATTTAACTTTCAAAACTACACGGCCTGATAAGGCCATCAATTCCTATATTATTACCAAATTTCAACTTTCTATGACAAATAGTTTCACACCGAAGTCATCTTATAAGTGTTCCGTACGGGACACTAAAAAAGATTGCATGTTCATGAAGATTTAAACCCCAAATTTTGCTTGTTTTGCCGATACACACTCTTGCAATTTAGCTACGGAAAGGCTTAGGAATTATTTTAATAAACAGCTTGTAAATATCGTCAAATAAAAATGGGGTTCTTTTAGAAGAAGAAAGTACGAAATTATTACTAGCCCGAGGCAAATTTTGACGAAAAGCTCTCATTAAATGTTAATATGCTGCATTTTGGCATACAGATAGTTTTTTGGACGTAGAATACTCTGTAAAAAAAAGTTTGCTGCTCTTAAGTGTACGCTAAGCCTACAAAATCGAAAATAAAGTGAAAAATTCGGTTTTTCGCAAATATCTCTAAAATTAAAAAAACATATCGGAAAACTAATAGCACCCCGTGAAAGACCGGGGAAATTTGACAAAAAAAAAAATAGTATATAGATCATTTTTTTTTAGTTTTACCGTAATTTAAAAACAAAATCGTCAGTTGTAGTGGAAATCATGCTTCCAGTCTCATTTATGATTAAATTAACGTTTCTGTATACCGTTAAATACTTTGAAATTGGTTCCGAGAGGTTTCTCGGGATGCTGATTAAGAATCCGATGACAGATTTGAAAAATTCAAAATGGCGGATCCAATATGGCGGCCAGAGAGTACGTAATTCATTTAATTTCTTTGAATTCCATAATTTAGAATTTTTGTTTTTCAATAACTGTTTTCTTTGTACCCGAATGTTTAAATTGAATTTAATACTTTACACGTAAAGCTTAGACTTTTCTCTTTCATTTCCCACCTTTAAATATATATTTTTTTATTTTAGGTTTAAGTTGTATGATTAATAATAAGCAAAAAATATGTTTATCATGAACAATTTTTTAAGAGCAAAATAACGAAAAGCGAGAAAGTTTTTTTTAAGTTCTTAATGATTTTCTAATATCAAGTATACTTATAATAACTAAAAAAAAAGAAAAATTGTCCGACTTTTTTTGACCATTTCGTATTGCTTTGCGGCGCACTACAGCAAGCAAATTTTCATATTTTAAAACTTAATTTTTTAAACAATTTTTCTTATATTGAAACTTAAGGTATAATAATTATATATGCACAAGAATTTTTTTTTCAATACTATATTTTATTAAATATTTCTAATTTACTGTATGCCCGTTAAAATCATGCAAGCAAAAATTTCGTTTTTAATTTTACAAATTATCAAGCAACAAAAATAAAAACTATTAGTATCATCGGAAAGCTGAAGGTCTCCTCTTCAAAAAGCTATCTTTTAACTCTCTTTTTACACTCTGGAAACAAGTAATATCGATTAATCTTCGAGCGGTAAGCGTAGACTTTCAAATCAACCTGTTTGGCGCGCTACATTTTTTGAATCACCTATCTGAATTTTTAATAAATTCTCACACTAATAAAAAAAAAAATCTATGTACCGTTTTTTCTAAGGTTTTTCGCTCTTTCACGTGGTACTCTTAGTTTTTCGATATCTTTTTTATTTTTCGAGATATCACCGAAAAAAACCGAATTTTTTTTATTTTGAATTTTGTGAGCTTAGCGTACATCAAACTTTAGCATCGTATTCGTCCAAAAAAATTACTTGTATGCCAAAATGCAGCCTGCTAACATTTAATGAGATCTCTAGCGACTGAGTTACATCCCTTATGACCCTCAATCGTTCGTAACAACGACGTCGCTTGGTGACGAACATCGAAAAGTACCAGCGATGTTTCATTTTTATGTTATTTGGCGGTCACAGCTACAGAGTTGTCTACTATGTCTAGATTTAGAATAGGTATTACATTTGATGCTAATAGGACAATTATGATAAATAGTTTTTAATAATTCAATTTGAATGACTGAGAATGTTTTTTTAAGTTATCTTCAAAAAATAAATATTTTTCTACAGAACTACCATCTACACTACTAGATGGGGTGAAAAGTACCGAGACTTTCCGAGAGATGGTACACAAGCAAAAAAAACCATATGATTTACAATTAGTATCCACTCTCAGAAGATTCGTTTACAATTCTCATGACATTTCATCTATTAGTTTGCGTTTGTTGGACCGTTTGAATGGTGAAATAAAGAAAAAAGGCTGCATTTAGCGAAGAAAAAATATTGTTTCACCAAGATAATGCATCACACATTTCCACAAAATCGTGAAATTAGACCAATTGGGCAATGAATTACTTCCTCATCTGCCGATTCCACCCGATCTAGCCGACCTCTTTCCAAATTTGAAAAGGGAAAGAGATTTGGCTCGAACGAAGAAGTCCAACGGAAGACTGAGGCTTTATTTTAGAGAGCTCGATAAATCGAACCATATGACAGGTATCCAAATGTTGAAAGATAGAATAAGTATATTGCTTTTGAAATATTTGAAAAATATTTATAAAGAAAAAAAAATAAAATCGATTTTTTTTTCTTTATAAGTCTCGGTACTTTTCACCCCATGTAGTAATAGATCTAGTGCAGCATCTCGTCAGTAATTTCATTCCATCTAAAAAAAATATTTTCTTAACGCCTCAAAAAAAAAACTGATTTGCGGAAGACAAAAAATCGTAAGAACTGAAAAACACAACGAAATTGTACGAAATTTCATCAAAACACTTACTTAGAACAGTAATAGTAATAAAACTAGCAATTGCAATTGCATACAATTATTTTGTACGACGTGATTTTGAGAGTTAGGTAGATAACTTTAAAAAACACTTTCGTAGTAACATAGCAACTCACCCGCCACCTCTAGCCTTATTTGCTATAGCATTAGCGATGGGTCTAGCATCCATGACGACTAGTTTTTGCGTATGAGGATTTGTGTTAGCTATTAACTGGAGATAGTATTCGTCTTCTTTAGATTTTTTACCGCTGACCTATTGTAAAAGAGAACAGCATTAACACACATATTTTAAGCAATTTTTATAGAATAGATATATCGACACCGCCCTCCAAAAAAAATGGTAACTCACGTTAGGCGTATTTTGAATTTTAATAGAGGCGTATTTTGAGTTTTTCATACAGGCAAATAAAGGAATACTAATGGATGGTGAACAATAAATCACTTAAGGTTCGCAGATGATGTCACTCTGATTGCAAACACAAAAGAAGAATTACAAGAAATGCTGATGGAATTACATAATAAGTCTCGAGAAATAGGTCTAAAAATAAACTTCACCAAAATCAGATATTTGAACAACGAAAGTGAAGATAACAGCCAGGAACTACTAATAGAAGGTAAAAGAATAGGTCCGCCTGCAGTGTTGATGGATGGATTGAGTAGTTCATCAACACTGTTGCCGGTCCCAAGCCCGGATAAAGGAGGAGGGTTGTGGCGTTAGGAGTTAGCACCCTAACACACGTAAAACCTAAACTGGGAAATGCTAGTTGTTTTTGAAAAGTAGGTTGAAAAATCACAAGATAAGCAAAAATCCCCGGGTGGCAATCCACACCTTCGAAGGGAGCCCCATCGGATACGGGGGGGGGGGCAATTATACTTCAAAGCGAATAGTTAACCCAAGCTTAAAAACTCAGCCAAACGAAGAAATCCCGAAACACAATAGCTGCTCCAGGCACCTGGAATATACTGGGATGGAGGACAAAGAACATCGAAGTCATACAAGAGTTTAAGAAAATGAACATAGACATTTTAGTAATAAGCGAGACGAAGAAAAGGGGAAGTGGAATAGAAGAAATAGATGAAGTAATGCATTGTTGGAGTGGAGTAAAGAAGGAAGAAAGAGCAAAGGCCGGAGTTGGAATATTAGTAAAAAAGAAGTGGAAAAAGAAAATAACATCTTGGGAACCCATCAATGAAAGAATCATAAAACTAAATATAACAATGCTAGAAAAAGACATGGTAATATTAGGAGTATACGGCCCCCAACAGAAGACAGCACTATAAGAGAAAAAGATAATTTCATGGAAACACTAGAAATAGAAACACAAAAGGTAAAGAAAAACCAAGAATTAATAATAATGGGAGATCTGAATGGGAGAACAGGAAGGAAAACAAAGGACAAAACCATAGGACCATTCGGAGAAGACATTACTAACGACAACGGAGAGAGACTAATAGAGCTGTGTGAACTAAACGGCCTCAAAATAACAAACGGATTCTACAAACACAAGGACATCCACAAATATACTTGGATGCAAGAAACACGAAACTTAAAATCAATAATAGACTACATTATAATTAAAAACGATACCACTATCAAAATAAAAGACGTAAGAGTAAAGGGAGGGGCAGAATGTGGAACAGACCATAGACTATTAATAGCAAATGTAAAAGTACCGTGGTACAAGACAATAAAACAAAAAGTAACAATAGATAGAGAAAACAGAAATACTAATGAGATAACAGAAAAAGCAGACAAGGAAATAAAATACACTTACTGCAAGATGAAACGATAAGAGACCTATATAGATGACGATTAGATCAAAAATTAAATGAATTTAACTATGACAACCTCCAACAGATGTATGACCACATAAAAGAATGCATCAAACAGGCGTCCCTAGAAGCATTAGGTAAAGAAGACAACGAGAATGAGAAACATAAAATTAGAATCTGTGAAAAAACCAAAGAATCTATGAAGGAGAAAAAAAGACTATACGAAAAATGGCTGAATACAAAATCAGAAGAAGATCTACAGAAATATAAAGAGAAAAATGCAGAAACGAGGAGGATGATAAACAAAGAAAAGAACGAGAGATGGGAAAAATCGTGCGAACATGTAGAACAGTATATAAGAGGAACTAGAAGTACAGAGTCATGGAGAATAATTAAAGCATTAAGGACTAACAATAGAGAGAAGACGTATATAGAGTACATCCCAGAAAGCGAATGGGAAGAATATTATAAGAAGCTGCTAACAGAAGATAGACAAGAATTCCAAGAAGAGAATCCTGAAGAAGAACAGAATAAGGAAATAAAAGAGATAGAACTAAGCTATGAAGAAGTAAAGAAGCCAATAAAAACACTCAAAAATAATAAATCTGCAGGACCTGGGGGTGTGGTAAATGAAATGATTAAGTACGGGTTTAATAAATTACATCGAATGCTGAGAAACATGTACCACAGAGCGATAAATGGAGAAAAAATACCAGAGGAATGGTCAAAGGCTTATATAGTATCTATATTTAAAAAGGGAGACTGTAGAAAATGCACAAACTATAGAGGCCTAAGCATAATTTCGAGTATGGGACGCTCGTATGGAAAAATTATTAAAAATATCATGGAGGGAAAATATAAAAGGAAAAATTGGAGAAGACCAAGCAGCCTTTACGGCCGGAAAATCATGTATAGACCACATATACACTATAAAACAAACAATGGAAAAAAACTGGCAAAGAATAGAGAAGTTCATCTAGCCTTCATAGACATAAGAAAGGCCTATCACTCAGTACCAAGACAAAGATTATGGAACGCAATGAAAGAAATAGGCTTTGACAAAGAACAAATATACGCAGTAAAAGCTCTCTAAGAAAACAACAGAGTGAACATAAAAATAGGACATAAAATAGGGAAGAGACTCCAAACATCAAAAGGCCTATTACAAGGATGCTCTACATCCCCAACACCATTCAAAATATACCTTGAACAAACATTAAAAAAATGGAAGCAAAAATGTAGTGGAATGGGAGTCCCAATACGAGAAGATTACTTATATACTCTAAGTTTCGCAGACGACCAAGTAATCATAGCGCAAGATGAGGAAGACTTCAGTTATATGGTAAGAAAACTGAAAGAAGAATACACTAAAGCAGGATTAGCAATAAACTTTGATAAAACGGAATATCTAACAAAGGAGGGAAACGTGGAGAATCTAGAAGTAGATAACGAAACAATAATCAAAGGAACCGATAGATTTAAATATCTAGGAACCATCATTTCAAGAGATTAAAGCTAGATTAGGACAAACGCGAACATGCATAAGACAATTAAATTCGATCCTGTGGGACAAGCACATTACGAAGAGAAACAAAACACGCATATACAAATCAATAATACAAAGCATAATGACATACGGGTCAGAAACATGGACGATCAACAAAAGAAATAAATCTAAAATTAACGCGGTAGAGGTGGAGTATTGGAGAAGATGTTGTAGAGTGACACGTATGGAGAGAATAACAAATGCAGAAATAAGAAGCAGAATGCACATCAAAGAGAACGCAATAAACACCATTGAAGAAAAACGATTAAAATGGTATGGACACATAAGACGAAGCGAAGATAATAGGTGGATAAAGAAAATAACGGAGTGGAGCCCTATAGGGAGAAGAAAAAGAGGAAGACCCAGCCGATCGTGGAGAGACGATATGGACGAGGCTATGGAGGACAGGGGTCTAACAGATGGAGACTGTTAGAAACGGATGGAATCAAAGGCTGAGAGAAGGAAGACAGCGTTAGCTGTAGAAAATCCTTGTTATATATATATATATATATATATATATATATATATATATATATATATATATATATTATATATATAAAAGAATAGGTAAAGAGTTATAAACATTCATATATTTAGGACAAAAACTCGAAATATCAAAAAATAATTTAAAAGCTGGCTTGGATAGAAGAGTTTCGTTAGCTTGGTCTGTGTTGGGAAGGTTATAATGTACATTTATATTGGACATCCAAAATAGAATGGTGGGCCAAAGATTCCACATTCCCAACATAGTAGACATCCCTAATACAATAAAGCCAAATTCTTCGATCAATATGTACTGCCGGTATTAACATATGGCACTGAAACGTGGGCTTTTAAATAAAAGTATAATAAATAAATTCCAAGTAACCCGAAGGGTAATGGAGAGGAGAATGGTAAATATCAGACTTCAAGATCGTATTCCTAACATCGAGATTCGAAGAAGATCAAAAGTGACAGACGCAATACAACAAATATGTATATTAAGGTGGAATTGGGCGGAACATATAGCAAGAATTAATGATGGAGGCCTAGAGAACACAAAAGATGCAGAGGTAGACCACACAAGATGGACGGACAACATAAAAAGATTAGCGGGACACGACTGGATGCAAAAAGCAAAAAGAACGCTCGTTGGAGACAATTTCGGGATGCTTACATCCGACTATGATCCGATTATGATAATGATGAATGGAGGCAAACCTAACTGTGACGAATCTAGCAATGTCAAAAAGATGACTCTACCTTCAGTAGTATCCGAGTTACGCAGTAAAGAAAAGATTCATTCCCACAGTTGATTTTAATTATCATAAAGTGGCAAATTGGAAGGAAAAAAAACAGAAAATATACTTTGAATTTACTTTTTTTTATGGGCATTGTACCTGCACACTGCAGAGAAATCCCTAACGCGCCACAGGAATGACGCGTGTGCGGAAAGAGCGATTTACGTTGATGTTGGATCGCGCAGTTTTGCACAAATTATTTCAAAGGGATGACATTCTTCAAGACTGCTTGAAAAGGGTTGTATGAAAAGTAACAAGCTGAATCTCATATGGATGTGAAATATTAGCGCAGCGTGTACGAGGCTGGTTTGAAAAGTCCGTGCAAAAATAAAAACTACTTATGTGTTTGGGGTAAACCTTTTTTATTTTTCGACATAGTCTCCTTTTAGGCGTATACACTTCGTCTAACGATGTTCTAGTTTGTTGATCCCTTCCGAATAATAGGATTTGTCCAAGTCTGCAAAATATCCATTAGTGTCTGCAATCACCTCCTCGTTTGAATAAAATCTTTGTCCCGCCAGCCATTTCTTCAAATGGGGGAACAAATAGTAGACCGAGGGAGCCAAGTCTGGAGAATAGGGGGGATGTGAAACGAGTTGGAATCCTATTTCCATTAATTTTGCGACCACAACTGCTGAGGTGTGTGCTGGTGCGTTGTCGTGATGGAAAAGGACTTTCTTGTTGGCCAATCGCGGGCGTTTTTCTTGCAGCTCGGTTTTCAAACGGTCCAATAACGATGAATAATATTCACCTGTAATAGTTTTACCCTTTTCCAGATAGTCGATGAGGATTATCCCTTGCGAATCCCAAAAGACACTCGCCATAACCTTTCCGGCCGAAGGAACGGTCTTCGCGTTTTTTGGTGCAGATTCCCCCTTGGTAACCCATTGTTTAGATTGTTGTTTGGTCTTAGGAGTATAGTAATGTATCCATGTTTCATCCACAGTGACGAAACGACGCTTAAAGTCCTCCGGATTTTTCTGGAACAGCTGCAAACCATCCTTGCAACACTTCACACGATTCCGTTTTTGGTCAAGCGTGAGCAATCACAGTACCCATCTTGCGGATAGCTTTCTCATGTCCAAATGTTTATGCAAAATATTACGTAGCCGTTCAGTCGAGATGCCCACAGCACTAGCAATCTCACGCACCTTAACTCTTCTGTCATCCATCACCATATCATGGATTTGATCAATGATTTCTGGAGTCGTAACCTCCACAGGCCGTCCAGAACGTTCTGCGTCACTTGTGCCCATATGGCCAGTCCGAAAATTTTGAAACCACTTATAAACTGTTCTAATCGAAGGTGCAGAGTCACCATAATGTTTATCAAGCTTCTCTTTAGTCTCCTGAGGCGTTTTGCCTTTCATAAAGTAATGTTTTAATCACCACACGAAATTCTTTTTCGTCCATTTCTTGAAAATCCTCGACTTCCTTGATTCACACGAATGCCAAACACAAAGAAATAGACCAATATGGCTGAAACTTGGTGTGCGTTCATTCAAGGGATGCTACTAACTAAACATGACCTCGATACGCGCCGGTGGTGCCATCTCTCGGACTTTGCACGGACTATTCAAACCAGCCTCGTATTCCTAGTATGCACCGCTCTAAGGAGAATTAAATGGGCTATAGCTATCAAATACCTTCCGTAGCAGATGAACAGCTCTCTTCTAAAGAGAGTCCAACAAATGCAGTGTATGTTTGGAAGCAGAGCCCCAAATGTGGGAACTCGTTACAATATAATAATCACAACAGAGTGAGTTCGTTGAGAGTGTCGATAAGGTTTAGCATAGTTAAACATACACAAACAGCTAACTTACTCCAACTTGTGGTTGAGCACACCTAGCTATCACTGCATGTGTTTCAGGATGAATCCAACTCAATACTGGTAATCTTCCTGAAAAGATAGATATACGTTAAAAGGACATTAATTTGTGTATAATGCGTAAAACCGTGGAAAAATCATAATAAATGACGTTTCTTTATAAGTAATGCAGTATGTACGCTAACGGCTATAGTAAATAGACACATCAAAAACTACTAGGGTGAAGTTTGGACAATAATTTGGGCTGTTGTAATTTTGCCATGCCAAAAACAGTTTATTATTTTATGTTATAAAATTATGGAATTTTATTTTTAATTTTTAAAATAATATATTTGAGGATATATTATGTTATCCGCTACTGTTTTTGTTTAATTTGAGTCTTAAAACAAAAATGTTTCCCCACCTGTGGAAAAGAACAAGAATATGTCCAGTTTTTAAAAAGGGTAACAAAAACGATATAAAGAGCTATAGACCAATTGCAATACTCTCAACGGCAGCTAAAGTTTTTGAAAAGATTATTTATAACAATATATCAAACTCGGTTCGTCACAGTATAAGTACTTATCAGCACGGCTTTATGGAGGGTAGATCTGTCATTAGTAATTTATTAGCGGTAACGCAGGCAACGTCAGATGTCTTAAATCGGCGCGGCCAAATGGATATTGTATATACAGACTTTGAAAAGGCATTCGATAAGGTCTCATTTGCGATATTGTTGAATAAGCTGGAGAAGGATTTTGGATTCCACGTGAGTTTAATTGAGTTTTTAAAATCTTACCTTTATAATCGTGAACATGTAGTAAAGATAAAGGGGTATGAGTCCAAACCTTTTACACCTACATCCGGGATTCCGCAGGGGTCCAACCTAGGACCTCTGCTCTTTTTACTCTATATCAACGGCATCACTGGTGTAGTTAAAAATGCATCCTGCCTGTTATTTGCTGACGACTTAAAACTTTATTATGAAATCAGATCGCCTGCTGACTGCCGGATTTTGCAGAATGATATAGACAACGTTGCAAAGTGGGCAACTGACAATAAGATTTACTTTAGTGTAAGTAAGTGTACTGTTGTTTCTTATACTAGAAAACTGAAGCCAATAAAGTTTACATATAGTATTGAGAATGTCCCACTTTTGTATGAGGATAAGATAAAGGATTTAGGGGTGATTTTTGATTCCAAATTGACGTTTAACTGTCACGTAAGTTATACAGCAAGTAAAGCGAACAAAATGTATGGCTTAATTGTCAGAAGCACAAAAGATTTTAGAAGTACAAATTGCATAAAACAGCTATACATATCCTATGTTAGAAGTGTATTAGAATATGCTAGTATAGTATGGTCATCCTTTTATAATTGTCACAAGCGAACACTTCAATTGATACAGAATAAAATGATGCGTTACATGCATTATAAACAGACCGGTTCATATAACTCTATGATCTCTTCCACACTGTTGCACGAACGCTATGGGATGGTAACCTTAGAGAAACGTAGAAAACAATATTGCATGTTCTACTTGTACAAAGTAGCGAATGGTCTCATTGATGACCCGGCATTTCTGTCCAACTTATATTTTAATGTGCCAACGTATACCACAAGAAATCATAGCACTTTCTATACATCAGATGTAGCCCATAATAACTATCACCTGGGATCTCCATTGTATAATGCTTGCATGCTATACAATGGAATCCAGAATAGTGTAGATATATTTAATGATAAGTGCAGTCTTTTCAAAACTAAATTGCGTGCGTTGTTTTAAGTGTATGTAGATTATTATGTAATATTATTTAAATTAGGTTAATTTAAGTTCTAGTACTTTGTAATTGGAAAGATCTCTGTGATCAATCTGTAAAGTGCAGTAAATAAATAAATAAATAAATAAATAAATAAATAAATAAATAAAAAAAACATTTAAGTTTAATGGAATTTTATTTTTAAGTTTTAAAAAAAGCAACTGAAGCTACTTAATAAGGTACATTTAAAAGTCGGTGTTTCAATTCACTAACGAAAATAAGATAGACCAACTATTCCAGCACACAAATAATGACCACATTGTAAAACATTGCAGACTTAACTGTATGATTGCTTCCATAATTAAGACGTTCTCGTGTCGCTTTTACATGTTTTCCTTGCAATTCGCCAGTATGTTCCTATTTATACTCGACACTAGACAGCGCTAATCTCTGCGCGATAAGGCATACGTTGCCAATAGTCGCACGTAAAGTTTAGTTTAATGTATTGGCGAACGGCGTAACATGTACAAATAACAAAAATATTTTATTTCAAGTTTAATCTTTTTTATAAGAAATATTTGCAGCAATTCCTGTAAGAAAATATATTTTGGCACAATGGTCTCATTTGCCAACAATTTCTCTTGTTTTTTACTTGAAAATTCTCTATGCTTAAAAATAATTTGTATATTCTGAGGTATGTTATTGTCTTAACAGCTCTGTTCACACAGTGAATTACGGATGGTCCTTCACCACCAGAAAAAGTTGATCAATGTGAATGATTGAACAAAATGCTGTACATCTTTGAGTTTAATACTCCCTGCCCACCTTTTTGACTAAATCAATATTCCACACTGTCAAAACTACCATCATAATTAACAAGAAAGTAGGCATGTGCATGTACTTACCCTTGCTTCTAAATCCGGCCACATTCTTTATAAGAGCCTCAGAAGCTCGAGATGGAACAGCCCAAATTATCGGGTAGGTGTCACAAACTGTATAGTATTCGTTTATTGTTATTATTTTCCACATATCATTCTTCACCCACTGTGTTAAAGAAAAAACTTGACTACATCAAAAATTATGGGGCCTGGGATTAGACTATCAAATTATAATCGATTTCCGACGTATTGACTACGATTGCATAAAATCTTTAAGGATATAATGTTAAAATCCATGTTATGATTCTATAAGGTTACCGACAATAAACCATCAGAATCAAATTCTAATTTTACAGTCTCTAAACTTAAGGGTCATAGTTTTTCATCTAATTTAGTAAACAGTTATAATGTCTTACCATTCTATTTAATTCAGCCATGGGGTCATATACATTCCATCCATTTTCCAAAAAAGTTTCTCGATATTCAAACGCGAAGAATTTCATACGATAACTTAAAGGAAAAGCAAAGACCTGCAATCTCTCAAGAATATCTCGTCTCGAATGGTTTTCTTGTTTATGAGCAAAACGAAGGTTGCGCATATCCTTGCAGAATATCTCAATGCCATAGGCATTTTCTCCTTTGGAGGAAACTCTACCTACTTTTTCTATATGAGATATCTAAAAAATACACTACTCGTTATTAAAAAAATTATGATATTTAAATGGTCATTGTATCAAAAGGTCTTAACTCATTTTAATAAACTATTCAGGTTTTGCAAGCACATCCTTACTACATTTTACAGAAGTTTCACAGTTACAACATAAAACTTTAGTTTTAAAACATGAAAGCTTCATGTCTAATCAATTAAGATACATGAGCTCTTCAGAAAGACCTTAGATCCTAGATAAATTGAGATTCAATTAAATATATTTACCATTCCTAATGGTACATCAAGAACAACCAATGAATCTTCATCCTTGGATTGAAAATATAGCTTATAATTTGTTACTGTCATTATTCCTTTAACGGGGCCCTGATATGGGCACACATATGCCACATCACGGGCTTGTCCTACTATTTTTTCACCGGTCAGTGAAGGGGGATCATCAGGAGGGTTTTTTATTGCACCTAGATCATTTAAAGCCGACATCTTAAAAAAACAAGAATAATAAATTTGGACCAAAGCAGCTTAACCTATTAGTAGTACAGAGCCTCCAGATTATATATGACAAATCTGAAGTTCCTTACAAACTTCTACGAGGAGTGCCTGAAAATCATATCCTTATTATTTTTTGTTCAAAATTGTCTTACTAGACTTTGTGCACTAATAAGCCCATTCTAATTCTTTAAAATATATTCTTTTTAACCAGTATCGCCATAAGCAAGTTACATTTTAAATTTTGTTACCTGTCCTGCATTTTCTTCATATAAACCTTTCGACTCTGTTCTTTGGATATCGTCTCCAAAATTATTAAGATTCATTATAATAATAAAATTCTGAATGCTAATTTTAAATTAGATTGATCTACATTTAAATAAATTAACCATTCATTATGAATACCAACACAGAAAAAGGGATTCAGATCAGTTGCCATTATAATTGCCAAAAACTATATACATGACAATTATCAACAGGTGATCATCAGCTGATTGTCAACTTGACAAGGAAAATTTTAGGGTTACTCCGTCCTTAAAAAAAATTAACTACAGGCTTGTTTATGCTGCCGGTTGAGTACTCGGAGCCAATCAAATCGAAGAACGACCATTTTACTAATTGCGTGCCATTATTGCATTGCTTCAAACTGCTTTTAAACTACTGCACGAACAAACCTTATTTGGTGGTACTATTAGACATATTAATTGCACACAGGAATTTAGGCACTTTATACATATGACCTAACATTCTATACTAGATGATAAACACCTGTAGTCAAAGTATTTCCATAAAAGACACATATTATCATAAAAAACAGATCTTTGATAACAAACTATAAAAGTGACGAGAGACAAACCAGGATCGAATTCCGTTCTAACAAATAATGAAATGTATTTATAGTAAAAGTGCATATTTTTGTCTGTAAGTACCGCCTCCTTATTTTTAAATTGTGCGCCTTCCAAATTAGCAAATTACAATGCAGGAGTTGCATGCAAATTCGATTGTCATTTGACCCATGGTAACAGTATTGTCACTTGGTACATATGAAGTATAAATAAAGGTGTTTTTTAGTGTTCGACTTAAAACGGCATAAGATTTTGGGCAATTAATGTAGTCGTCAATTTTGACATTTGATAAATTTAGCGATTATAAAAAATATAATTTTCTTCACTCTAAGGACCTACGATGCCTTCGAAACAATCGTTCTAACCCCTTCTCCACCTCCTTTCACCCCTTCCCTGAGCTAATATCGCTCAAAAACAAGAGACGTAAAAAACTGTTGCTATCTTTAACCACATAAACTTTTTTTTAAGAAAGTTTAACTTAAATATAGATGTTATAGTCATCTAAGATTTATATTCATTTTAAGTTTGCAATTACCAGCCGTGACGTCAGTTTCGTTGCAGGAGTTATGTATTTTGAACTTTTTCTATTTACGATAACAGTATACACTGTTCCTTTTCAATATATACAATGAAATAAATTTTAATTTAGGACGTCATCCAGAATTTTTTTACTCAAATACGACTTCAATTTTTTGCAAAATTATATATTCTAGTATTGTTTCGTTCGATAAATATTACCTCACCAAAAATGACTGATGACCGTTTTATGATGATATTCGCCAAAAAATGGCTTATTGAAATCGAGACCATCCCAGGCGATCGATAGTTTGTTACGTCAAGCCAGAGAAGTCCCGGCAACATGGCAGTCGCGTTGTGGAGGGGGTGGGGGTCATAGTTGTTCGATTTCCAAAAAAGTTGTTTTTCTCGCCGGAACTAATTAAATAACCAAAAATTTATAAACAAAAACAAGTTCATTTGCTTTGGTGAGTGAATCCTGTTAACTATTTGTATTTTAACCTTTACTTAGTACTTTGATTTTTAATTCAATTTTTATTTCTTATTATAATATGATGTTTGTTTAATGGCCTTTTGAGTATGAAAGGATACACTTTTTTTAGAAAACTCTCCTTTTGAAACTTTTAACCTCTAAAAAAATTACTTTTATGTATCTCTCTTTCTCTCTCTGAGTTTAGTAGGGTGGTGTTTACAACTGCTTTTTTTTTTGTTTACTCTAACATTAAATATAAGAAAAATAGGGTAAGATTGAATAAAAACCATCTCCAAGTAATTTATACAACCAATTCTTTAGTATTGTTGCGATGTTGTTACTAAGGGCAATCTACAAATGTCACAATGACAGACCGAACTAGTAATTTACGAATTTGACAATCAAGGCGGCGACAATTATTTTTATATTCTGACATTTCGTGTCATCCGATTAACATGACTAAAAACTGAAAGAATTAAAAGCTGTATAATCAACCACGTGCACTTAGGATCTATCTATAATTACGTCATAGTGACAAGTTACGTTGGTCTGACTGAAACATAAAAAATGGCACCTCCATTTCTTTACATCAGGCTGGTGGAGAAGCCCTTATTTGTCGCAGTGAAAGAAGTGATCTTTTCTTCCGACAGTGTCTGTCTTCTAATTTAATTCACTACAAATTTGTAGGTGATTATTAGAAAAAGCACGCCAGGAAGTTAGGGTTTTTGCGGATAGCATAGGAGTTGGAAGAATTTCAAATTTGGCAGATTCATTCTGGAGGATATAATTAATCAGTCGAAAAAATATAGTTATGCCAATTCCAGATGCGCCCTTGCAAGTGCCTCCCTTAGTTTCCCTTTGTAAAAAGAGGGGTTAGACCTTTGAAAAATGGTGAAAGTTTAACACCCAATCAAACTAAAAACTCGATTTTCAGCTCATGAAAAGTATCTGTGAATGGAATAGAAGAAAGTAGTTAAAAAATCTGAAGTTTAGCACATATACTGGGTCTTTAAAAAAAAATTATTAAAAATATGAAAAATATCTGAAAAAATACTTACTCTAAAGGTTTCTTCAGATTGCTTAATCCATTATAATTTGAATTAAGTTACAGAGGATGTCTTATGAAAATAAAAATATGTAAATGGGAATGTTTTTAACTTGATCTTACCTTATTGTGAAATTAAATACATCAATTTATGTTGTCCACCTTATTTTTTTAGCTGCAAACCAAACAGGAAAAAATACACGAATTACCACCAAAATGCCTGAAAGAATTAATATCGATGAGCCTCTGTGGGATCAAAGTACTTTTGTTGGAAGATTTAAGCACTTTTTGTGGGTTACGGACCCCAGGAGTTGTGTTGTAGGTGAGAAATTTCTTTTGTTATTAATAGTTGGATAACACTGCTAATATTTGAGACAATTTAGTCAGAGATGTTACATTCTAGTCCCTAAGCATTTTACAGTTTAGATGTTAAGCAATTTGGAGCCGATGTTAATTGGATGTTGATATTTATTAAAGAATTCAATGAATATGTTGGTTTTCTTATGATTTTTTCCATCAGGTGATGAGGCCTTAGATCAAGCTAAAATGTTAGTAGAGCAGTATCGAAAAGGTAATGAACCACCAGGTACGACTGTAGAACAAGTAATTTATGCAAAGAAGTTGTATGAGAGTGCTTTTCATCCAGATAGTGGTGAAAAACAAAATGTTTTTGGTAGGATGTCTTTTCAGGTGCCTGGTGGGATGGCAATTACTGGAGCTATGTTACAGTGGTATCGGTAAGTACAATAGTATCAATATTTCTGTAAGAGCCATTGAGGTTAATGAGGACTTTGACCTTTTACTACTTTTACCTTTGTTGTTATATTAAAAGAAAAAAAGTAAGGTAAATGTGACTTTTTTTATATACTTGGCACTCCATCTACAAGAATTTATTATGTTTTTAGTACCCCATTCGCAGTAGTTTTCTGGCAATGGGTCAATCAGTCTTTCAATGCTCTCGTCAACTATACAAATCGTAATGCCAAGTCTCCGACTAGCACAACCCAATTGGTGGTTGCTTATGTCTCCGCAACTTCCTCAGCAATGATTACTGCCTTGGGGTGTAAATATTATTGGCAAAAAAGAGCCAGCCCTTTCATACAGGTAAGCTTTAAGTTTGTTTGCTAGTGTATTTTTTATGTTTTGTCTTATTTGGACAATAAAGATGGACGTAAATCTACATCATTTATTCAGTGTAAACAAACACTCGGCAGGGTACTGTTGAAGCCATTCAATTAATCAATGACTAAGACTGACAACAAACGAGAGAGAGATAATCAACTGGAACAGTGGCATTAAGAAAAGATTGTTGCTATCCTTATTATTCACGTCTAGCTTAGGCTTATATATTGTTACAATGGCCAGAGATGGGAAACTAGTGACAAGGAACATATGTAGTTTTTGAGGAAATAGAATTAAAATTTGCAATTCTGGATATTGTCACCCTAATACTTGTAAATTTTTTCAGAGATATGTTCCTTTCGCAGCTGTTGCTGCAGCAAATTGTGTAAACATCCCTCTGATGAGACAAAATGAATTTATTTATGGAATCGATTGTTCTGATGAAAAGGGACATATTGTAGGACAGTCTAAAGTTGCTTCAGTTAAGGCGTTTACCCAGGTAACCCTTACCCTGTTGATCATAACAATTTTAAAGTCTTACTTAAGAATCGTAACAGAAAACTATTTTACAATGACCATAATGAGCTATTTTTTTTTTTAAATGACTTAGAACAATTTTTAGTGTTCCTAATGGAACACTTATAAGATCACTTTGGTGTCTGTCTGTCCGTCTGTCACACCCGATTTTCTCCGAAACTATTTGTCATAGAAAGTTGAAATTTGGTAATAATATAGGAATTGATGGCCTCATCAGAGTCATGTAGTTTTGAAAGTTAAATTTTGACTTAAGGGGTTAGTTTTGGGGGGTGAAATCGGAAGTGACAAAAAAATTTTTTTACTAGGTAATCGAGTGTGGTGTCAAATGAAAGCTTGTGAAAACACGAGTTAAATATATATATATATATATATATATATATATATATATATATATATATATACATATACATATATATATAACACATGGGCTGAAAAGTCCCGGGCCTAACAAAGAAAACACGGTTTTTTTGGTTCAAAATTAGCTTTATTCATCAACGTAATCTCCATCAAGAGCAACGCAATCATTCCAGCGCCGCTCTAACATTTCAATACCACTTTTGTAGAACGATTTATCTTTTGCCTCAAAATAGGCCTCAGTTTCAGCGATAACCTCTTCATTCGTGCGAAATTTCTTACCGGCGAGCATTTTTTTCAGGTCTGCGAACAGCCAGTAGTCGCTGGGAGCCAAATCTGGCGAATACGGTGGATGTGGGAGGAATTCGAAGTTCAATTCATGTAGTTTTGCCATTGTTTTGATTGACTTGTGACACGGTGCGTTGTCTTGATGAAACAAAATTTTTTTCTTTGCCATATGCGGTCGTTTCTTTGCAATTTCGGCCTTCAAACGCTCCAATAACGCTATATAATATTCACTGTTGATGGTATTTCCTTTCTCAAGATAGTCGATGAATATTACACCACGCACATCCCAAAATACCGAGGCCATAACCTTTCCAGCCGATTGTTGTGCTTTCGGGCGCTTTGGACGAGGTTCACCAGTTGCTGTCCACTCAGATGACGATCGTTTCGATTCCGAAGTGAAGTGATGGATCCATGTTTTATCCATTGTCACATATCAACGCAAAAATTCCGGTTTGTTACGTTTAAACATGGCCAAACACTGCTCAGAATCATCAACACGTTCTTGTTTTTGATCAACAGTGAGCAAACGCGGGACCCACTTTGAACAGAGCTTTCTCATAGTCAAATGCTCATGCAATATAAAGCCAACACGTTCTTTTGATATCTTTACGATGTCAGCTAACTCACGCAACTTCACTTTTCGATCATTCAAAACGATTTTATGGATTTTTTTTGATGTTTTCTGGTGTTACCGCCTCATTTGGACGTCCACTGCGTTCTGCATCATCGGTGTCTCTACGACCACGTTTGAAGTCAGCAAACCAACGTTTTATTGTTGTTTCTGATGGAGCGGAGTCCCCATAACACTTTTCAAGCCATTGCTTCGCTTGAACGGTATTTTTTCCCATCAAGAAGCAGTGTAAAATTAAAACACGAAATTGTTTTTGATCCATTGTTTTGAAAATAACAAAAGTAGCGTCACTCTTAGCACAATAACTCACAAATTAATGAATAGAATATCATGAAATTTTAACAGCTGTCTTTTGAAGATTAGTATTAACTGAAAAAAAGGTGACTGCAATAAAACTAGCGCCATCTATGTGTTAGGCCTGGGACTTTTCAACCCATGTGTTATATGTAATGTAATACTTGCGCGCACTTTTCTTTGTATTATTTTTAAAAAATCGCGAAAAAATCGCTGTCCATCCGCCTTATCTCGCCTTATCCGCCTTACCAAAAATTTTGAAAAAATTCTGAAATACTCTCCACGGGGTGTAGATTGAGCGAAAATTATCACGAGTGCATTACCTGTAATAATTTATCTGGTATATAAAAAACAGAAATTTCAAGGTCATCAATTTTCAGTAAAGATTGGAAATAAACTTTGTTGAAAACTCATTTGGGGTGTGTTTGTGAAGTCACTGATCATTTTATACTTTTTTTGGATTGTAGCTTCTACTTGATGGAAATTCATTATAAATATATAATAAAAGACTGTTTTTAGTCAATTTCCACTGGTTTATTTAAATTGCGATGACGCGTTTCGCTGTGTGTAATGTAATCTTTACCAAAGCAGACAAAGGTAACACAGTAATAGCAATAGACAAAATCGACTATATTAATAAAAACGTTAGATTTTTTCAAAACAACAAAGTACCAAATTTTTAAATAAAGATGCAACAAAAATTTTTCAAAAAGAAATAAAACAACAAATTGAACAGGCTAAAAGTATCATTCACGATAAAGATAAAATTAAATTGATAAATATGAATCCCCAAATCCCACAACTTTATTCACTCATAAAACTACACAAACTTGACCACCCAATCAGACCAGTTGTTTCCTACATGTCTGCTCCAGCATATAAGACGTCATCCTTTTTAATTGATTTAATCAAATATCATACCAAATTTGAACCTAAATATAGTATCAAAAACTCATACGAACTCGTGAATAAAGTTAAGAATATAACAATACCAGATAATTCTAAATTAGTCTCTTTCGATGTCAAAAAATTTATTTCCAAGTGTTCCTCCAGACGAAACAATAATTTTAATAGAGAACTTATTAACAAAAAACAAAGTAAATGAAGTTATAAAAATGGACATAATTAATTTATTAAGAACTTGCCTAAGACAAAATTATTTTTCATTTAACAATACATTCTACAATAGTAAGGTAGAGTTAATTATGGGGAGTCCATTAAGTCCATTACTTGCCGAAATTTTCATGGACAGTATTGAAACAATGATATTTAACAACCATAAGAACAATAGTAATAATTGTCTATACTGGTATCAATACGTAGACGATATAATTGTATGCTTTACAGGTACGGACAGACAATTAACTCACTTTTTACAGTATATTAATTCTTCACATAGAATTCAGTTTTACAATGGAAGAAGAAGTCGAAGGGAAAATCAATTTCCTAGACTTAACAATCAGTAAAGCCATGAAAAAACATGAATTTGCAATATATCACAAACCTTGTCATACAGATACCACAATTCACAATAGTTCTCACCACCTTAACCATCATAAACTTGCCGCTTATCATAGTTTTATACATAGACTAACTAATATCCCCTTATCAGAAGAAAATTTTACTAAAGAATTAAACTACATAAAACAAGTAGCCGTTAACAACGGTTATTCGGTTACTTTAATCAATAGTATCGTTAAGAAAAAACTTAGAAACAAGGCAATCTCAGAAATATACCCACGTTTTAAGGACAGAAATACCACTTTTAAATGCTTAACCTATTTCGGCAAACCAACGGAAAAAACTGGGGAAATTTTTAAATCAAAAAAATATCAACATAGCTGTAGAATACTATAGGGAAATATCTTAAAAACTACAAATCAATAAAGACAAATAAATCAGGGGTTTATCAATTAACATGTGGGTCATGTCCTAAAACATACATCGGACAAACTGGACGTACATTTAGACAAAGAATTACAGAACACGAAAAAAGTTTCATCCATAGAAAATCTAATTCAACATATGCTAATCATCTTTTAACAGAAAATCACACATTTAACAAGAATTTCAAAATTTTACACACCCAACAAAAAGGTTTAAAACTAAACCTTTTAGAGACAGTCCAAATAAATCGATTAAGGACTACAGGTACTTTACTTAACGACCAGGTAGATTTAAGCAATTCACCATTATTGAATTTATTCTCCTAACTCCAAATCTGTGTGGATTTTCCAATACTATCAATGTAATTTAATTAGGTGTAATATTATAATTAAGAAATATAAAACTGTGAATATTAAAAATAACTTGACAGTGTAAAATGTAGATCTGAAGAAGCTGCATCGACAGCGAAACGAGTCATCGCAATTTAAATAAACCATTGGAAATTGACTAAAAACAGTCTTTTATTATACATTTTATACTCCCGTTACAACATTTTTTATTTTAAAAGCAATCAACGTATGGAATACTAATTGCGCAAGCGCAAGTTCAACTTGCACTTGACCGGTTATTTTCATTTGATTGTCACTATGTACAAGTTGAAATGCTTTTAGTATTGAAAATAAGAAGCCTCAGCAATCATGACTAATATTTTTTTGATACACTTACTTTTAGGTTATTATCTCTCGAATAACGATGTGTGCTCCTGGTATGTTAATTTTACCCGTGATCATGGAAAGAGCTGAAAAATTACCGTTTATGAAAAAGATCACTTTTCTACATGGACCTATACAAGTTATGGCAGTCGGATGTTTGTAAGCTAACACGGTTTTTAGGGGTGTATTTTTTACCTCCCTTTTCTTATAGGTCGAGAAATTTGCATTTATTTTCTTTTTTCTAGCTTGTCCTTTATGGTTCCCACTGCTTGTGCCCTTTTCCCACAAAGATGGTAAGTTTAAAATGCGTTTTAATTTATTATTGTCAATTCTATTTAAATCATTATTATGTATGTCAATGGCTGTTGCATAGCAGCTTTCAGTTTTCCTTTTTAACCATATGAAATGAAAAAAGAAAGTCGGTAGCTCTAACCAGTAAAATATATTTGGTACGTTGCTGTTTTCCTCCATCAAATGCAACCATTTATGAATCCTGTACTAAACCCGACTAACCTGAACTAACCATATCAAATGAAAAAAGAAAGTCGGTAGCTCTAACCAGTAAAATATGTCCGGTACGTTGCTGTTTTCCTCCATTGAATGCAATCATTTATAAACCCTGTACTGCTGTCAATTAGTTGGACTTTTAAATTGCATTTTTAAATTCTTCTGCAAATCCCGTCCACTTAAGATCACATACACCAATACGTCAAGATGAGGTTGGCGGAAAACTACACAAGTCTGCAAAAAAAAAAATTGAGAGCTGTTTTTTGTTTTTTTTGCCTAATTCTTATGTTTTTGGGTGTACTGAATCCGAAAATGACTTTCATTTTGTCATAGAACGTCACGTTTTCTGACAATGTAGGTATCTATGTTAAACAAGTTATCATCTTAAAATAAAAGATAAAAGACTAAAAAAATTTTTTTAAATTTATAATTGCGTAACAAAACTTATTTTTTTTATCTAAAATACATTCATTAGTAAGCACTAAACATATTTCTTTTTCCCAGCGAGACTCCTTTTGGTACATTTTCGCTTGTAGGAAGCATCTGGAAGGCCTCTCTGAAGCGTCCAACAGTAGTCTGCCATCATTGAGACGCTCCATCTTCCCTGGTATCTTTTTTCCTTCTCCTTAATATCTTGGAGAAATCGTTCACCTTGCTCTTCACTCAGATCTCCTAAATTTTCTGGAAAGTAGTCGAGGTGGGAATGAAGAAAATGTACTTTTAAACTCATTAGGCAACCTAAAGCTTGAAATGCTTTTAACATTCTTTTGACGATTTGTTTGTAGTTAGGGTCTTTGTTATTGCCTAAAAATTTCTCTATGACCTCTTTAAAGGCAATCCACCCTTCTTTTTGAGGATCCGTCATGGTTGTGATGAATTGTGGATCAGCCATAAGCCGTCTAATATCTGGTCCAACGAAAAACACCTTCCTTCAATTTTGCCTCCGAGAGGCCTGGAAACTTTGATATTAAGTATTTGAAGCAATTTCCATGTCTTGGAAGTGACTTTACAAATTGCTTCATCAATCCCAGCTTTATGTGAAGCGGTGGTAGAAGAACTTTATGAGGAGGCACCAAAGTTTCATGCAAGACGTTCTTTTCGTCAACTTTAAGCTCCCTCGGAGGCCAACACTTTTTGGTTCAGTGATTTGCTCGGTCTCTACTATCCCATAGACACAAAAAGCAAGGGAATTTGGTAAACCCAGATTGTTGTCCGAGCAACATGCCCAAGATTTTTAAATCACCGCACACTTGCCAACCGTGGTCTTTATATTTTAATTTGCAAAGAACCAATTCCAAGTTCTTGTAGGTTTCCTTGAGGTGTACGGAATGACCGACAGGAATGGAAGCATAGAAACCGCCATTGTGAAGCAGAACTGCTTTAAGGCTTCTTTTTGAAGAATCTATGAAAATACGCCACTGTGCTGGGTCGTATGAGATCTTAAATGTATCCATCAAACCTTCAATATTGGTACAATAAACCAACTCGTCCTCTTGGGCAAAGTAGGAAGTGAACTGCTTCTCACGATATCTAAGCCAGGAGGAAGACACTCCCGGCAAAATTAAGTTCCTGCTTTTGAGCCTTGATCCAAGCAACTCAGCAGCGTTTTTGGGAAGATTGAAGTCTCTTACCAAATCATTTAGCTCGTCCTGGAAAACAATTTCGGACTGCTGTCATCTTCAAATAGAAAACTTGACTTGTCATTGGGTTCAGGTACAGCACCATCTTCGTCAGAACTTGGAATCTCTTCCAAGGTAGCAGGGGCCTTGGGCACTGGTATTTCGGTCCCATGAGGGATGGGACGAATAGCTGATTGCAGATTGGGGTATGAAATGGACTGCTTCCATTTTGAATTATACCCTTTCACATTACACGAACAAAAGTAACAATCATCACTATGGTTCTTTTGCTCGCGCCATACCATAGGAATGGCATATCGGAGAGCTTTTTTCTTGCCCTTGAACCAATTTCGAAGGTCTTCAACACACGTTTGCAGACTTTATGAGGTGCCCAAACTTTATCCTGATCTCCAAGTTTTAAGCCAAAATATGTGAAGTATACTTTTTTTACAAAGTCCGTAATATTAAGTTGTTGCTTTAATACCATATATTCGCCACAAATATAACAGTAACTGTCAGACGAATTCACACACTTCTGCACAGATGACATTGCACTATATTGAACCAAGATCTATAAAACAATGACGAGTTAACACGTAATTGTACCGCGCCATTTTCTACACTATCGGAGCGCTCACGTTCTGGTTACAACGTTTATGTTTGTTAATTTAGCTCACACAGGGCGTTCTTTATTTAGAAAGTAATGATAGTTATGGCCTGTATACATTTAAAAACAGTAATCAAAATAAAATTGTACCTATTTATTTATGACTTCAAGTTGTTAGCCCAAAAAAACCCTTTTTTATAATAAAATTTTGCGTTTTGCAAAATAATCTGACGTTCTGGAATTTTTTGAGTATTTTTTTAGTTTTCAGAACACCTAAATACATAGAAATCAGTTGAAAACATCCAGACAGCATTTTTGTTGCAGACCTGTGCTATTTGCAACGTATGGATTATCCCGCAGTCTAGTGTCGAGTGTAAAAGCTACTCGAGACCATTTTATTTATTAGATCGGCCATTTTGTACAGCAGTTAATTCTGCCGTGCCTAACATTCTAGTCATTACTGTTGTGTATGAAGAATTTCAGCGTTAAATAATTAACTTAACACATGGGCTGAAAAGTCTCGGGCCTAACACATAGATGGCGCTAGTTTTATTGCAGTCACCTTTTTTTCAGTTAATACTAACCTTCAAAAGACAGCTGTTAAAATTTCATGATATTCTATTCATTAGTTTGTGAGTTATTGTGCTAAGAGTGACGCTACTTTTGTTATTTTCAAAACAATGGATCAAAAACAATTTCGTGTTTTAATTTTACACTGCTTCTTGATGGGAAAAAATACCGTTCAAGCGAAGCAATGGCTTGAAAAGTGTTATGGGGACTCCGCTCCATCAGAAACAACAATAAAACGTTGGTTTTCTGACTTCAAACGTGGTCGTAGAGACACCGATGATGCAGAACGCAGTGGACGTCCAAATGAGGCAGTAACACCAGAAAACATCAAAAAAATCCATAAAATCGTTTTGAATGATCGAAAAGTGAAGTTGCATGAGTTAGCTGACATCGTAAAGATATCAAAAGAACGTGTTGGCTTTATATTGCATGAGCATTTGACTATGAGAAAGCTCTGTTCAAAGTGGGTGCCGCGTTTGCTCACTGTTTATCAAAAACAAGAACGTGTTGATGATTCTGAGAGTGTTTGGCCATTGTTAGAGCGGCGCTGGAATGATTGCGTTGCTCTTGATGGAGATTACGTTGATGAATAAAGCTAATTTTGAACCAAAAAAACCGTGTTTCTTTGTTAGGCCCGGGACTTTTCAGCCCATGTGTTATGTTATTTTTGTTAGTAAATAATTATTTTTAAAACACAGAACTTCTCCTGCATCTGTTTCTTTTTTAAAATTCGATTAATTCAGTATTACATAGAATAATAAATTGTTAATTTTAATCATGGCAGCGTTGCGTCAGAGTAGATTGTTGTCAAAATTCAATTCATTGGTTTTTTATGTGTCTATTTACAACAATCATTGGCGCACGTACTGAAAAACAAATCCTCAAGGTCAATTTTTTTGTGCTAGTTATAGCGAAGCGCCAGTTATTACTATTTTTTCGCAGTTATGCTTGATGAGAGGATTTGCCGGATTCAATTTATTAAACGAAGTTCATGACACGCTGTACAAGAAATGTTTGAGTTTTTCCTTGAAAATATTTAGGAATTGTAACTGCTTGAATAGAAAATCCTGATGCGTAAGTAGTGCGTTCATTTGAGTCACGGCCAAGACTCGCTGGGTAAGTGGACATCCAACATATGTACTTTCCTAAACAATTACTTCCTTTTTAGTTCGATGAAAGTAACTACTTTGGCCTGGCTAGAACCTGAAGCGTATGAAAAACTCAAAAAGAATTGTGGAGAAAAACTTCCAGAGAGAATATACTTCAACAAAGGCCTTTAAAATTCTCTTTAAGACAATAATGTAGAAAAGAAAACTGAATTAAATTTTAAAATCTCGCTGATAGACGGTAAGTTATTATGTAGAAAAATCTGGTATCACTTTCTGAGAAAAGTATACGTAATATAAATAAGTAAAAACTTGACAAATTGTTAAATCTAATTTTAAGCTACTTGGTATTGTTTTTAGGGACACTTTCTAAGTGCAGTTCCCATGGATTTAAAACGTTTTTAATGGTTATCATTACAGAGTGTTTGGAATATAATTAAACACTCCCCTTAGCCCGAAAATGATAAAAATATAAAAAAAATACATAATCTGTGTTCACGTTGTTTGTAGGACGGAGAAAATGTAATTTGTCACTTTTAAACTTGCTAATTTCATCAGAGTTTTTATTGCAGAGAGAATGCAGAAATTGTGTTTAAACAGGACGACGGTTGGTATCGCCACCATCACAAAAGCTTATACTTTTTGTAGATCTGATTTTGATCTGTTAATTCCGAAGTTGTGGGATTTCTTAAGAGGTAGATTGCCAGCTATACCTCCATCTTCTTGGTCATCTCGTCGGTGGACGTACGCCTGCTGGTTTTCCTTCTAGAGCGGTCCTTGGTAGTCTGTACTTTTCCATTCTTGTTACATGGTTATCCCATTGTCTTCTTCTTTGTCTCCCCCATCTCTTAAACAGCCTGATATAACTGCTGCTTTATTAATTAGTGCTCTAAAGTCCCTGACTAGATCGTGGCAGCTTGAGAGGTCCGCTCCAAGGTGAAGGTGAACTGTATTAACTGTTCTGTGGGTTTATATTCCACCACGAGTTTGCAACTGATAGGGTGATTAAAACCGGACTGTGTCCTTGTCTAACTCATTCTGGGGTTGGTGTATTTCTTGTAGTATATTCGTTTATTTTGTGTGTTTTTCGTCTTCGATGTTCAAGTTCTTTGTGACTTTGTCAAAGGTTTTAGTTAAGTCTATGAACCAGACGTACCCTGGCGTATTGTACTCTCTTCCACTTCCTTTAATTTACTTCATAAGCACGTGTGCTATGCCCGAAAAATAAAAAAAAAACTCGTATAAATTGAGGCCCCTTATGTTTCCATTGCATAGACCTTTGTTTGACTTCAGAATCATCATGGTAAAGCCTATGTTTTATCCCCGTGATAATTCTTGTTTAGGCGTTTTCCGATCATGGTTAAACCTCTGGGCAACTTTGCCGACAGAATGCTTTCCACTTTGGGATTGAAATCGACATCATCAAAACTGGAGGATTGAACAGGGCAATTTGAAATTTTCAGGTTCCATGGATAATAACACGAGAATTTTACAAAATCATAGCCTAAAGTTCTTCCTTCTTTTGCGATTAATTTAATTACTAAACGAAATGTCACTGCAGACTAATTTATAACTGCGTCTGTTGCTAACCAACTATGACATAAGATATCGGACTATATAGCTTATTAAACCGCCCTCCTATTTTAGCTTATAAAAGGAAAATTTGAGATTTTTTCCCGTTTCTTATTAAAATGTATTGTTTAAAAAGTAATCTTCACATAAAAATAACATATCTGAACTTTTTTCCTTGTATTCTTGTTCGATCACAATTATTTAGTTTTGTGCCTCCCTGTATGGTTTTAATTTTATTATTATTTCAAATCAAAGAACTATTTTTCTAAAGGCACTTTCAATTAAAACGAAACTTCTGTAAAATTGTAAATCGCGAAGATTCCCATTTGGTGTAATATTTTTTTGGTCATTCGGGCACATTTACCATAATTTTTATTCAGCTTAGAAAAATATTTGAAAAAAAAAACGGAATATTGGGTCATTGCAAAACTTCGTGCCCGATTAAAAACCAAATTAAATACAGCACATTTTCATGAAAAATAGTATTTATTAATAAATAATGTTCTTTGCATCATTTTCTATCTCTGTCTCCCATCATTTTACAAGTTTTTGAATCCCTTCTTTGTAGAAACTGCGTGGTTTCTCTTCAAAGAAAGTCGTAAGGTAGTTTTTGACGTCTTCCGTGGAATCAAATTGTTTAGCCATTCAAATTATTTCGCAGAGAACCAAATAGATGAAAATCTGAAGGGGCAAGGTCAGGGGAGTACGGCGGGTACTGGAGGATTTCGCATTTTTAACTCCCTAAGTTTTTGCAGTGTCTATTGAACAACATGTGGTCTAGCATTGTCATGGTGAAAGATTATGCCTTTTCGATTGACCATATTTGGACGTTTTGCTTTGATTTCAACATTGAGTTGAGTGAGTTACTCACTGTATTTCTCCGCAGTTATTGTTTGGCAACGTGGCAGAAGCTCGTAAAAAATTATTCTTCTGCAATCCCACCAGACACACAACTACACTTTCGTCGAATGCAATTCAGCCTTTTCCATAAATTATGCTCTTTCACTTCCATGCTTCCAACTTCTTTTTCTTATTATGTTGTTATACAGAACCCATTTTTCATCTCCAGTTATGACTTGATCCAAGAAAGGTTCGTTCTGTTGACGGGACGAGTTTCGAAATGTACTCAAGTTGCATTCAAATTGTCAACATTTAGTCTCTCAACAATCCCTTCAGTGGGAATTCGTGTATTAATATTCACTAAGTCACGGATAAAGTCATTATCAATGTCGGGAGATCGCCCAGAGCGACGTTTACCATTTCGAAATCGACCAAACCACTTTTTAACGGTCCTGAAAACATGAGCACGATCCAAATAAAACTTCTTGAATATTTTTTTGTCGCAGTTCCAACACTCACTCCCTTTTTAAATTCATATAACATAACATGACGAAAATGTAACTTTTCGTTGTACACAAATTAATTTAAATAAATCTTTTCTTTAAAGGTTATGATAACACAGTGCAACACGAAAAAAAATAACCATATACGGACACCACCACGTGATAATAGACCAAAAAAAAAAGACCCGTGTCTCCCAGTTTTTCCGAAAGTCATGTACTTTTTTTTTTATGGGCCTCCAAAGATTTGAGGCCTGGGTGTAATTTTTGCAAAAAAACTCATCATATTCTGAGGCTCATATTTTGCAAACCGTTCGGAATTTTAATTTACTTTCTGTGGCAAAGTTGTAGCCCTTGTCATAAGGAACAAAAATTGTGAACATTTAAAGTAAAAAAAACTTCATCTTCAAGATCAAAATAGCAAAAAAACTGTAAAAAATTCGATTTTTTTTACCTTTTTTTCCCTGTTTAGGCCCATAGCTAGCAAACCGTTCAAAATTCAAGGAAACAATCAACTACAAAAATGTAGCTAAGATCTTAGTAAACAACTTTCTAGAATATATGAACTTCCTAGGAATGATTCTTAACACTGTTCAGGTAGCCGCAAAAGTGAAAATTTTCCCGAAAAATCTACTTTTTTAAAGTTTTTTGCGATTTTGATCTGGAAGATGAAATTTTTTGGATTTTATATTTTCACAATTTTTGTTCTTTATGACAAGAGCTACAACTTTGCTTCAGAAAGTAAGTCAAAATTCCGAACGGTTTGCAAGATATGAGCCTGAGAATATGATCAGTTTTTTGCAAAAATGACACCGAGGCCCCAAATCTTTGGGGCCTCATAAAAAAAAAATGCATTACTTGGGGCAAAACTGGGAGACACGGGTCTTTTTTTTACCCGAGGCTCCCAGTTTTGGCCCAATTCATGTACTTTTTTTTTTATGAGGCCCCAAGGATTTGGGGCCTCGGTGTCATTTTTGCAAAAAACTGATCATATTCTCAGGCTCATATCTTGCAAACCGTTCGGAATTTTGATTTACTTTCTGAAGCAAAGTTGTAGCTCTTGTCATAAAGAACAAAAATTGTGAACATATAAAATCCAAAAAATTTCATCTTCCAGATCAAAATCGCAAAAAACTTTAAAAAAGTAGATTTTTCGGGAAAATTTAGCTTTTGCGGCTACCTAAACAGTGTTAAGAATCATTCCTAGGAAGTTCATATATTCTAGAAAGTTGTTTACTAAGATCTTAGCTACATTTTTGTAGTTGATTGTTTCCTTGAATTTTGAACGGTTTGCTAGCTATGGCCTAAACAGGGAAAAAAAGGTAAAAAAAATCGAATTTTTTACAGTTTTTAGCTATTTTGATCTTGAAGATGAAGTTTTTTTTACTTTAAATGTTCACAATTTTTTGTTCCTTATGACAAGGGCTACAACTTTGCCACAGAAAGTAAATTAAAATTCCGAACGGTTTGCAAGATATGAGCCTCAGAATATGATGAGTTTTTTGCAAAAATTACACCCAGGCCTCAAATCTTTGGGGGCCCATAAAAAAATCATCATCTATCACGTAGTGGTGTCGTATATGGTTATTTTTCCATAACTTAAAAAATTACACACAGTGTAACTCACGACTCATTTAGAAAACTGTCAGTTAACAATGTGATTATAAAAGAAACATCAGCACGATCAAAAGTGCATGCTTCTGCCATCTGTGAAAATCAGGCACGAACTTTGTAATCACCCAATAGAAGGACGTAATTCCCTGGGAACTGCTTTTTTTTAGTGATCTAAGAAAAAATTTTGCTTTACAACCTTTTATTGTGATATTATTGATGAATTTCAGATACTTAATTGAATATTAAGTTCCTACGTTTTTAAAACCCATTAGATAGGTAATCTACAATGCATAAGGTGTATTTTTTGGTCAAAAGATGCTCTTTTTGCAACTGAACCGACGAACCACTTTGTATGTTAATAACCAAGAGCGCAAATAATATGAAGATATTATTGTATTTGATACACAGCCTAGCCCTAAATTCTTTCTATATCTTTAATTCAAATACCTTGAAATGAGGATTCAATGTAACAAAGTAACAAATTGACAAACGAAACTAAAATTTTTCAATATAGTTTTCCTACTTTTGAATACACTACACTGCACTGCAACTTGTGTTGTGTTACTATTCTTAGCCTATCTTATTTTGGTTCTTTAAACTTTGGCTCTTTATATATGCCATCAATACTCTTTAAGTTCCTTTATATCCTGCAGTAGTACTATACAGGAATCCTTTGGTAACTGATCACGATTTTATTAACGACAAAAATCTCCAGCGCATTTTTCCGCACTTTGAAAAACATGTTCAATACTTCAACGGCCTTTTAATACTTTCCGACTTCTTGGCGATGAAAGAAAATCTGGGCTCAATTGTGTACGTTGCGAGCATTCTTACGCGAGATGAAATAATACCTTTGAATGGTGCTATGGAAAAAATTCGACCCTATTGGGCGATAGACATAATTTATGGCTGGTATTTGATGAAATCTAAGACAACTTAAATATAAGCTATTTCCATTATTTCCGTTTTGATCCACACGCCGTACATTAAATAATACACCTTGTATCTCGTATTTTGTGACGCCTGATAGAATGGTTTTGAAATTATGCTTGTTATTAAGTAAAAACAATACGATATTAAACTTTTTGGTGTAATTGCCATTATTTAATAAAATCAAAATCCTTATTTTTATACGGAAAGGGGAAAACGTACGGGAACGCTTGATATTTCTGCTTCGGTATTGTACCCATTATATTTGAAAAATGAAAAAATTACCTCAAAATTTGGGACAATAACTTAAGAACAATATTTTTCTTTCTCGCGTCTATTTGCGCACACCCAGCTACGGGTGCCGGAATCGAGCCGGCGATCCTCCGATCAATTGACACGCTCTTAACTCACCAAACCACTGAACACGATAAGAATAATAGAGATCATAAGTAAACGTCATCAAAGTGACTCGTCCTTTTGCAGAACTTTTTAATAGATATGAATACTGTATCCACGGAAACCGTGGGCATGGTAACTATTACCATAACAACCGTTGCTATAGCAACCGATCTACTAATGAAGTGCTACAGAACGAGAATTTTTACCGTTTTGTTACTCGTTATTTATGTTATTTGCAGGATCCTTGATTTTATTAATGTATGGTCGGGTGCGCTGTTTTTTCAATAATTAAGAGTATAAAAAAAATCTTATATATATGTTATACAGCAATATTGGAATCAGGAACTATTGTTCTATTAAATTTTTTTAAAGTTTATATTTCGTATTGTAAGCAATAATCTATTTTTGACTGTATATTTCTCATTTATATTATCGATCTTGAAATCGAATTGAAATAAAACAGCTTAATTTTTTAATTTACTTAATAATTCTTTTTATTTATGTACGCTTAAAATAAACACTTTATATTAAAAATAATGAGTTTTTTTATATAAATATATACAACTTTTTGTTAAAACGTAACGTATACTCATAAATATATAAAAATACAAAAAACTGTACAAAAAAGAGTCTACTTGGCACGCAAGTTGACTAATTATAACAAAAAAAACTAATGGCAGTTATTAACGCTAGATTCTTGATAATATTTACATTAACATTATTAATTATTTATATTTGATATATACGCGATGTGGCAGAAAAATAACGAAAATGGCAACGCTGTGTCCGAATTGACAACGCTGTAGACGAACTGAAAATTCTGCTGCTTCACTGACTTCTCAATAGAGATGTGAAATTGTAACTACCGGATACAAAGTACCCGTTACTCGTTCGGATCCGAACTACCGGGTAGTCGACAATAAATGTCCCCAGTACTAGATGGCTGTGTCGTGGCCAAAAAAAAAACTATCTTAAAAGAAATAATTTTGATTTGTAAAAAAATTAACCAGATCGTTAAAAGAAGTTAACCTTCATTTATTTTTCTGTTACATCTCTTATTATTATTACTATTATCTTTTTCCTTTTATTTTAATGAAAAAATAATCCCTAATAAAGTCTAATTGCATTTTATTCCCTAGAGTTAATATTGAAGTTAAAAGAAAGATACTGATTTAATCTGTTTGGAAACTACGATAAATAAAAGCTGTTTTCTAAGTTGTGACTTTTTAACAATTTGCAGTGCTCCCAAAAACATTTTTTCCATCAACCACTGTATTATTGAAGTCTCGGTACTGTTAAGATATTTTCCCTTTTCGTTTTGTTTATATTTGGTTTTTCAATAAATATTTAACATATATGACTCTCTCTGAAGTCGGACTAAATACAGTTTTGAGGATTCTGATGTATTTTATAGAGTACTATAAGCTATTTAAAAGTCTCTGCTGCTACTGTATGGTTCTTATTCTGTGATAAGTACGAGTATGAAATTTACAATTTTTTTTTACACATATTCTGCAATTTGTTTAGGGAGAGTATTTTACGAATTCGGCCTAAATCTCTATTTTAAATTGACAATTAAAGCTTAACGTGATACACTCACTTTTGCAAACAAAACATTAAATTCAAAATGTATAAAAATCATTTTGCTTAAGACCATCGGCAATTTCTTTGAAAATTTACTTATATACGAGGGCTGATCGTAAAGTAAGGTTCCCAAAGCGCTGGAGCCATAGGGAGAGGGTTTAGGCGAAATCTAGCAACACTGTCGTGTGCAGTAGTTCCCCACTCTCGATCCCATCTTCCCCGGCTTTGCTACGGCGCGCAGTGTTCATTCAGCAGCCGTCCGTGATGGACATCCCGATCGCCGCTACCGCCAAGTGCGAAATTCGTGCAGTAATTCGTTTTTTAAACGTGAAATGGGTTCGCCCTATAGACATTCATCGACAACTGACGGAAGTGTATGGTGAAAAAAGTGTATGGCCGATCAGCACGTCCTCAAATGGTGTAGGGAGTTTACAGATGGTCGTACGGACATTCGCGATGAAGAACGGAGCGGAAGATCGTCGGTTTTAGACGAAACGATCGAAAAGGTTGAGGGAATATTGCTCGAGGATTGGAGGATCACTATTCGTGAACTCACTCTTCGGGTTACTGAGGTTTCGTGTACCACAATTTAGAAGATATTGACTGAAGGTGAATCGTTATTTCAACGGGTCGGTGGTGGATGCGGGCATCTGAAAACTGGAGCAGCGTCTACAAAAATGCTTGGTTCAAAATGGCAATTACGTTGAAAAATAGAACGATGTTTAAGCTTTCAAATGATGTACTTGGTTTTGAAAATAAACGTTGCTGTCTATTTTTAAGAAATAACGGAACTTTACGATCGGCCCTCATAGCTGAACTTGCATCCAGGTTTGCCAATAGTTATATGGTCCTTGAGATGGCAATGATGTATCGGCACCCAAAAAAAGAATATTTTCAAATAGTGTACATACTAAATTGCACTTGTATCACCGAAAACTAAAAAAAAGAAGTTCTTGCTTCACACGATCTTATTTAATCATCTAGATATCATTTCAAATAAGTGTTAGGCTTTACTACAATAAGAATACTTCAAATTGTTCGATTCGATAAGCATTGAGGCGTCGCTCATCATTCTCGCGTTGCTTCTTACTAAAAATAGTAAGTGACACTCTTCGTAAACGGTTAGTTGGACTCGTGTGCATACTAATCCGTGAAGGACAGTCGCTCGTTGGAGATCGAGCCATCTGTAAAAAAGAAGAGTGAATATAGATAAAGTTGTAAAAAAGAAGAGTATATGTCGAGAAAGTTGTCAATTCAGAATGTAAACGCCTGTATTAAGCATAGACATGGAGGATGGACTGCGCTTTAGCCTCACAAAATTGACCACTCTCTAGAGACAGACTGTGCGGATAATACCTGTCCCTTTTCAGTAGGCATGTAATGACCTAATAACCAAGGTACCCACTCGTGCATTCACTTTATCTCTCACACTTTTACGTCCGTATTTACTTCACAACGGAATACAGAAAGCTCAGTCCTCCCTGCATGTCTATGGTATTAAGTGCTGCAATGCAACATTAGAACGTCACCGTTAAGTTCCGGGACTATACTGTTGTGTTTGTGGTTAAAAGATTTAGTTTTTTTCTTTTTAATTTTATTTACCTTTGAAGAGTAAGTTCTCTCTCTCGAACAGTACTTCCCAGTGCGACATCTGTCGGTCCCCATAAACTAAACTCCAAAACAGCCTTCACTTGAGTCAGAGACACTGATCTTTCGTTGCTTAGCAACGACTGGACTAGGGTGGTGGTTTTCGAGGCGGGGTGGAGAAGAGAAATGGCCTTAGCTGCGCACACGCAAAGAGAACCGTACTCTTCTGGGGAGCTTAGTTCAGAGGCAAACGTCCTGGAAAAAAAAAACGGAAGAAGAAATGTTATTCGGAGTTAACCATTCTTCTTTTATTTATTCGTACTTTTGGTATAACAATTTTTTCGTAGAGTAGGTATAGACTTACCCTTGTAAAATACACAACCTATGGTGAGCTTCCCTATCCATATCTTTACACAGTCCGAAAGTATTCAAACTTAAAGGTAATTCTTCAATGCCCTGTGCTTGGAGCATCTTCAACGCGTTTACAAGTTGAAGCATCACGAAAAATCCGTCTTTCCATACGTCATCTTGGTTAGATTTGTTCTTCAAGAATTCACTAAATGTTTGTATAGTGTGAATTTGGAGCCAGGGAAGTACAGATATTGTAACTAGGGAAATATTAATTTAGAAAACTATTCTATTTATACCTATTTTTGTATATGATACCATAATTCTTTTTAAGTAAATTGCATACGAGGGTGGATTGAAAATCTTGTCAAAGACCAAGGTAAATACATTTTTTTTGCAAAAACAGAAACTTATTTCTCGACATATCTCCACTGAGCTCAGTACATTTGCTCCAGCGAGGTTTTAGTTTTTTTTATTCTCGGAAAAAAAAAATTTTAAACTGTGCGGCACAGATAACCTCTTCATTCGACGGAAATTTCTTCCTGCCAAGCCAATTTTTGAGGTTAGGAAACAAAAAAAAAGTCACTGAAAACCAAATTTGGGGAATAGGGTGGGTGGGGAACTATTTCGATGTATAACTCGTGTACCGATCAGTTACAATAGTTGCTAACAAACAACTGCGCGTCGCATCCGTTTACTACTTTGAACGCAACCGTTATAAGAAGTACGCTTGTCAACAGGCATGGCGTTTAACAAAATTTCCAGCTCTTTCATAGAAATTTACCGCGCTTATCAATCAACCCTCGTACATTGGTTGATTTCATTCGAAATTATGAAACTTATACCTTTGTAAAAATATAGCCACACTTACCCTGAATCTGTTTGCCATTTTGCTTTTCATTGGGTAAATACTCGCAAGGTACCAGATCGCTGAAATCAGTCACCGAATTCAAATTAAAGGTACCCAAATTCATGGTACTTGAAATATTTACACCAGTGTTGAACATCAAAGTGACATGTTGGGCACCCCACAGGGCTTGGTAAAAAGTTTTCGAACCTATAGAGACGGGGGACGTGCCGGATTTCATAGAAAAGTCCGTCAAACGAAGATTTGAGCACATTTTGAGGCCTCTGAGGGCTGGTTGGATGAAAACTGTTTGTTGAATCTGAAAAATAAATGGCCAGGATATGGTAACACTAGCTAAAGAGAACTAAATCCGAAAGAGGCTACAGAGTAAGCGTTTGGAGAATTTGTACTGTAATTGTAATCCTTACATTTTCAAGTACTTGAGCTAAAGCTTCATGATTCGCGACGACGACAGCGCCATAATTGTCTTCCAAATTTTTGTGAACGATACTCCTTCCTTTTCTCGAACGAAGTTTGTGGGTTCGACCATTTTGAATCCAGTCATGGTCGTCTTCAGTAACCTATAAATATTTGCTATATTATTTGACATGAATTTGAGTTTTCGTTTATATTTCTGTGCGGGGGAAATGCGTCGGCGTGATATTTGTAGGCTTCTTATAAAGAATTTAACTTATTTATATAAATTTTAAAAGCTTTAGTCTCATTTATTTTGTTTCTACATACCTCTGTCTCACTTCCATAAAAGCTATAGGGTGAGTATATTTCCGATTCTGTCTCACTTCCACAATAAGTTAAAGACATACTTCGCGGAATATTTCCATATTTGAAATATTCCCCAGACACATCTATGGAACTTTCAGATCTGAAAAACGCATTTTTAATTCAAATTCTACTAAGGCTCGTTTTTAAAACTCTTAAAACTTAAAAAAACGCTGGCATGCGCTAGTTTAACGAAATACTCGGTATGACGATTCTAGAATGCTTACCTAAACCGGTTGCTATGACAACAGTGTTGACTGTTACCATAGCAACTCTGGAATCGTTACTGTAGCAACCGTTGCCATACGAACTAACTTATAAATAAACAAGTTTATAGTGTGTATTCCTACCTCTTATTTAACCTTGTGTTCTTTGACTTCGGACTATTTTTATCACTAGAATCACTACCAGGACTGCTAGATCTATTACTCGATCCGTTGACATAATCATACACGTTTTCCGTTGATTTCATATGCTGCCCTATTGGTTCGTAGTGATTTTTATTTCTTTGTTGCATTTGTTTCTGCTGTAGTGCCTCTCTCTCCCTCATACTTGCTGTCCTTACGGGTTTATTTGGAACTATTGACGATCTACAAAAAAAGATGAATAAGATTAAGGCCTATGATTTTTATTACGTTTGTCGTTGAGATGGTTGCATCGTATCTACGATTAATCTGCTGAGTACTGCTCTGTTCTAGATATAGATGTATCAGACAAAACATTATGGCATTCTTAACAATAAACAAAGAATAAAATTAATGTTTAAACCTAAAAACCTCCATCTAAAGTAGATTTTTTAATACCCATTACCTGACTTCTCCAATATTGGCGTATACAGTCTCCTTGGATTTGTTAGTCCCGAGGCTAGAATTTGAATTATTCCTAGATAATGCCCTTTGTTTATTCAGGATATCAACGCTTTTAGGGGGAGGGTGAGAGCTAAGAGGGTGTTTCCAATTGTCATAGTTTCTTGGAGGTGGAGGTGGTTTACTTGCTTTTGAGCTAGAACTAAAAAAAAGTATTTAAAATCTGTAATACAGTCCTTCAAACATGTTTTTAGGAAATATATTTTTACAGTCAAAAACATTTTCTATTTCCGCTTGAATTCGAACCAGGAAACTCTTGGTTTCGCGGATTTAAATTCCAACGGAGATAAAAAAAACTTCTTCAATTTTTCATCATTTCGAAAAATTTGGATTCACTTTTTTTGTAATTTAATACAATAATAATTAAAATAATGATAAATTTTAAAAGGATTATTTTATTATATATTCTGTGTTCTTACCGTTCTTTAGATTCGACTGCGGGATTATCAACTTGATCTGGTTTCGCTACAACTTCCACTCTTGATCCATTCAATTCACTGGGATGCACGATAACTAACCTAGGCTTAGGTTTAGGTGCCTCCACAACTTCTTCAGAGGTTGACGTATCTCCAGGTAACTTGGGGAGATCTTTGCTCGAGCCCATTCGTAGAAATTTCCGTAAGGAAAAACGGCTTTTAGTTTTTTCTTTACGTTTATCTTCTGACGTTGGATCCATCTGGGAAATTCAATAATAATAGCATTAGACTATAGGTTATTTTCGATAAATCAATTAAATTGTTTTTACGATGACGTGACAATGTGGGCGATAATGTAGCCACAGAATATAACCAATATCGAGTTAGGATTTGGCAACGCTACCAAAAAAGTTATTACCAGGACAAAAAAGATAGGCCACGGATAGAAAAGATACCTAGGATAGCTTTATACCTCTAGAAAAGACATTCGACAATGTAAAACTTAGAAAAATGGTCAGCATATTCAAAGAGGCATTTGCCAAGATTAGAAATTAGAGAATTTTAAGAGAACAAGAAAATGTCGAATATACACTACCGTCAGAACGTATTTGCCCACCTAGAAATTTCAATGTTACTGTCAAAATTTAATACTTAATTAAACCCTTGTTCTTAACAAGTGTCCATCATAAAATTGTTTAGATAAGCCTTTTTGGTGAAATCACAAATTAAAAACTAATTAAAACAAATTTCCAAGTTTTACATGATAATCGTTTTGAGGCGATTTCTGAGAGTTCCAGTTGAAGTAAGAACTTATTTCAAGTTTCCAGGGATTATGGACATTCCTAGTGACATTTTATGATAAAAACTATGCTATAAATACCATTGCCTTTTTGGAAATTAACCATTCGCAAACAGTACTTTATTGATACAGGCTCAATTGTTTTGAGAAAAGGCCCAAAACGAAAGAAGTTTCCGTTGAAAATCGGGCTCTGATAATTGCGAGACATCAAAATGGTCACTTGAGTCGACAAATTGCGAGTGATATGCGGATGCCCAGAACGGTGGACTAGCATCGTAAAAAAATTTTCTGCGGGACATGGAATTCCCAACCAAAAACGTTCAGGAAGTCCTCAAAAAACGACTTCCTCTGAAGACAGAGCTATAACAATGTCCAGCAGACGTAATCGCCGCCTAACCGCATCAGAAATCACGGTTTAATTAAACCTGGATCGACTCATCCTAAAGAAGGAATTATGCGAAAAGAACAGTATCAAGAAATTTTGCTAACTCAAATGCTTCCTTCTGGAAGAGATATTTTTCAGGGGAAATTTATTTTTCAGCATGACAACTATCCTAAACATTCTGCTAAACAAAATAGAGAACTTTTGGACCAATGGAAATCCAATGACGTCCTGGAAGTGATAACTTTGCCTCCACATCACCCGACATGAACCCCATCGAATTGCTGTGGGACCATTTGGACAGGTGTGTTCGAAAACTCAATCCAACATCAGAAAATCACTTGTGGGAACTTTTACAAGCAGAATGGGTTAAAATAAGCGAAGAAACTCTGAAGAAACTACTGACAGAATGCCGAAACTCTGTAAAGCGGTAATTAAAAATAAAGGAGGTCACATAGATGAGAAAAATCCTGAAAAATCATGAATATTTTTCTGATTTTCTAGACTGTAAATAATGTGAAAATAAATAATAATTCATTAAAATTAATAAAAATATATATTATCTGGGTTTTTGTTGTCTTGGGACTGAAATAACTAGGTGGGCAAATACTTTCTGACGGTAGTGTACTTACCAAATTGTCAGTAGAAATAGACAGACTCTTTCTAGGAGTTGGAGCTGGCACTTGATAGTCACTCTCCTCTTCACTAGGGGTTGCTGTTGACGGCATACATCTTGGGTGTGCAAGAACTGGCCCTTTCGTTTCTCTCTCTCTTTTCTTTTTCTCTCACTACAGGAGAATCACCGTTCGTTAACGTCACCGAATTCCTAGTGAATATCGTTCCCAAAGGAACTGGTTGAGAGGTGATAGGATTGGTTTCTTCAGGAGGTTGTGGTGCTTTTCTTTTATTTGACCTTAAACACGAGATCAGTTAAAATTACCTAGTTTAAATTCGTTGTTTTAAGAATCTAAGGTATTATTAATTATTGCCATAAAAAAATAATTTCCTACCTTGTATCCATATCACTTCCAGAATCCTGCTTCGACAGAGGTTCCTTCGCAAATGTTGTCATCGGCTGACTTTGCGTCATGTGACCACCATTTTGAATCGGTTTACGAAGAAGCATAGTTGTCGGTTTGGACGGAATTTTCGGTTTTTCATAAGATGGGTGAGAAGACGTGGTATTTTGGTTACTACTGGAGTGGTTAAGTTGGTTGTTATGTCCGTGTCCATGGAGGAAAGAAGGTTGGTTTTCTAAATTTGGCGGAGGGGTAAGAGGTAAGGCGGGGAGCTCGGGAGCTTCCGGATCCTCTCTACCATCAGGTATACCTGCTTGTTCTCTACTATGAGGGATGTTTGGGTTATACTTAGGAATAAGGGGAGGAACATTGTTCGTTTTGTTACTTATAATCACGTTTTCATTTATAGGAGGTTTAGAACGGGCCAATTGTGCGCTAGAACTCTCTATCTCATTTTTAATAAAGTTAGACGAAGACACAATATCATTAAATAATTTGTGATCGTCCGTAGATAGTGTTGAGGATTCCTTATTATTGTTTTTATCATTAATTTCTTCTGATTTCAGGGGCGTTTCTGTATTCATTTTTAAGTTTTTAGAGTTGAGAAGTTCAATTTTGGCCGTAGATGTTTGGTAGATCACCGGCTTTTCCAAATCTCTATTCTTTAACGCGGGAGTTCTACTCAAATTCACTTTTCTTTCAGCTTTCATAGATGCTTCCACCTCTTTACCGGTTTCTTCTTTATGCTCAGTTTTAATATTATCCTTATCGCTTCCATTTATAATGGGATCGCTAATTTCTCTTAAAGGTGTTTTTCTTCTTCCAAGAATTGAATTATTACTTCTCTCAAGAGTTTCAGATATTTCATCCAAGAGAGATTTTTCTTCTTTTTCACTTTTAGTTGTCTCTTCTTCGGTTTTATTACTGTAAGATGTAAGGATTATATTATTTGTATTTTTAATTTCTTTACTTAAAGTAGTGGTGGTAGTAGTTGTAGTAGTGTCTTTTTTAGTTACAACGGAGCTAGAGTATGTTTTGACGCTACTTGAAGTATTATATTTTCTAGGTGTGCTATCTTCTCCAAATGGTGTTACCGATACCAAAAGGGTTTGCTTCTTTCCTTCGGAATTTACAACTGGTTTACCCAGCATTAAGTGTGCGTACGTTTTCTTTTCTTCGATCACTTCTCCAAGAGACACGGTATTAAAATTTGTGTTCTTTTTCGTTTGTATTCTGATTTCTTTAGCGTGTTCATCTTCATCAGAGTCCGTTAGTAGATCATCTTCATTGAAATCATCATCTACTTCTAAGGTATCTTCATTGTCTGCTTCATCTCCGGATAGCCAGTCTTCGCCTCCATATCCTGAAAGTATTAAAATAATGTCGTTTCCACAAAACAAACGCTTGTGTTCACTCACCGATAAATTCTGTTAACTCCTTGGTAAATATCACGTTTCGTTTTTTTCTTGACTTTTTCGGATCTCGAATAATTCCAGAGACTTTGGTACTTGAAATAAGTGCTACAGTTTTGAGTTTCGGGGGGGCGCCATGTTCATGTTTAGATTTGAAGCAGTTCGAGCAGAGTTCCTTTTTCCAGGCGTTTTGAACGAAATTTTGGCATATTGCTGAAGACATTTTTTTACGTAAGTCTGAAATAAAACAAGCAGTATGAGAATTATTTTCTTTTTTGGGGCCTCAGGATTTGTTATGGGTACGAGTACATAATAAAATTTGATTTTGCTAGTTGATGCAGTTGTTTCATCTTGTTATATCATAAAAAAGGGTAAATTCTACATGTGTGGAAGTAGATGTAGAAGTAAACAAAATATTTATCGACTTAAATGATTTTGTTTCATTTAACAGCGATCCTTGAATTTAATTTTCATACAGTGGTATTATTTTTGGTATCATTAGAATGCTGATTTTCTACTCTTTCCAATAATATCAAAAAGTAGTTTTACTGAGTAAAACGGAAGTGAAACGAAATGAAACAAATGGAACAAGTCGTTGTCCTATTGCAAGAAGGGCATAGCCAACGCGTAGTCCCTGCGCAACTGCACCTGAGCCAGCCAGCCCATTTACACGGAGATCGGGATCAGGAAGAAGAAGGTGTACCTCAGAGCGAGACGATTGCTTCGTTGTCAACACAACTCTAAGAAATCGTCACTTGGCCGGTATTGAAGTTCAGCAGGAGCTCCGACAAATTCCTGGTCAGGCTGTCAGTTATTGGACAGTCAGAAAAAGACTTGAAGAAACTAACCTAACTCCGAAGAGATCAGCTAACGGATCCAAATTGACAGCAGCCCATCCACAAGCGTGACTCAGATTTGCCCAGAATCTGTCGACTGGACCTTAGGGCAATGGCGCTCCGTTTTATTCTCCGAGTCCCGAATGTGCCTACATGGCAATGATGTTCTCCCTGTTACCCCTTTTAATCATTTTTAAATAGTAAAAAGCATGAGGTATGCTATGGAATTTGGCATCATTAGAAAGAGAATAGAATAAGCTTTCAGATGATACTAAAATTCGTAAAAATATATGAACATTAAATTCCAGGATTTGTGTTAAATGAAGGCAAATAGTTTAAGTCGATTTTTTTGCTCACCAGTGTATATACAGTACAGTTTGCAACAATAAATTATTTTCAAAACTGCAGATTTATGACAAAAATTAATAAAGGAAAGCTTAAAATTTTTAAAAAAACTTTGTTTAGTAATTATGTAACAAAACCTTACTTATTAATTTGTCATATGTCAAAATATCTTAACAAATCTGTCAAAATATGGCAGAAGGAGAATTCGGCGAGTCTCCTAGAGCCCTCCCCGGCGAAGATCAGCGGTATATCGCCCCAGTAACACCTCAATTCATAGTTCCATTTGAAGTTCCCGGCGAAGAAAAGAAACTTACTTTTGAGGAGGCCGCAAAATGCCTAAATACTCTAGGAAAAGACGAAAGTGGCGTGAGATATGCTTACCTGATGATTACGGCAAACGATATGAAGCTAACTGATGTGTCTATAATTCTTAATTTTAAGCACGTTTTATTTTTGGATTTATGTAACAATTTCTTGAACTTGGAGGCGTTGAATGTGTTGGCGCAGATGCCCTTTTTAATTATGCTGAAAGCTGACCGAAATAGGGTTGAAAGTGCGGCCTTGGAAAGCATACCGTATCTGCAGGTACCTATTTTTCAATTTTTATGTTGAAAATTAAAAATTGAGAGACTAAACTCCTCTTCTAAATGAAGAAAACATAAAATGGCTGACTTCATTATTCAATCATAGTTGCCATTCTGAAATCATTCCCCTTCAATGGCTAGAGGCTGAATTCATAAATCTACCCAAAAAATCCCGAGCTAAATCATGTGAAGAGTATAGAACAGGGGTGCTCAAACTTGAACTGCTGGCGATCTACCTCAATATTGTTAGACTACGATCGATCGACTCTGAGAGGCTGCAAGTAAGTGGGATGCAGGATTGTCGTCTAGGTAGGGTGTATCGTGGCATAGATATTAGTTTTCCGCACAATATGCATCTTTTTAGTCAAGGTAAGTGTAGGTCTGCTCTAAAATGTCAATGAAAAACTCATAATTATTCAAAATTGCGAGTTTGTTGGTTCTTACAAAACAAACGAGTTCTAGTGTCTAAACTTAACTAAAGAGTGACTTTGGATGTTGAAGCGTGGCACTGCATGTCCTCAGCATACTTTTCATAAGATGGTACGTAATTACCGAGTGCTAATCGCAAGCATGATGACATATGTTCGTCAGTTAGTCGATTGCGATATTTTGACTTAATTATCTTCATTTCAGAAAATACAGACTCGCACAAGTAAGTTGACCCAAACATTGCCGTCAGTTGAAGGGCGATTTGCCTTAGATTCGGATATTTATCTTCAGATATATAAAACACCAGAATTTTGTATCAGATGCTGTGGCTTTGAGATATATATCTGATATAATCTACACTAACTTATTTTCAACAGAACATAAGTCCATGTTAAACTGACTTGCTATTTCAGTAGCTAATTCCTCAATGTTTTTACACGAAAAAGGATAACTCATAAATGATGCGATATTTGCCAATTTACTGAAATCATAAAAACGTATTTCGAATTGGCCCAAAATATTTGATAATTCTGCCTCATAAATATCATAATTCAACTGAGGAATCCTTGCTTTCAAGGACGGAAAATTTTTCAGATCCTTTCTTTTCAGTTGATCTATTATAAGTTGCAATTTACTTTTGAATGCGTTTATTGCGCTAATCATCTCAATAATAGTTTTTCCTTTACCTTGAAGCTCCAAAGTAATGGTGTTTAAATGCATTGTAATGTCTGTCAAAAATGCCAAATCAGTCACCCATTTTCCGTTTTTCAGCATCTTGAGTGTCATCACCTCTTTCCTCCAGAAAAGCTGTTATTTCTGGCAATAATTCTTGAAACCTTTCTAGGAATTTTCCGCGACTCAACCACCTGACGTTCATGTGAAGAACTAAATCAGTGTGTTCAGCTGACTCACTATCTTCCAACTGCAATTTAAAGAGCCGCCGTTGCAAGCTACGTGCACGGATAGAATTCACAATTTTTATTGCAATGCCCATAATCTCCTCTATGTTTAGAACTTTTGAACACAAAATTTGTTGATGTATAATGCAATGGAAGGAGAAAAATGAAGGGAAATCATTAGCTCGACACAATGCCACAAAACCGTTTTTGTTTCCAGTCATTGCTGGTGCTCCATCGGTTGTAATGCACACTAGTTTATATATTGGTAGCTTGTAGTTTGTTACAAAATTGAATAAAACGTCATATATATCTTCGCCACGGGTCTTTCCTTTCAGAGGAATCATTGTCAAAAACTCTTCCTTAGCCGACATGTCATTGATTTCCATTCGAATAAAAATATACAGCTGGGCAGTGTCTGTCATATCGGTGGATTCGTCGAACTGTAAAGAGAAGTATGTACATTCCATGATATCATGTTTTAGTTTATCTGCCATATCCTGACTCATGACTTCAACACCCTTGTGACAGTCGGACGAGATAACTGAAGTTCTCTAAGAGCAGACATAATCTCTGTTTTATTTTTAAAATCTCCAAATAAAGTCTCACCCGCTTCAGTAAATGCTTCCTTCACAACCAATCAATCATCAAATGGTTTCTTGTGTTTCGCCAATATATGAGATATTTTAAATGACGCGATCGTTGCAGCTTTTGATTGTTTGGCTGGTCTTGTGAACATGGTTTGTTCTTTTTTCAAACAAGTTATCAAATCACGCACTTTTCGTTTTCTTAATTCACTCTATGACCGAAAATCCTTTTCATAGTTTTTATGAACCGTTTTATGATGCCTCTCTAAGTTCCCACGCTTAGGTATTGCAACTGACGCACGGCAAATGAGATAAATGCACTTATCCTTTACCATACAAAAGAAAAATTCTTCCTCCCAATCGTTATTAAAATGATAAGTTTTACTTTTCTTCGCCGCACTCATTTTGGACTATTTATTAATAAACTTTGTATCGATGTATCGCCTTCAAGTTACAACTCAGACTGACTCCTATTCCTGCAAGTGAAACTTTTATATCGGCGCGAACGAAGTCTCGAATGTTCCCGTCAAACACGCCGCCCGAAGTTTCTAGAAAAATCGGCGGGAATCAAAAACGCGGCTTTTCTTTGACAAGTACCGCGCATTCCTTCGATAAAGCCGCCTTTTGCCGCTATCAGGGGGTTATTACGATAAAAGAAAGTGATGAGGGGGTCATTTTGGCCTAATTGTGGATCGAATAAATTTTAGTAGTTTATTCATTACATTTTGTTTTAGTTACCTAAAACAAAATCTGTGAATAGTTCTATATCGGAATTTTTTTCTCGAGATCGACTCAAAAAGCACTCGCGATCGACTTGTCGATCGCGATCGACCGTTTGAGCACCCCTGGTATAGAACAATCAGTTTGATGAGCCACCTCTTAAAAATATTTCCTAAAATAATCCATAGAAGAATATACAAACTCTGTGAAACACCGATATCTCCAACCCAGTTCGGTTTTAGAGACGCTATTGGTACACGTGAAGCCTTATTCAGCGTCCAAGTATTTTTTCAGCTCTGTAAAGACCTGAACGTTGACATCTATGCATGCTTTGTGGATTACCAAAAAGCATTTGACAGAGTACAACACCACAGATGATAGATATTCTAAAGAATCTAAGACTGGATGACAAAGATTAAGTACTTTTATTGGAATCGGTCTGCTTCTATGAGATTAGGAGCAAAACATACGGATGATATAAAAATCCTTCGAGGTGTTAGACAAGCATGCATATTATCTCCACTATTATTTAATATTTACTCCCAACAAATATTCGTTCAGAGTTTTAACTAATAGAGAAGAAAGTAAATAACATTACATTTATAATAAACAACTGGTTTTAGTAGCAGAACACGCGTAATCAGTCACGATTTTGGCGGCGCTGCACGGACGCGGGATATGGTATTTTTTTTCCATAGGACAGGTTGGAAATCTGTCCAGTGTTTCCTACTTGTTCTTACCGCACTTTTAGAAGTTTCTTATGAATCATTGATTTGCCGGGGGACGATGTTCTTTTTTTTGCGTATTTTTAGTCCTTTTTTAGGTGCGCAGCACACATGATGGAGGCATATTCCCAAATCTCATTTCTATCCTCAATTAAATGGGTACCTTGCGAACACTGACGCTGAAGTTTTAGTTTTGAGGTGCTCAAAATGCGCGGTCTTTTTCTTTTCGGCCAGTAATGGTCTCCATTGTGCTCCCAGAAAATCACGTGTAATTTCAAATTTTAGGTACTGAGTCTCAGCATGAATAAAATAGAAGAAACTTCGGATATAGCTCAGCCAATGCTCGATACATTGGATCTAGAGTTCAATCAGATATTTACAATTCAATTTGATAAAGACAAGTTACCAAATCTTAAGGAGCTGGATCTGAAAGGGAATCATTTAATGGATTTATGTGGAAATTATCCAGAACAGTAAGAAAAAGAAGTACAAATAAATATAATACAAAAATAATATAAAACCTGTATCGTTTTGGTGGTGCAGTCTTATCATATAACACATACGAGGCTGGTTTGAAAAGTCCGTGCAAAAATAAAAACTACTTATGTGTTTTTGGGGGTAAACCTTTTTTATTTTTCGACATAGTCTCCTTTTAGGCTTATACACTTCGTCCAACGATGTTCTAGTTTGTTGATCCCTTCCGAATAATAGGATTTGTCCAAGTCTGCAAAATATCCATTAGTGTCTGCAATCACCTCCTCGTTCGAATAAAATCTTTGTCCCGCCAGCCATTTCTTCAAATTGGGGAACAAATAGTAGTCCGATGGAGCCAAGTCTGGAGAATAGGGGGGATGTGAAACGAGTTGGAATCCTATTTCCATTAATTTTGCGACCACAACTGCTGAGGTGTGTGCTGGTGCGTTGTCGTGATGGAAACGGACTTTCTTGTGGGCCAATCGCGGGCGTTTTTCTTGCAGCTCGGTTTTCAAACGGTCCAATAACGATGAATAATATTCACCTGTAATAGTTTTACCCTTTTCCAGATAGTCGATGAGGATTATCCCTTGCGAATCCCAAAAGACAGTCGCCATAACCTTTCCGGCCGAAGGAACGGTCTTCGCCTTTTTTGGTGCAGATTCCCCCTTGGTAACCCATTGTTTAGACTGTTGTTTGGTCTCAGGAGTATAGTAATGTATCCATGTTTCATCCACAGTGACGAAACGACGCTTAAAGTCCTCCGGATTCTTCTGGAACATGATTCCGTTTTTGGTCAAGCGTGAGCAATCGCGGCACCCATCTTGCGGATAGCTTTCTCATGTCCAAATGTTTATGCAAAATATTATGTACCCGTTCAGTCGAGATGCCCACAGCACTAGCAATCTCACGCACCTTAACTCTTCTGTCATCCATCACCATATCATGGATTTGATCAATGATTTCTGGAGTCGTAACCTCCACAGGCCGTCCAGAACGTTCAGCGTCACTTGTGCCCATATGGCCAGTTCGAAAATTTTGAAACCACTTATAAACTGTTCTAATCGAAGGTGCAGAGTCACCATAATGTTTATCAAGCTTCTCTTTAGTCTCCTGAGGCGTTTTGCCTTTCATAAAGTAATGTTTAATCAACACACGAAATTCTTTTTCGTCCATTTCTTGAAAATCACTCGACTTCCTTGATTCACACGAATGCCAAACACAAAGAAATAGACCAATATGGCTGAAACTTGGTGTGCGTTCATTCAAGAGATGCTACTAACTAAACATGACCTCGATACGCGCCGGTGGTGCCATCTCCCGGACTTTGCACGGACTTTCCAAACCAGCCTCGTATCAAATACTGGACGTCCATTTAATATATATTATTGATCTTAATGTCCATAGACGAAACAGAATGCTCGCTGGACATATTTGATTTCCTTTGCTGAAGAAACGTATCTTATTCGTGCAAAAAATTACAAGATTTTTGCATTTTTTTTTACGTTTTATATTTCCTAGATTACGGAAAGTCTCCCATTTTCGTCGGTCTAATTTGTATGTCTGCTGGCACGATAACTCTCGAACGACATGAGATATCGATTTCAAATTTGGCGCACATATAATATTTGAAGTAGGAATCGAACCTATGACTTTGGAGTGATATCGCTTCAGGGGAAGGGGGTAAAAGGGATTGGGATCCATAAATTTTGTCTAGTGTCAATAGTAATACGAAATTATTCCTGGTTTTTGGTTGGGATAATGACCAAACTGTAAGCAATAATATACAGGGTGTCCCAGTATTCCGTATACATAGAGTTACTGTGTATTTCTGGGATGAAAATATGACCATTTAACCCAATTTACCTTAGTCCGAAAATTCGTAGTTTTTGAGATATAGGGTGTCAAAGTTATATTTTTATTTTAGTTTTTCTTAAGGAGCTTTCTTATTAATTGTACTACGAGGCATGTTTTTTAAGTAAGTACCGTTTTGGAATTAAAAAAAGACGTGCAAAGATATCGCTATAATTTTATTTTTACATGAAAGCCTGTACCTTAATCTACTTTTCTACATAATTTCCGTGAATATTGAGGCACTTGTCATAACGTGGCACCAGTTTTTGAATACCCTCCTCATAAAATTCTGCCGCCTGACTTGTTAACCACTGTATCACAAATGTTTTGACTTCGTTATCGTCTTGAAGACGCTGACCACCCAGGTGCTTCTTCAAGTGCAGGAACAAATGGTAGTCGCTGGGCGCCAGATCAGGGCTGTATGGAGGATGATCTAGAGTTTCCCATTTAAAAGATTTGATGAGATCTTTGGTCCGATTAGCCACATGTGGACGGGCATTGTCATGCAGCAAAACGATACCCTTACTCAACTTGCCACGTCTTTTGTTCTGGATTGCACGACGCAGATTGTTCAATGTATCACAATAAGACGCTGCATTGATTGTCTCATTACGAGGCAGAAACTCCACTAGCAATACTCCTTTTCTGTCCCAAAAAACTGTGCACATGATTTTGCGGGCAGAAATTGTTTGCTTAAACTTCACTTTTTTGGGTGATGATGAATGTCGCCATTCCATGGATTGTTGTTTCGATTCTGGTGTGACGTAGGCCACCCATGTTTCGTCACCAGTAACAATTTGGTCTAAAAAAATGTTCACCTTCATTGTGGTACCGCTCAAGGAAAGTCAATGCACTGCCTAAACGTTGGGTTTTGTGCAAATCCGTCAACATTTTTGGAACCCAACGTGAACACAATTTCCGGTAATTCAAGTTCTCGGTCACAATGCGATACAAAACACTACGAGAATATTGAGGAAAGCAGTCGCACAATGATGAAATTGTAAAGCGTCTGTTTTCTCTCACCTTTTCGTCCACTTTCTGCACCAAATCTTCATTAACGACCGAAGGACGCCCACTCCGTTCTTCATCATGCACATTTGTGCGGCCATCTTTAAATGCTCTCACCCATTTCCTTACCATTCCATCACTCATAATGTTTTGTCCGTAAACTTCACAGATCTCACGATGAATATCGATCGGTTTTACGCCTTTAGCACTAAGAAATCGTATAACAGCCCGTACTTCACAATCGGCGGGACTCACGATTGTCGGAGGCATCTTAAACACTCAGTAAACAACGTATACAATGAAGAATCAGACTGTAATGGCGTCAGTACGTAGACATGAGATGTAGGTTACCAGCGCGCATGCGCGGAACGCCGACCGTATCGCTGCGGCGGCGGAATCGCAAAACGGTACTTACTTAAAAAACATGCCTCGTATTTGCACAAGATTCGGTGCTTAGGGGTTTTCTGAGATGAGAAACCGAAATCAGTTCACAGTTTTGTTGCAAATTGTAGGAGGCGCCACTTATTGCAGTGTGTATACTTTTAAATTGTCGTAACTTTTTTATACCACTCTGCATGATATTTTTAATTAAATATTCATATTTTCCGCTTTCCCCTGTCTAAAAAAGCTCTCTTGGTAAATATTGCTCCGAGCGACAGTTTCTGAAATAATGGGATGTTTGTTTCCATTTTTTAATTCCATTATCAGATTCGCAAATGCGTTCCTTCACACTTCATCCACGCTTAGACCAGGTCCAAAAGAATAGTCTGAAATTTGGAGCATACTTAAAGTCAAAAAGCTATTAATAATAATAAATTTAAAAACCAACGGGCCCACAACAGTAAGAATGTAAAAACCAACTGGCTAAGGGCATAAAAGATTACCCACAAACTGATAAATTCGAAAAAAGTTTAATCGCTCAACTAAGAAGGTATTGGTTTCACAATAAATATTCAATATGGCCGCCACCTTCGTTAATGCATAAATTAATAGGTCCCAGGAAATTTAAATGTACTCTTCTTAAAATGTCTTCATCTCCTAAAACGTTAGCAGCATTTTGAATCCTATTCCACACGACAATGTTGTCGATTTGAACTTTCGATTTCAATGCACCCCAAAGGCAAAAATCGCATGCACTTAAGTCTGGGAAACGAGATGGTCAGCGAGTAGGAGCATCTTCACCTCTTCCGATCCATCTATCTGGGTAACTTTGGTTCAAGAAAATTCCCACATTACGCGCAAAAATGAAAAACATGTCGCGACGTAAATTAATAGGTAAGTTTTCCAATAATTCAGGAACAGTTTCACGGATGAAATTCGAGTAAATGTGACCATTAAGTCGATCTGGTAATCTAAACGGCCTGATCAAATTCCCGTTTGACGTTCAATTAAACGAGAGCTGATTCCAGGATTATCGTGTACAATTTCAAGAATTTCCTCTTCAACATCGGGTGCTCTAGCTTGTGAAGGCTGCCCAGCATTATTCCCGATCGGCTTAAATTGTCCAAATTTCTTGAAGTCGCCTCTGAATATTGGTAAAAATCTGATGGTTAGGAGTCCGACGCACTATGGGACAGAATCGTGCGTACCGTCTCAAAAATCTGTAACTTTGTCGTTGATTGAAGTAAATAGCTGAAATTTGGTACGTAGTATCTCTAATGTATATAGTATCAAATAATGGTACATTTGTTGTTAATTTTTAACCGACTTCACGTGTGTATTTTTTTTGTTCCTTTTTTTTTAACTAAGTTGGGAATGTGGAATCTTTGGCACAATGATACTACTCAGTATATATCACCACTACACCAAACACTTTATTTTTGCACTCGACGCGCGTTTCGCTAACCATGTTAGCTTCATCAGGAGCTCATCAATCATCGCTCCTGATGAAGCTAACATGGTTAGCGAAACGCGCGTCGAGTGCAAAAATAAAGTGTTTGGTGTAGTGGTGATATATACTGAGTAGCCTTTTTTTTTGTTGTTTTTTTTTTAATGTTTGTTCCAATATTACTCCGCCATTTGTGAACCGATTTTAAAAATTCTTTTTTTGTTTGCAGTTGGGTCCCATAATTGTCCGTCCGAAAAATTAATTTTTGAATATCTCGGCCATTTATAAACCAATTTTCAAAATTCTTTCTTCTTTTTGAAAGAATTTGTCAACAGGTTGAACACATAAAAAAATTTCGGAAATCGGACGGATATTTTGTCCGTCCAAAATATTGATTTTTAGATAACTCTATTGAAAATTTATGAAAATCGGAGGGAGGAAGTCGGTTTTCTTTTTTGCGAGAATTATTTTATTTATAATATATAAGAAAATAATACAAAAATAAAAATGACACTTTTTCATACAAAAACATAGTTTACTTAACTTATTGAATGATAATTATACAGTTTAATGATATACACTATTATTTCGTATTTTTGTTAATATTACATATGAAAATAGCATATAATAAGTGACAAACATCTATTAATCCACTACATAAAATGGAAAAAAAAAAATTGATATACAAACTACAATTTAAATATCTAAGAGGTTCTTGGCTTCGTCTAACAGTTCCTTGGCAACAGTGACTGATGGTTTTCTGATACTTGATATGTATGGGTCTGATGTAAATAAAAGACCATGAAATACGTCTTCATTCGTTGCGGACCTAGAGCATTTTCTAGCGTGACATAATCTGATATTTTTGTAATCTTTATTACGAGATTCTTGGGCATCCTCAGATAAATTACCAATAGGCAGAACAGCAAAATGTCTAATTATACTTTCCCCATGTATTAAGATCTTATGTACTGAAGAAGGCATGTTATACCACATATATTGTGTAACGTACAATTGTGCAGTAGCGCGAGTATATTCACCAAATTTTTCTGGATTTACAGCAATACCGCATGCCAAACTCTGAAGAATAACGTAAAACCTTTTAATAAGATCCTCATTAACTCCTGTTATTTCTGAAGAGCAGTAGTAGTTCTCAAAAAAACGTCGAGCTGTATTGCCGTCATTGCTATTTCCACTTCCTTGCCGGGGTTTATCAACATGCAATCCCATTCGGCTTCGAAATAGACTTTGTACAAGTTTTTTTTTGTCTTCTCTACTTTTTTTCTCTTCCGAAGTTCTCGCAGCTCATTTTTTAAACGAAAGATTATATGAAATATGTAAAACTAACTCCATGCACCTAATCCATGCATGCAACGTCGACAAACCGTACTCGTAAGCATTCATATAATCTGCCTTTGATTCAGTCTTCTCCAAATTATTCATATCGCTTGGTTTAGCCCCACACACCGTACACACAGCTCCAGAACTTGTGTCAGTTAGAACTTGTGTAACTTTTCCATCCACCATAGTTAAGAACAGCTCGTGACTTATTTCAATTAGCTGGTCCCCCATGTGTATCTCAGAAATTTTCAAATTATTAATTTGACCCCGAATATCACCGACCACCGAACGGGTTTTCTCGGGCGTTTCTTTTGCAAATTCCATTAGAATTGGTCGGCAATATCGAATAGAAGAGCAAGCCGGATTTTGCCAAAGAACCTCTTTTGTTTCTGTATCAATCAGCTTTATTGGTACCAAAGACGCTATAAATAAGTTTGCATCTGAGACCAAGTTACTTTCATCTGTTAAAATTTGTTTATATTCACTTTGTCCCGATGAACCATCACATCCCCATTTGGTAAACAATTTAAGATTTCTTCTTGTTGGGTTGTAAATATTTTCAATTTTTAAGGTACGAAAAAAAAAAAAGCCGAAAAAAATCACATGTATTTTGTTGGTAGAAAATTCACCACATTGTCAAAAATCACGAGAGCTTCTCTCAAAAAACAACCACTTTATGTATGTATGTAGTTCATTCTCTCAAAAAACAACCACTTTATGTATGTATGTAGTTCAATACGGTAGTTTGTAAACAAAATTTTGACAACTTGCTGGGATGTAAACAATAGTCACTTGTTCTAGTGATATTACCTGGTAAAGCTGCCTTGTACCTACTTACCTACATATCTACCTGCCTACCCATGTCCGCTATAGACGCTAGTAGACAATATTATTTAACAATAAAATGTCAGAAATAATCTATTTTTCGAAAAATCTCCTGAATCAAATCTTAAAAAAATTTTTAAAATATTTTGCATTTCCCTCCCCATCAGGTATTTTTCGTCCCATTTAAAAGGGGACAGATTCGGGCAAATTTTTTTTTTTTGTCTTGACTTTTATATGAGCTGTTCTATGTGATGGTATCAAAATTACGACATCGGCAGACATCGCTAACTGTCAAAAGTCTATTTAAAGTTTCTAATAAGGTTAGGATATTTGATACTGCAAAAACAATCGTGTAGCTCTCCAGTTTTTACATAATTGTCTACTTAACTGTTTTTTAAATAAGGTACTTAATAACCATTCTAACCATATATCACACTTACATAATTGCATTGAAAATAATGAAAATATGACCATGTAAACTGGTGCAATTCTGTTCTACATAATCGACATTATTTTGAGCGTCAACTTGCAAGTCAAGTTTTATTAAGAAAAAATGAGAAATAATCTATTTTAAATTCTTCTGTCCCGCAGTGCGACGGTGAGACACTAAAATCATATCAGTTTGCTCACCAAAAGTGTACTCCATAATAATATAGATGTAAAACACTGGTGAGCTTGAGAAGGGATTAATTCTCGTTAATACTCGTAAAACTTGTTTGATATCTGTCAAAAATTACTTTCTGTCAGTATTACTACAAGCCAGTTAAGTCATAGAACATATGATATCTTACATCATTGCCAGAGTGTTTTTTGAGCGTCGCCAAGTAACTAAATAATGTGAAGAAAAGTGTGAACGAACGCATTTGCAAATTTGATATTGGAATTAAAAAATGGAAACAAACATCCCACTATCTCAGAAACGGTTGCTCGGAGCAGCATTTACCAGAGCGTTTTTAGACAGGAGAAGGCGAAGAATACGAATATTTAATTAAAAATATCATACACAGTGGTATAAAAAAGTTATAACAATTTAAAAGTATACACAGTGCAATAAGTGGCGCCCCCTAAATTTTATAACTGAACTGTAAGCTGATTTCGATTTCTCACCTCAGAAAACCCCTTATCATCGAATCTTGTACAAAGAATACAATTATTAAGAAAGCTATTTAAGAAAAACTAAAATAAAAGTAAAACTTTGACACCCTGTATCTCAAAAATTACGAATTTTTGGACTAAGGTAAGTTGGGTTAAATGGTCATATTTTCATCCGAGAAATCCATAGTATCTCTATCTACATGAAATACTGGGCTACCCTGTATGTGGTTAAATATACGAGATGGAGAAAAGGATGTAATTACAGAGTAGCCTCAGAAAATATCTTCCCTTCACAGGAGAAGTACTATGTAAATAACTTCACCAATTATTTATCATTTTTTTATTTTTTTTATATAGGTTAGAAAGATTATTCCTATCCCAAAATAAAATCACAAAACTAAACAGCCTTGCCTTCTGTAAACTACCAGCGTTAACAACGTTAAGCTTGAGAGACAATAAAATAAGAAAGCTGAACGGCTTCACTGAATTTCTGAGCAAACTCAGTTACCTAAATCTCAGAAATAATAACATCACGAAATTGAGACAGTTTAGAAAATTGGCATGTTTGCCAAAGTTGGAAACTTTGATTTTGACCGGCAACCCTGTGAATGGTAAACCTAAAAAAACGGTCGAGATAAGGGGCGAGGAAGACGAAGAGGATTTTGGTGAGGACGGCCCTCCTGCAAAGGATGTCGATTCAGTTAGGATAGGTGTGTTGGTTCTGTTGCCCAATTTAAAAGTATGTATAGTATGGTCTTTTCTTCTACCTACTTTACCCTGTATTAGAAGAGCACTAAGTGAATTTGAGTTGTGCGATATAGAATAAAGACGTAGCGCGTACATTTTGTCGACTTTATAACCCTATTTTCTAGAGAATCAACAAAGGACTTGTAACTTTTGAAGAACGTACTGAAGCTCTCTTAATAAAAGATAAGAAACTAGAACAGATAATGCGCGAAGTTAGCAGCGATGAAGAAACAGAAGGTCCCACAACTACTACTTACACTAGCGAAGCTGGTGATGCAACAGACGAAGATGACGACGAGAAACAAGTTGAAGTATTTGATCCTAGAATTGATGATGAAAATCAAGAGGGAGAGAATTAGATAATTTTATATAAATAGTCAAAAATATAATAATGAGACAGCAATTAAATTTGTAGACTTAAAATAGATTTTTTTTTGCAAAATTCGACTTTATTCATCAACATAGTCTCTACTCAGTATATATCACCACTACACCAAACATTTTATTTTTGCACTCGACGCGCGTTTCGCTAACCATGTTAGCTTCATCAGGAGCGATGATTGACTAAAGCTAAACTACCAAATCTACCCTATTTATACTTAGCCTAACCCTTGAATTACTCAAGCGGAACTAATGACATAGGCAAGGCTATCAGTTCCGGTCAAGTAACCAGTAGAGGGGACTATAAGGAATAGGCCCTCTGTCTTTGTTTAAACTACTTTTACATTATTACATTATTTACATTATATTCCTAATGATTCATTTCATTGCAAACAACATAAATTAGCCTCATTACATTTTTTAGTTCATCGTTTGGTCACTTTCCCTCTGAATAGAGTAAACTTTAATAAAGAAAGGAATCGTATTAGAAATATAACTAGAGTTAACGGTTATGACGATGACTTAGTAAATAAGCTAATAAATAGGCATAAGTTCAGGTTTAATATTCAGAATTCCACCTTTTTTACACGCGAAGAAAATAACACCAAGTATGTCTCCATACCATATAATCCGAAATATAGCAAGGGACTCAATAAGGTATTTAATAAGGTAGGCCTCACCTTAGTCTATAAGTCATCAGACAATCTGAGGAATATCTTAGGAAATCCCAAAGATAAGATTCCTAATTGTGAGAAAAGTGGAATTTATGAAATTAGTTGTAATGATTGTGACAAAAAGTATGTTGGACAAACTAAAAGGTCAATTAGAACACGATTTAAAGAACATTTAGCACACTTAAAATACAACAGAACAGAAAAGTCTAGCATTGCCGAACATGCTCTTGAAGCTGATCATACTGTAACATTAGATAATCTAAGATTAATAAAAAATGTATCTGATAGGAGATTGTTGAACGCATACGAAAGTATGGAAATCATAAAATGTAAAAGTAGTTTAAACAAAGACAGAGGGCCTATTCCTTATAGTCCCCTCTACTGGTTACTTGACCGGAACTGATAGCCTTGCCTATGTCATTAGTTCCGCTTGAGTAATTCAAGGGTTAGGCTAAGTATAAATAGGGTAGATTTGGTAGTTTAGCTTTAGTCAATCATCGCTCCTGATGAAGCTAACATGGTTAGCGAAACGCGCGTCGAGTGCAAAAATAAAGTGTTTGGTGTAGTGGTGATATATACTGAGTAGTATCATTGTGCCAAAGATTCCACATTCCCAACTTAGTTAACATAGTCTCCTTCAAGAGCCATACAATCAGTGTCCAACGCCTTTCCAACATTTCTATACCTTTCTTGTAGAAGGATTTGTCTTGGCTTTCAAAATAGGTCTCCGATTCGGTGATAATTTTTTCATTGAAGCCAAATATCTTTTCGGGGAGCATTTTTTTTCAGATCTGCGAATAGATAATAGTCGCTGGGGGCCAAATCTGGCGAATACGGTGGATAAGGAAGTAATTCGAACTTCAATTCATGCAATTTTGCCATCGTAACCGTTGATTTGTGACACGGTGCATAATCTTGATGAAAGAGCACTTTTTTCTTATGCATTTGGCGCCGTTTCTTTGCGATTTCTGTCTTCAAACGCATCAATAACTTTATATAATATTCGCGATTGATGGTTTTTCCCTTCTTAGCGTAGTCGTTGAAAATTATTCTATGTATATCCCAAAATACAGAGGCCGAAAACCTTCCCAGCAGACTGTTGTGTCTTTGATAGCTTCGGGCGGCTTTCACCGGTTGTTGTCTACTCAGCAGACTGCTGATTTGATTCCAGTGTGTAGTGATGGATCCATGTATCATCACTTGTCACATATCGCATGAAAAAATCCTTTTTATTGCGCTTAAACAGATCCAAACAGCGCTCAGAATCATCAACACGTTGTTGTTTTTGGTCCACTGTGAACAACCGCGGTACCTATTTCGAACAGAGCTTTCTCATCAAAAAACAGTGTTTAATCAACACACGAAATTCGATTTTTCCATTGTTTTGAAAATATCAAAAGTAACGTCGTTAAAACCACTGTAACTTGTAAACTAATCGTCGAAATGTCATGAAATTTTGACAGGTATCGTTTGAAGGTTGATACTTCCTAAAAATCGTATGGATTTTTTGAAAAGGGCGACATCTACGTGTCAGACCAAAAACTCTTCAGCTTACATGTTATATTCTGTTTAATAAATGAAAAAAATACTTTGAATCAGAAAAATCTTGTGTGTGTGTGTCTATCTGTTGGTACGATAAACAGTGAACGAAAGGGAGTAAAAGAATTAGAGGCCGGTAAGGGTTTATCTTTGTCTTTAGTTAAGAACATTAAAGGAGTTGGTCCTGTTCCTGGATGTATTAAACCCGTGAGGGATAAGGGGAAGCACAATAGATCAATGATGGTCGCAGTGCAAAGGGCCATTTTTTGGGCTACACTCCCCTCTACACATTACATTACATTACATTAAGAAAGTGGGTTTAATTGATGAAGGTTACCGTGCAACTTAAAATAATACTTATTGTTGATGAGAGATTGGTGAAAGTGAGAGTATTTTTTTTCCATGGTAATACATAATAGTTGTAATTTTATGACAAATTATGGGAAAAATTCATACATAATTATGTGCTTTATAAATGCTGAATGGTCTTTCAAAAAGAACAATATAATTCGACGTCTCTCAAACCGTAGGTTAAGAGTTGTTATTTTTTTTTTCATTAACTTTTACCATATTTAAATAAAAATGTTATAATAATAATTATTGGTTACTTTGTAACGGCTAGAGGTTAAGGTCCTGAGACAGATTTAATGTAAATGGGCTAGCTTACACTTTCTATTTTATATGTAGATAGTTTTACATATTAATTAATATAAATTAGGTAATTAATTTAGTTGAACAGTTTTATTAATTAGTTTTAAAAAGTCAAGATAAAAATTAACATAATGTTCGTAAAAAAATGAGAAAGTTTAAGAACTTACAGAATTTATTCATTTAAAGGCTGGAAATTTTGAAGAACCATATACCTATTAGAGATGTCAATATTGTAACCAGCGGATACAAAGTACCCGTTACTCGTCCGGATCTGAAGTACCAGGTAGTCGACAATAAATGTACCCGGTACAAGGTATTTACACATTGATGACGTCTGCAGTCTGCGGAAAACGCAACTAAAATACAGTAAATCCCAAAATATAAGATCCTGCCTTTTTGCTTTTTCAGTGGGGCAATAAACGACCCTATTAGGGTTTGTGCATAGTTGCAAGCTATTACGATAAACGTATTTTTAGTTTACCTGCTTTGTATACTTTGATACTATATGATGCACCTGCAATCATATTGGATCTATTTTTACCTATACAGTCCCTGGCCAAATTATTAGACGCACTGCAAGATTTCATGTAAAATATTAATTACCGAGTGATATTGTACCGTTTTATTATTTTAAATTGATTTGTTTTTTATTTTTATATTATCCAATCAATTACCTATTTATTTGACATAAATAAAACAGCATTAATTTAGAAAAGCATAAGTTTATTAAGTTTTAAAGAAAAATGAAATTAATGTTAGTAAAAGTCAATATTTAGTTGAGCCACCTTTAGCCGCTATCAAAGCTTTAATTCTGCGCGGCATGCTATCAATGCAAGATTGTACTGTCTCCTGCATTTGAGGATGATGATTCCACACATGAATAATCTTTTCTAGGAGCTGGGTTTTGTTTGGTAATCACATCTTTAGCCACTTCTCTTTTCATCAGCTCCCACACATTTTCAATGGGGTTCATATCAGGGCCAATCCAACAGAGGGATATTTTTTTCTGCCAAAAAAGCTTTAACAGACCGAGCAGTGTGGCAGGGAGCTCCATCTTGCATGAAAGTGAATGGTTCCCCATTTGGAAACCATTCTCTGAGCTGCGGAATCAACCGATTTTGTAATACTTCTTTGTACTGATCTTGCCTCATTATTCCTTTGACGACGTACAGACGTCCAGTGCCCTTGCCGCTGATGACTGACCAAATCATCACTTTGGTGGGATGTTTAACCGTCGGGACGACACAATCAGGATGAAACTTTTCTCCATGACGACGACGCACATACTGAGCTTTATTCTGCAAAATTTCGAATGTGCTTTCGTCACTGAAGCAGACCTGTCAAAAATAGGAAAAATATATAAACTTCCATGTTTATTTGCTTTATTTAACTGAAAATGATAATAATGTATTAATTATTGATTAAATTGCTGTATCTCCAGAAGTCCACATCTTTGTCTTGCCATTGTTTGGCCCACTTCAGGCGCTTTGCTTTCATTGCAGCTGTTAACTTGGGCTTCCTGGCGGGGCGACAGGCCTTAAAATCTAATTCTTTCAATTTTCTTCGAACAGTGCGCTCAGAAGCATTTACGCTAGCATCCTGGAGTTGTGATTTTATTATCTTTGTGGTAGCAAATCTGTTTTCTACACAAATTTTCTTCAAACATCTCTCTGACCGTGGAGTGAAAATTGGTTTTCTACCGCATCTTTTCTTTCTTTTCGGGCTTAATTCCTTCCCTGACTCAATTTTCTTTTTTATGCGTCGTACACTAGCTTCAGAAACCTCCAATCTTCGTGATATTTCTCGGTTTGTAAATGTTTTCGCAATCACAAGGGCCTTCACTTCAGCTTTTTTACGTGGTGAAAGATCGCCTTTTCTACCCATAATGAAAATAGTCCAATTACTTTTTTAAAACACTGCATACAAAATAAACTAATAACTGAGTAGTATAAAACTGTTAAAACGAACAATCACAGTCCATAAAGCCACAGAAACACGTCCGTACCTGACTCGATTCCGATCGCGACTGATACAGGTTTGTACTTATTTACGTTCATGTATCACTTTGTCAACACAGTGTTGCCATATGTTAAAAATAAATACAAATATGTAGTCTACAACAATTCTTTTAAATAAAAATCAATAATATTGTAGTTTAAATATACCATTATTGCATAAAAACTCTTAAGAAACATAAAATTACTAAAAAAAATACAGTGCGTCTAATAATTTGGTCAGGGACTGTATATTTACTACCTGGCAACCCGGTTTAGAGCCCTTTAAGTATTTGATAATATAGGCCTAATGACCACAGGTCCCCATTAAGATTCGAAAGATACTTTTTATTATTTTTATTTCTAGTTTTACTTACAACGTAACGGTTCTAATTTAATTATGTAGGGTCCGTGGGAAAATTCCAATAGTGGCTATCGCAAGAGAAAACATTTATCACTTGACGCTAAACAAAGAGTGAAAAATGTTTACGACAGTTTAGTAAAAAGAAATTTGAATAAACAAAGTGCTTTGCAAGAAACCAATGAACTAACAAAAACCCCAATTTCTACGATTGAGGGTATTGTAGGAAAACCATCACTCAGGAACAGGAAAAAACGGAAAAATTTTCAAATGCATCATGTAGACCAGAGGTTCCCAAACTTTTTTTCTCGTAGACCACTTTCAAAATTTTACTGGTTTCGGTGGACCCCCTGCTGCTACATTTCTACCATATTCCCAAAACTCGTCAAAAAAGGTGAAGATTAGATCTAACGATGGAAATTTGCGACGTGGCTGAGTTCCAACCCTAAATTCGGAGTGGTAAAAATAAAAAGAAAAATAATATATTTTCTTGTGTTCTATTTATTAAAATAATATGATTACAGACTTAATAGAATTAAAATTAAACATTAATAACGTACCGTAACTTCAGCAATGCAAATCAACAATTAAAAAAAATAGTCATAATTTTAATGGGAGGGATGTAGTTGATGGATTGACAGCAAATTATCAATATTTGGCTTCAGTTTTGTAAGGAATAACCGCAAATCTCCCCGTTCTGTGATGTTCAATCTGCTCCTTTTTTTTGTTAATAGGTTTGTAACGACACTAAAACTTTTTTCGACACGGTATGACGAGGGAAACGCTATCAAAAGTTTTCTCGCAATTTTCCACAGCCCAGGATATTTTTCGGGTATTTCTGCCTGCAGCCAAAATGTTTGATAGCCTTTTTTAAATTTCACCTTCAGCTCCTCATTGGTGCTAAGCTCGAGTAGCTCCTCTTGTAATATCACATTCGCCACTTCCGTTTCATCAAATGGATTTATGATCCATGGTGGTATTTCCATCGTCAGAATATCTTCAAATCTATTTTTGAAGTCATCATGCAGGGTATTTAAATGTTGAACGTATGTCTGAATATCCTCATCAAGACATTCCGCCTGGGACAAGTTTGGAAACTGAGAGAATTCGCGCCGACTAATATTTTGCTTTATAAATTTCAATTTTCCAAGAAAAGCCGAAATTACACCCTTTGTTTTTATTAAATTTAGGCTGTCTCCTTGTAACTGCAAGTTAATGTCATTAAATTTTTTGAACAAATCTGTCAAATCTGCTTTCAATTTGATCAGGTTTTCTTTTAAATCTGGATCTTTACTTTCCAGAAACTCTAAAACTGATTCAAAAAGTGAGTAAAATCTTGTTAAACATGCACCTTTCGACAACCAGCGTATTTCAGTATGTAAGAGTAATCGTTGGAAGTCTTCATCATTTTCGTCGCACAATTGTGCAAATAAACGGGTATTCAACGCATTGCTTCTTCTTATTTTGTTAACTGCTTTAATCACGAATTGAAGCATTGGTGCAATCTATCACTCAAATTTTTCGCTACCAGGTGCTGTCGGTGGATGACACAGTGAATTGCAGTTACTCCTGGTATAATTCTTTTAAGATGGCTTATAAATCCACGATATCGCCCGAAGATGGCAGGAGCTCCATCTGCTGCAATTGAAATAATGTTTGTAAATGGAATCGATTTTTTCCTTAAAAAAATCACTCAGGACATTAAATATTGATTCGCCTTTAGTGTCGGTCTCCAAAGTTTTCGCGAATAGCAGCTCTTCATGGATTTCTTCGTCCATAACAAATCGAACAAATGCTAATAACAATGCTTCATTACCAGGTAAAGTTGACTCGTCCAGTTGAATAAAAAAATGAGTTGTTTGCAGATAATTACACAAGAAGCTTTCAATATCAGAGCTCATTTCATCAGTACAGTGTTGTTACTTAAAGGAATTTTTTTGAGTACATCAAATGGAGGTTTGTGTAGAACAGTTTTTAAAACCTCTTCAACAGCGGGTAAAATTAACTGTTCTCCGATGGTGTGCGGTTTTCCAGATTTCGTTATAAGCAATGAGATATTGGAAGATGCCCGCAAGCCATCATCGTTACTTTGAGACGTTGAAGCGAACATACTGTGTACGGTGGGTCTCTTTTTTATATTTTTCCTTCAATGTTTGAAAACATTTTAAATCTTTACCTATTTTATCAGGATGACACCTTCTTAGATGATCTTCGAGCTTCGATGGTTTCATAGAGTCATTGCTCAAAAACTTTGTTGCATAAAAGGCATATGGGCAATCGTTTGTGTGCCTTTTATGGAAGAAAACCAAATTTCAAATAATCAACACTGTACTGTCGACATTTCTTCTTAGATTCAGCCATGTTTCGTATCAGTTATCTACCTGTAAAGAAAAAAATGTTTGTTTTAGTAATCATAAGGCGACATTAACATGATATGGCTATTTTAACAGAATAAAATAGGATTAATTAATTATTGCAATAAAAAAAAACAAAATGCCGGCGGCAAAACTGATTGTAATTATTAAAAGCAATAAACTGCTAAGACCTATATAGAGGTTTTCTCAAAACGGCTGAACCTATTTTAATGTAATATAAAATATTTTTTGATTAATTATATTTTGATACATTTCTATAAATTCGAGAGAAAATACTTTTAAAGAATATTTTGACATCAAAACTCCGCGATTTTAATGAATTATTTATTACTTTGATGCACGTTACGAGTGGTACATAAAGACACGTACAATTTATGAAAATATTTTTAGTCATTTAGCATTAGCAACTACGAGGGCACTGAAATATGTACAAACATGCAGGTCAATCATATATCTCTCCTCTAGTGAATCACCACAGTCGGGTAAATAAATAATTTTATAATAAAAAGTACCAAAAATTCAATCTTTTCTCAGCTTTCTGTTCTTTTATAGAAGTATCGAATAATGGCCCTGGTTCAGTATTTAATTTTTATTACGTACCTACTACACGCAAACATAACAAATATAATATTATTACAAAATAAAATAAAAGTATGAATAACAAATAGGCAGGTACTTACTTTTTCCGGCACTGGCAAACACTGACATCGATTCACTCACGCTTTTCTTTTCAAAATTCCAGAAATAAATGAGTAACGTTAGCTTCTAAAAAATTTTAGCCAAAAAATCTGAAAATTAGAATCTTAAAGCTTCAAAATGCTTTTTTTTAAAGTCTCAATACGACCATTTTTCACCGAAATACAGCCTGTAAATCACTGAAAACCCTTAATTTTTTTGAGTAGTGTATTATCTGCCTACATTGATAGATAAAGCCAAGCCAACATTTTTGTTCTTTACTATCGAAACCAGATAAATTTTCGTGGACCCCCACCTACAACTTGTGAACTCCCATTTTTTTTTCACGCCAACGTAGACCCCCGTCGAGTCTCCCGTGGACCCCCAGGGGTCCACCTGAACCACTTTGGGAATCTCTGATGTAGACGATTGTAAAAAAGATGTCACCAGGAGAAAAATATATTCTATGTATGAAGAGCAGTTGGTGCCGACACTAGACAAAATAAAATTAAGACTGGTGCAGGACAGGACCAATATACATTGTGGCTGATCAACCCTTCACAGAATTCTCTTAAGAATGGGATTCACGTTCCGAAAAATCAACAAAAGGCAAGTAATGATGGAGTCGAATCTTGCGACATACTTATTTACAAGAAATTAAAAAGTATCGATCAGAGAATTGGCCAATAATTTACCTTGACGAAACATGGTTCGATACCCATGACACTGTGCAAAAAGGGTGGGTTGACAACAGTATAAAATGCCAGACTAACGCACCTTCAAATAAAGGTAAACGAATAATCATTTTGCATACTGGATCTGAAAAGGGCTGAGTTTTAAATTGTCTACTATTATCTGCATTGGTTTCAAAATTCTCTTTTGCCAAATGTTCCCGGATAGAGTATTATAGTTATGGACAATGCAAGTTACCATAGTCGCCTACTAAATAAGGTTCCTAATGCAGCCAACACAAAATCGGAAATACAGGAATATATGTTAGAAAATGACATTTATTTTGACTTTAGTTATAAAAAATTATTTGATTTTTAGTTATAAAAAAAGTGATCTTTTGAAAGACTACAAATTAAAAAAGAAATATGATTGTGATAGTATAGCTGAGAAAATGAGACACACTGTTTTGCGGCTTCCTTCGTATTATTGTGTGTTTAATCCAACTGAACATATTTGGCATCAAGTTAAATCAAAAATAAGGGCGCAAAATGTTTCTCCTACTTTAAGCCTTTCGTCGGTGATTAAATTAGTAAAAATAGTTATAAATGACATACCTTGCGAAAGCTGGAAGAATTCCATTCAGCACGATGTTAAAGTTGAAAATTCATATATTTACGTAAATAATATAAAACCACTAATAATTACCTCAGCTGATGACAGTGATAGTGAAACCGAATTAGGCTTAAGTTAAAATATATATTTATTTATACAATGTAAACCCCATTCATTCAAACTGTATATTTGTACTTCTAATCCATTTGTTTTTACATGCATCTATAAATAAACATCTCCAAAAACACTTATAATTTTATTTATTTGCATTAATGAATAAAATTCTTAAGTCGATCTCTGCAACCTATCATAAACAAAAGGTCAGAATTTTTTATATTGCCCACTTAAAACGGCAAAAATCAGGATCTTATATTTTAGGACAGGCTATACCAATGCCGTACCGATAGCGATAGATGCCAACTGGTCTCCACAAAATAACACGTACGCTGTAAAGTTTTTTGGTCTGACAAATAGATGTCGCTCTTTTCAAAAAATCCATATGATTTTTAGGAAGTACCAACCTGTCAAGATTTCATGACATTTCGACGATTAGTTTACAAGTTACAGTGGTTTTAGTAACGCTACTTTTGATATTTTCAAAACAATCGAAAAAATCGAATTTCGTGTGCCCTTTTTGCAGTTAACAAGGAAAAAACGAAAACACTTCATTCTTTTTTAAAAAATTTTTCCAATTTCTAATTACCAAGCACTTGAACAAGTCCATTTTGAAGAAACGGAAGAAGGAATCTTAGGTTTTTCAAAGGAGTTTAGCAGTTTTTGAAGGCTGTTTTAAAGGACTTAGTTAATATTTTTTAAAAGACATTGATAAAACCTTAGATATACTTGAAGTTCTCTTTGGAAGTGCTGTTAAATGATCAGGTATAAGTTAAATACCTGTTTATAAGGCTAGATTATAATTTGATACGGTTCATACAGTCCCTGGCCAAATTATTAGACGCACTGCAAGATTTCATGTAAAATATTAATTACCGAGTGATATTGTACCGTTTTATTATTTTAAATTGATTTGTTTTTTATTTTTATATTATCCAATCAATTACCTATTTATTTGACATAAATAAAACAGCATTAATTTAGAAAAGCATAAGTTTATTAAGTTTTAAAGAAAAGTGAAATTAATGTTAGTAAAAGTCAATATTTAGTTGAGCCACCTTTAGCCGCTATCAAAGCTTTAATGCAAGATTGTAAATGCAAGATTGTACTGTCTCCTGCATTTGAGGATGATGATTCCACACATGAATAATATTTTCTAGGAGCTGGGTTTTGTCGGTAATCAGATCTTTAGCCACTTCTCTTTTCATCAGCTCCCACACATTTTCAATGGGGTTCATATCAGGGCCAATCCAACAGAGGGATATTTTTTTCTGCCAAAAAAGCTTTAACAGACCGAGCAGTGTGGCAGGGAGCTCCATCTTACATGAAAGTGAATGGTTCCCCATTTGGAAACCATTCTCTGAGCTGCGGAATCAACCGATTTTGTAATACTTCTTTGTACTGATCTTGCCTCATTATTCCTTTGACGACGTACAGACGTCCAGTGCCCTTGCCGCTGATGACTGACCAAATCATCACTTTGGTGGGATGTTTAACCGTCGGGACGACACAATCAGGATGAAACTTTTCTCCATGACGACGACGCACATACTGAGCTTTATTCTGCAAAATTTCGAATGTGCTTTCGTCACTGAAGCAGACCTGTCAAAAATAGGAAAAATATATAAACTTCCATGTTTATTTGCTTTATTTAACTGAAAATGATAATAATGTATTAATTATTGATTAAATTGCTGTATCTTACCGATCTCCAGAAGTCCACATCTTTGTCTTGCCATTGTTTGGCCCACTTCAGGCGCTTTGCTTTCATTGCAGCTGTTAACTTGGGTTTCCTGGCGGGGCGACAGGCCTTAAAATCTAATTCTTTCAATTTTCTTCGAACAGTGCGCTCAGAAGCATTTACGCTAGCATCCTGGAGTTGTGATTTTATTACCTTTGTGGTAGCAAATCTGTTTTCTACACAAATTTTCTTCAAACATCTCTCTGACCGTGGAGTGAAAATTGGTTTTCTACCACATCTTTTCTTTCTTTTCGGGCTTAATTCCTTCCCTGACTCAATTTTCTTTTTTATGCATCGTACACTAGCTTCAGAAACCTCCAATCTTCGTGATATTTCTCGGTTTGTAAATGTTTTCGCAATCACAAGGGCCTTCACTTCAGCTTTTTTTACGCGGTGAAAGATCGCCTTTTCTACCCATAATGAAAATAGTCCAATTACTTTTTTAAAAAACTGCATACAAAATAAACTAATAACTGAGTAGTATAAAACTGTTAAACAAACAATCACAGTCCATAAAGCCACAGAAACATGTCCGTACCTGACTCGATTCCGATCGCGACTGATACAGGTTTGTACTTATTTAAGTTCATGTATCACTTTGTCAACACAGTATTGCCATATGTTAAAAATAAATACAAATATGTAGTCTACAACAATTCTTTTAAATAAAAATCAATAATATTGTAGTTTAAATATACCATTATTGCAAAAAAACTCTTAAGAAACATAAAATTACTAAAAAAAATACAGTGCGTCTAATAATTTGGCCAGGGACTGTAGTTGAACAGACGACTTTTATCCAACATTTTTATCTTGAACGTATGCTTGTACGTTTAGTTACGTGCAAAAAGTGCTAATAGATGTCTGAAGACAACTACTAGTAGGCATTTTAAAAAGGAAATTAAAACATCTACGATAAGTGCTATAATATCCTCGAGTACCAATAAAAATCTCATTATCTCAAGAATCTTCACCCGAAGCAAACACCTGTGAAAAGGAGCTCTAAGAGTACGGGTCAAGCATTTTAAATGAATAAAGAAATAAACTGGTTGTGATATTGGGATATTAAAATCTCTAAAAAATCTAAAACATAAAGGGTGATTCATTTAGAGGTACTTTTTTTTAAATAAAAAAAAAATGAATAAAAACAATTTTATTTTATAATCTTTATTATCATATAAAAGAACCATTCTTTACAATTATTTCTTAAAGATAATTTCTTTCAAATGTTGTCCGCGACTACGGTTAACAACGTCCATTCTGAAGTTCCAATTTTCAATGACGCGTGTGAGTATTTCGAGTGGTATTTGGCCAATGACTCGAGTAATATTGGCCTCCAATGCCTCAATTGTAGCTGGCTTATCCATGTAGACTTTGGACTTTACATAGCCCCAAAGGAAAAAGTCAACAGGTGTGATGTCACATGATCTAGCCGGCCAATTCACTGGTTCAAAGCGTGAAATGATCTGTTCGCCGAATTGCTCTCGCAGTAAAGCCATGATTTCATGGGCTGTATGGCAAGTGGCGCCATCTTGTTGGAACCAAATTTCGTCGAGACCACGGGCTTCAATTTCTGGCATCAAATAGTCTGTTATCATGACGCGATAACGGTCACCATTCACAGTAACATTCCGGCCGGCCTCTGTTTTGAAGAAATATGGACCGATTATTCCACCGGCCCATAAACCACGCCAAACAGTTGTTTTTTCTGGATTTAATGGCAGCTCTTGAACCTCTTCAGGTTGTTCATCACCCCAAATACGGGCATTTTGTTTATTCACGAACCCATTAAGCCAAAAATGGGCCTCATCGGTGAACAAAATTTTTCTCGAAAACAGTGGATCTTCTACAAGCTTGTCAAGAGCCCAACGAATAAAACGGAACGGCGACGAATCGACACTTCACGGTCTTCGTGTACACTCTCCGCTACCGCCCCTATATTTTCTTCACTACGTGCTGGATTTGGTCTATTCGGTCGAGCATTATCCAATAATGAAAATTGGGTCTCAAACTTATTGATGGTAGAGCGAATTGTGCGTTCGGTAGGCCGATTATGTAGACCATAAGTTGCTCTAAGCGCCCGATACACATTCCTCGTAGAACGCCCATTTTCGTAATAAAGTTGAACAATTTGTAGACGCTGTGCCGGGCTAAGTCTTTCCATTATGAATTGTCAAACACTACTGAACAGGAATGCCACTTCAGTTGACACGACGCATGCGCAATCTGCAATTAAATCCCCATCACAAAAAGTACCTCTAAATGAATCACCCTTTACACAAATGAATCGGTGCTAGGCAATTCTGAGTGCTTGAAAATCGTGTTGGTGAATAAAATTTTTTGCCGCCTAAAAGCACTATCCGTTTTTAAAGTTATTTCTATTGTTTCAATTGAATTACTTTGCTCAAGTGCTTAGTAATTTGAAAAAGCTTTAAGTCTTTTACAGCACTTTAAATCCTTGCACAGTACTTCAAACCCTTTTCAAAAGGCTTCAGTCCTTTAAAGAACCTCGCGCATTTTAAAAGAGCTTTAAGCTATTTACAGGACTTTAAATATTGCTATAACTGGGTCATTTTAGAAGATTTTCAACCAACAGGATAACGAAAATTACATTAAAATGGTTACAAAAAATACAAGCAGCAAGCACAGTTATAATTCATAAAGTGTTGAATCGAATCAAGACTAAAACGTGTGATAAAAAATATTTAAGTTTAACAAATTCATTTGAAGACGCTGTATTCTTGAATAATCTTAAACGACTTTCTAGGCTTCCGTATGCTCAAACAAAGAAAAAAATAGAAGCCAAGATTAACTTCCGATCTATACACCATAATAGTCTAACATTCTGCTTAATTATAAGTGAACTTTCTTTTGAAGGAGATTATGTGAGCTTAGGCATTACTCCAGCATCTCTAGACGGACATAATGGCCGTCACTATGTTGATTGTTTCTTAGAAACCGGCCGGGGAGTCGGGGTTACCGTACTCAGAATGTGTAACATAAACTGTGAGAATTTTTTGGACTTAAACTTATTACGAGGCCACGTTTTCACGAGCCTATACAGTCAAAAGTCTTATCTTTACATTATCGCGGTGCTAAAGAGAAAGCATCATCCTTCAAAATATTTTTTTACGTCGATTTGTTGGCACGATAACTTTCGAACGAAGTGATATATTGACGTCGCGCTTGGTACACATGTAGTACTTGAAGCAGAAAAGAAAACCATAGTTTTTTAGTGTTACTACTTCAGTAGAAGGGGGTGAAAAAGGTGAAGGTTGGTAATATTGTATAGTTTCAATAGTTTCAAGAAAGTTCTTCTTGATTTTTGCTTGAGATAATGCACAAAGTTTAAGTAAAATTATTTATAGTCATACATGTGAGGAGTTACCAGGTGTACAAGTATGAAATGCGGATTTCAGACAAGAGATGGTGCGCCAATGTAGTTTGTGCTATAAAGATTTGATACTGCGCCATTTTGTTGTGTCATCAACAAGTATCAGACGCGAACTAGTGATAAATGGGAAAAGTGTATGCGCAGTGTTGTATTGTTGTGTTCAATATGTCGAAATTTATACCGAACAAAGATCATTCGCGGACAGCATTAATTTTTTGTTTTCATTTGAAGAAAACTACTGTTGAATCATACCGATTACTTCGAGAAGCTTATGGTGAACACGCTCCATCGCAAGATACGTGTGAACGATGGTTTTCGGTGTTTCAAAAGTGGTGACTTCGATGTTGCAGACAAGGAACGCCAAAAAAATACGAAGATGTGGAATTGCAAGCATTGTTGGACGAAGATGATTCGCAAATACAAAAACGCCGAGCAACTGGGCGATAGTCAACAAACTGTTTCCAATCGGCCACGAGAGATGGGAAAGATTCAGAAGACCGGTAGATGAGTATCACATGAGTTGAACGACTGGCAAATGGAAAAGCGCAAAAACACGTGTGACATTTTGCTCGCTCGGTACAAAATGAAGTCGTTTTTGCTTCGTATAGTTACAGGGGATGAAAAGTGGATTTATCTTGAGAATCTCAAGCGCAAAAAATCATGGGTAGACCCAGGCGCACCATCCACATCGACCGCAAGACCGAATCGCTTTGACAGAAAGACGATGCTCTGTGTTTGGTGGGACTGGAGGGGCGTGGTCTATTATAAGTTAAAACCTGGGGAAACGGTTAATACTAAACGTTACCAACAACAATTGACCGATTTGAACCGTTCGCTGCTTGAAAAAAAAGCCAGAATACTAAAAGAGGCAACACAAAGTCATTTTTCTTCGTGACAATCCATCACATACGGCAAAACTAGTTCGGGACACGTTGGACGCACTCAGCTGGGAAGTTCTACCCCATGCGGCTTACTCACCAGACTTGGCTCCTACCGATTACCACTTGTTTGCATCGATGGGTCAGGGGAAGATTTTTACTAGCGTGGTATTCACAAATTGCTCGAAAGATGGGAAAAATGTATAACAAGCGATGGAGCATACTTAGAATAAAGTACTTTTTATCATTTTTCCGAATTTAACATGTTTTTTCAGAAAAAAAATCCGCATTTCATACTTGTACACCTGGTAAAGAGTTGGTGGAATAGTGTTATTCATCCATTCTCTCTCTCCTCTCTCTCTCAACCCTTTCACCTCAAAAGGAGCATCGGTGATACTATGCAGGTACTGCCTCAACAGTCATTCTCCAGGCATCTCGATCCTGCGCGACCTGACTTGACTCGTGCATACTCATACCAAAAAAAGATCTTACTTGGTCGCTTCGTCCCGTTGCTACAAGCTTTTCCATGGCATCCACTTTCCTCATAATGTGACCAAAATATTTCAGGTACTGTCTATTAATTCTATTTGAAAGTTGATCTCTCTTCAAGAATAGATATATTAGTACGGTGTTCTTCTTTTGTCAGCTTGTTTAATGGTCTATGCGTAAGTTAGTACGGCGTTATATATTCACAATATATATTAAAAAGTAAGGGTGACAGAATACAGCCCTGTCTGACGCCGGCTTCTACGTTAAAGGGATCGGAAAAAGATTTATTCGGTTTAATTCTACCATTTGTATTCTCATACAGGGATCGGATAAAGTTTACAAAATGTATAGGTGTTCCCGTGCTGATTAGAATCAACTAGAGTTTGTTCCATATGCAGTCGGAAGCTTTAGAGTAGTCTATAAAACAGATATAGGTTGTTATTTGGAATTCCCTGACTTTTTCTATTATCTGGCATACGTTGAGAATTTGTTGAGTAGTCTATAAAACAGATATAGGTTGTTATTTGGAATTCCCTGACTTTTTCTATTATCTGGCATATGTTGAGAATTTGTTCTCTAGTCCCTCTTTCTGGAATGAAGCCTGTTTCTTCGGTAGATATTTGGAGCAGCAGAAAAGTTTTGAGTCTTTCATTTAGAATCCAGAGAAACACCTTAGCAGCGTGTGATACCAGAGCGATTGTTCTATAGTTTCTGCAATCCAAAGGGGATCCTTTCTTATGCAAAGGTATAAATGCAACTTCACACCAATCTTTCGGCCATCTTTCAGTGTTCCATATCAAATTATACAGTTGATGTAGCATAGTCACGACGATTTCTACCATCATCATTATTATTTCCGCAGTTTTCTCGTAGGTACCTATTGCTTTTCTGTTCTTTAGCCTTTGAATAGCCTTCCTGACTTCAGAGACAGATTAGTTCATCAATTTTCTTAATAGAGTGTGAAAATACCATGTAAAATTCTATAGCGTATCTGTAAAAAATACACACACTTCTTCCCCCACTCCACCATTGAATCATTTAGTTACAGTTTATCGTTTTAAGCCTTAAATTATCATTTTCCCATGTATATAAATAGCTGAATTAAAAACTAAGCCAACTCGAGTACGCAGTACCCACAAGAAAGGCGATACAAGTGAGAAACAGAACCTGAAACGGTACAAGATACCTTGCGGCCAGTGTGTCGCTGGTGTGTGTTTTTTTTCTGGTAAAAGAGAAACGGTGAAACCTGTACGCATCTGTGATAAGATGGGTGTGTTGTTTAGAAGACATAATACTAAAAAACATTGGAAATACTCAGTGGCGGCGTATTACTTTTTTTTGTGGGTAAAATTAGTACCGCAATATTATACCTGTACTTAAAAAGGGCGATCCTCTTTTAATTGAAAATTATAGGCCTATATCCCTATTTAACTGTTTTTCAAAGGTTTTCGAAAAAGTTATTTACAATAAGATAACTCCATTTCTTGATAATAACAAAGTTCTAACCTCGCACCAGCACGGTTTTAGAGAAAAGCACTCTGCAGAGACCGCAGCGATCGACTTTATAAAGAATATATATAAAAAACTTGATATAAATGAGAAAGTACTATTTGATCTAACAAGGGCATTTGACACAATAGACCCAGGCTTTGTTGTTAAAAAATTTGAAAGGCTAGGCACCGGAGGACCACTAAATAAATGGTTTAATTCACTTTTGAAGGGTAGAAACTTTAAAATAAAAATTGGTAATATTTTTTCGCAAATGACAAACTGTGCCTTAGGAACCCCTCAAGGCAGTGTCCTAGGTCCTCTAATTTTCTTGTTGTTCATAAACGACTTACCTGAATACATTTCATGTGGAATCGTTTTTATGTTCACTGACGATACGACCATAGTCATCTCAGCCAAAGATGAGAAACTTTTGGAGAAAAAAATTAAAATAATATTGACTGAGTTCTCAAACTGGTGTAAAAAGAATATATATATATATATATATATATATATATATATATATATATATATATATATATATATATATATATATATATCAATCGGTTTTATAACGTCTTCCGTCTTCCGATGCCTAATTTCCACTCCTCCCGGTTTCTCCATCCTTCCTCCTCCAGATCTCTCTCTAGTACTTCCTTGTTGATTCCTGCTCTCCAGCTCTGGCGTGGTCTTCCTCGCTTTCTTTTTCCATGAGGGTTCCAATTTAAAATCTTTTTAGGTAGTCGGTCTTGTGACATTCTCTGTACATGTCCGTACCATACCAACTGTTGGGTTCTGATTTCGTCCACTATATCGTGCTTTATTTCTAAAGCTCGTCTTATCGTGTCATTTGGTATGCGGTCTTTTCTGGATTTTCCGGCTGCTCGTCTCCAGAAATCCATTTCTGTAGCTTTTAGTATTTTTTCTGTTCTTTCCTTCAATGGCCACACCTGGGAGCTGTAAGTTATTGTACTTTTCACTATTGAGTTGCCCGGCTGATTGGCGCAGTGGGTTAAGGCGTTAGACTTGCCCACTGTTGTCCGAGAGGTCCGCGGTTCGATTCCGTGTCTGGGCTGGGTGTTGTGTGTGTCTTTAGGTTTAAGTTTAGATTTAAGAAAATGTATACGTTTATAAAATAAAGAGAGAAGTTGGTCATTTGGTTCATGCCAGTGCCATAAAAGGGGTTCGCCCCTTTTTTTAAAAAAAAAAAAAAAAAAAAAAAAACTATTGAGTTGTAAATTCTCTTCTTATTTTCAATGGTTATGTTTTTATCCCATAGTATACTATTAAGCATTGCAATCGCTTTTCTTCCTTGGATATTCCTCTCGAATATTGCTTCTTCCAGTGTTCCGTCCCTAGATATTCTCGTTTCCAAACACTTTTTTAAACTAGCACAGTGTTTGATGGTGTGTCCTGTGGCCAGATTCAAGTCCTGCTGTTGTCCTCCGACGCACATGTACTAGGTCTTTTTAATATTTACTTCTAGGCCCCATTTTTTATATTCCTCCATAAGTTTTCGTGTCATGTATTCCATATCATCGATGTCCTGAGCGACTACTACCTGGTCGTCTGCGAATGATAGCGTGTACAATGTAGTATCGTCATCCAGTGGTAATCCCATACTGCTGCATTTCCTTTTCCAGTTCTTCAGTGCACTCTCCAAATAGATTTTAAATAGCGTTGGGGATATACAGCAGCCCTGTTTGAGACCCTTTGTGACCTGGAACCCTGTTGTTATACCATATTTGGTTTTTTCACACTACTTCTTGCGTCTTGGTATAAGGATTTTACGGCTTTAATTATTTCGGTGCTTGAATTACTCTGTTGTAGTGTTTCCCACAATCTCATTAGGGGCACGCTGTCGTAGGCCTTTTTTAAATCAACAAACAAGACATGGACTTCCTGATCAAATGCGGTTTTCTTTTCTAGGATTTGTGTCAGTGAGAAGAGATGGTCTATTGTGGATCTTCCTGCTCTAAAGCCTGCCTGTTCTTCAGCTTCTACGTCCGCGTATTTCGTTTCTATTCTATTTTTAAGTATTTTTCCGTATATTCTGCTAATAGATCCAGTAAAAAGAATAACCTTATAATAAATCTATCAAAGACCGTCTCTATGGAATTTAAGACAAAAATGCGCAAACCAATAAACCTAAATATTGTATTTAATAATATGAATTTGCCTGTTAGCCATAGTTCAAAGTTTTTAGGAATTATAATAGATTCTAATCTCGAATGGAGTTTGCACATAGGTGACGTTTGCTCAAGACTAAATAAATGTTTTTTTTATGACAAAATCTTTAAAAAACTCATTAAGTGTTCCCAATCTCATAACTGTCTATTACGCTAATGCGTACCCAGCCATGTCCTATGGTCTGGCGGTTTGGGGAAGTGCGCAGGAACTGGAAAGAGTGCTGGTAATGCAAAAACGAATCGTGAGACTAATTTTTAGTATGCCATATAACGCATCCCATAGGGAAGTCTTTAAGAATAGAAGAATATTAACAGTTACAAGTATTTATATATATAAAACTCTTAATGTATATCTAACAAAATCAAGATAGCTTCATGTCGCATAGATCTTTTCATCATTATCCGACTCGAAACAGAGAAAATTTTTGTATTGAAAAGCACAATCATGAATATGTTAAAAAAACTAGTCATTACGTAGGTTGCAGACTATTTAACTTACTGCCGGAAAATGTAAAAAGGATTGAATCTATGACACGTTTTAAAAAACAAATAAAAACTATACTATTAAGTAAAACTTTTTATTCTGTAACTGAATTTGAAAGTTATCTGCTGGGCGGAGTGTGAATGTTATTCTTTATAACATCCTTACTTAATTAAAGCATCTTCAGTATGTATTTTGTTTGCTATAAATATGTATGTTATGTTTTTTGTTATATCTTGTATTTACTGTGTATTAATATGTTTAATAGTAAGATTTTTTTTTTATATTATTATTTTTGATATTACCTAAGATGGGATCATACATCCCTTTGATGACATGTTTTATCTACAACTTTTGTAGCTGAAAAGATGAATAAATTGTCTATTGTCTATAAGTACTATCCCGGGAAATGTTTACATTTCTATCCATTTTCAGCTATAACTCCCGAATACCGTTCAAAATTTTAGAAGCAGTAATTCAAATTCATTACAGTAATGTCTAAACAAAACTGACAGTTAGATACAAGCACATGCCATGCGTTAAAACACATAAAAACTGGACGTTAGACTAACGAAATAAAGGATAAATCGAAGTTCTAAATTGTTGGATCCAATGAAGAAAATTTGTGCTCCGCTCAACTAACGAAAAGGTTTCAGAAGTTAGCATTGTACCAACTATTACATGGGGTGAAAACTGTCGAGACTTTTGAAAAATAAATAATGTTTTCGCCAAAAATCGATGTTCTTCTTCAACATAGTCTCTTCAAGAGCGGACTCCATGCGCGTCCCAAAAAAATACTTGCCAAAAGTTTGCCAGTTGATGTTTGTGTTTTTGGATACTTCGCGCTTTCTACTGATATCTTCACGATGACAGCTGTCTCCCTCACTTTCATACTACGGTCATTCGGAACAATATGGTGGATTTTTTTTTGGGTTTTTTGAAGTGATTGTCTCATTTGGGCGTCCAGAACGTGGGGAATCATTTGTGATTGTACGACCCCATTTAAGTTCATCATCAACAAGCAGTGTTTAATCAACACGCGACATTTTTTCTTGTTCCATCGTTTTGAAAAAATTAGAAGTAGCGTCATTTAAACAGCTGTAACTCGCTAACTAATAGACCAAAAATTTTACTGTCTTCCTTCTCTCAGTCTTTAATTCCATCCGTTTCTATCTTCCCAGTCTCCATCTGTTAGACCCCTGTCCTCCATAGCCTCGTCCACATCGTCTCTCCACGATCGTCTGGGTCTCCCTCTTTTTCTTCTCCCTATAGGGCTCCACTCTGTTATTTTCTTTATCCTCCTATTATCTTCGCTTCGTCTAATGTGTCCATACCATTTTAATCGTTTTTCTTCAATGGTGTTTAGTGCGTTCTCTTTGATGTTCATTCTGCTTCTTATTTTTTCATTTGTTATTCTCTCCAAACGTGCCACTCTACAACATCTTCTCCAATACTTCATCTCTACTGAGTTAATTTTAGTTTTATTTCTTTTGTTGATCGTCCATGTTTCTGACCCTTATGTCATTATGCCTTGTATTATTGATTTGTATATGCGTGTTTTGTTTCTCTTTGTAATGTGCTTGTCCCACAGAAGCGAATTTAATTGTCTTATGCATGTTTGCGTTTGTCCTAATCTAGCTTTAATCTCTTCTTCTGATGTTGCGTTTTTTGAAATGATGGTTCCTAGATATTTAAATCTATCGGTTCCTTTGATTATTGTTTCGTTATCTACTTCTAGATTCTCCACGTTTCCCTCCTTTGTTGTTAGATATTCCGTTTTTATCAAAGTTTATTGCTAATCCTGCTTTAGTGTATTCTTCTTTCAGTTTTCTTACCATATAACTGAGGTCTTCCTCATCTTGCGCTATGATTACTTGGTCGTCTGCGAAACTTAGAGTATATAAGTAATCTTCTCGTATTGAGACTCCCATTCCACTACATTTTTGCTTCCATTTTTTTTAATGTTTATTCGAGGTATATTTTGAATAGTGTTGGGAATGTAGAGCATCTTTGTAATAGGCCTTTTGATGTTTGGAGTCTCTTCCCTATTTTATGTCCTATTTTTATGTTCACTGTATTGTTTTCGTAGAGAGCTTTTACTGCGTATATTAGTTTTTTGTCAATGCCTATTTCTTTCATTGCGTTCCATAATCTTTGTCTTGGTACTGAGTCATAGGCCTTTCTTATGTCTATGAAAGCTAGATGAACTTCTCTATTCTTTGCCAGTTTTTTTTTCCATTGTTTGTTTTATAGTGTATATGTGGTCTATACATGATTTTCCGGCCGTAAAGCCTGCCGGCTTTACGGCCGGCAGGCCGTCTCCAATTTTTCCTTTTATATTTTTTCTCCATGATATTTTTAATAATTTTTCCGTACAAACGTCCCATACTCGATATTATGCTTAGGCCTCTATAGTTTGTGCATTTTCTACGGTCTTCCTTTTTAAATATAGATACTATATAAGCTTTTGCCATTCCTCTGGTATTTTTTCTCCATTTATCGCTCTGTGGAACATGTTTCTCAGCATTCGATGTAATTTATTAGACCCGTACTTAATCATTTCATTTACCACACCCCCAGGCTCTGCAGATTTATTATTTTTGGGGTGATTTTATTGTCTTCTTTACTTCTTCATAGCTTAGTTCTATCTCTTTTATTTCCTTATTCTGTTTTTCTTCAGGGTTCTCTTCTTGGAATTCTTGTCTATCTTCTGTTAGCAGCTTCTTATAATATTCTTCCCATTCGCTTTCTGGGATGTACTCTATATACGTCTTCTCTCTATTGTTAGCCCTTAATGCTTTAATTATTCTCCATGACTCTGTACTTCTAGTTCCTCCTATATACTGTTCTAGAGGGTTGATACTAACTGAAAATCATTTGTTTCTTTTTGTTTGTGTTGCCATGTCTCAGAAAGTTTTAAACACGGAGGTGATACTTTTAGCATGTTTTGGTGTCGCCAGGTGGATTTATGAAAATTGAATAAAGAAGGAAAATTGAAAATAGTGCAGGTCATCTGGGCTAAATGTTGTCGATCGCAATTGTATCTTTGACCAAGACAACAACCCTAAACGCTCTTCAAAAATATGACAAAGGTACCTTTAAGAGAAATTTAAGAAAAAACTAAAACGATTACACAGGTATACAAAAAATAACAATTTTCTGTTTTTTAAGTGGAACTCGTGTTTTCTTAAGTATTTTAGGTAAAATGTATTTTTTTTTTCAATTTAGTAGTTTTCTGGCAACTTTTTTTTATACGTTTTTGAATCCAACATAAAAAATGCTTAAGAAAATACGTGTCTCACTTAAAAGACGAATTTTTTTATTTGTATATCTGTGTTATGAAACGCCACCAGAGGAGTACTAATTGAACCCTGATTATTTTAATAAATAGGATGGCGCACATTTATGAAGCAGTAATAAAGAATCAAAGTGATCAATTCACAAAAGATTTGATGGAAATACTTTCTGGCCGATATGACTGATTTCGTAGGCAACACTGTTTGATAAATCTTTATAAAAGAAGCTTGACAACCCTGTAAACTATTAGATTACCCTTATCTTATACAAAATATATTATTCTTCTTAATAAGCGTAGTAATCACTAATCACCCGTCCATAGCTTTTATTGAATCTAATTGAAAAATTGTGTCTGCTATCTCCATTAGTTACACGACAGAGAAGGGTAAAGCATTTATCGTTGTTAACACATAGTAGGTGGATCCATTTCTAATAATTAGGGTGTTTATTTTTATCTAAACCATTTAAAAAATTGTAAAAGTAATCAAACCTCTCGACAGTTAAATATGAGCATATCTACTGTAAGGATCAAAAGCATCACTATTGCCAAATATCCCATTAGGTGCAAATTCGTAATGGAAGATAAACCCACAGAATGTTAACCAAGTTCAAATACCTTCTTCTTCAAGTGCCTATCCTCTGTAGATGTTGGCTATCACGCTGCTCCATTTCACTTTGTTTATCGCCGTTCTGAACAACTCTACTGACGACATTCCATGTTCGCAGGTTCCTGAGCCAGGATATTCGTCGGCGTCCTGCTGATCTACGACCGTCTATTTTCTCTTGCAAGATGAGCTGGAGAAGGTAGTACTTATCATTTCGCGTGATGTATTCAAAGTACTCCACTCTTCTGAGTTTAACGTACGTTAAAAATTGCAGTTCATCTCCGATGTGTTGCATTACCGTCTCGTTTAACACTGGGTGAACCCACGAGATCCTCACCATACGGCGGTAGCACCACATCTCAAAAGCAGTGAGAGTCCACGTTTCAAACCCCATACAGGAGTGTCGAAAGAAAATAGCATTGTAGTACCCTTATTCTAGTACGTATACTGAAGAATACGAGGCTGGTTTGAAAAGTCGGTGCAAAAATAAAAACTACTTATGTGTTTGGGGTAAACCTTTTTTATTTTTCGACATAGTCTCCTTTTAGGCTTATACACTTCGTCCAACGATGTTCTAGTTTGTTGATCCCTTCCGAATAATAGGATTTGTCCAAGTCTGCAAAATATCCATTAGTGTCTGCAATCACCTCCTCGTTTGAATAAAATCTTTGTCCCGCCAGCCATTTCTTCAAATTGGGGAACAAATAGTAGTCCGAGGGAGCCAAGTCTGGAGAATAGGGGGGGGGTGTGAAACGAGTTGGAATCCTATTTCCATTAATTTTGCGACCACAACTGCTGAGGTGTGTGCTGGTGCGTTGTCGTGATGGAAAAGGACTTTCTTGTGGGCCAATCGCGGGCGTTTTTCTTGCAGTTCGGTTTTCAAACGGTCCAATAACGATGAATAGTATTCACCTGTAATAGTTTTACCCTTTTCCAGATAGTCGATGAGGATTATCCCTTGCGAATCCCAAAAGACAGTCGCCATAACCTTTCCGGCCGAAGGAACGGTCTTCGCCTTTTTTGGTGCAGATTCCCCCTTGGTAACCCATTGTTTAGATTGTTGTTTGGTCTCAGGAGTATAGTAATGTATCCATGTTTCATCCACAGTGACGAAACGACGCTTAAAGTCCTCCGGATTCTTCTGGAACAGCTGCAAACCATCCTTGCAACACTTCACACGATTCCGTTTTTGGTCAAGCGGATAGCTATCTCATGTCCAAATGTTTATGCAAAATATTATGTACCCGTTCAGTCGAGATGCCCACAGCACTAGCAATTTCACGCACCTTAACTCTTCTGTCATCCATCACCATATCATGGATTTGATTAATGATTTCTGGAGTCGTAACCTTCACAGGCCGTCCAGAACGTTCAGCGTCACTTGTGCCCTTATGGCCAGTCCGAAAATTTTGAAACCACTTATAAACTGTTCTAATCGAAGGTGCAGAGTCACCATAATGTTTATCAAGCTTCTCTTTAGTCTCCTGAGGCGTTTTGCCTTTCATAAAGTAATGTTTAATCACCACACGAAATTCTTTTTCGTCCATTTCTTGAAAATCACTCGACTTCCTTGATTCACACGAATGCCAAACACAAAAAAATAGACCAATATGGCTGAAACTTGGTGTGCGTTCATTCAAGAGATGCTACTAACTAAACATGACCTCGATACGCGCCGGTGGTGCCATCTCTCGGACTTTGCACGGACTTTTCAAACCAGCCTCGTAGGTTGCACAGTATATTTCGCATCTTTTTAAATGTAGCTCTTGCTTTTTTGATCCGACATTTTATCTCCTTCGAGTGATCGCAATCTCTATTCAAAGAGCAACCTTGATATGTTATTGTCTCGGCTATTTTGAGGACGATGTTGTTTGCGGTAAACTGTTTGATGTGGTTTTTACTGACAATTAGCATTTGCGTTTTCTTACAGTTTATCTTCATGCCATATCTTTCGCATGCATTCACCACTCCATCTATCAGCCTCTGCAGACCTTCGGCAGTATCGGCTATGAGAACGCTGTCATATGCGTATCTCAGATTACACAGGGGAACAGCTGTTTTGGTGTCGAGGTTTTTTGAGCTGATTCTATATCAATTTGATGTCCTGAATTCAAATAACGTATTCATTTGTACCTAGGAGCTCAAATTTTTAAGATATACAATTTTAGAGAAATATAAGTTACATTATTGTAACTCAAATCCGTAAGTGTAGTAAACAAAAGTAGATACGAAATTTTTATTTTAGTTATACAAAATACAATATTATGTCGTACTTACAAACAAAAAAAAAACATTGAAGAAATGAAATAGTCACTCAACACTTGGAAAGCTTCTTTTCCGCGACATTCTTGAATGTTTTTTTAAACAGTCCCTTTTTAAACTCCAGCAGTAATCTGCCATCATGTGCATGTCCCATCTTCCTTGGTAGCGGTCCTCCATAACTTTAATATCTTGGTGAAATCTTTCACCTTGTTCCTCACTCATGTCTCCTAAATTTTCTGGAAAACGGTCTAAGTGGCTGTGTAAATAGTGTATTTTAATACTCATATTGCACCCTAAGGATTTGAAACTATTAAGCATCTTGTTAACCATTTCAACATAGTTTTGAGCTTTATGTTTGCCTAGAAAATTTTCTACAACTGCAACAAAGGATGTCCAAGCTTCTCGTTCAACTTGATTCATTGAATTTATGAAGGCAGGATTCTTAATTAATTGTCTTATTTGTGGGCCGTCAAATATCCCTGCTTTGAGTTTTTCTGTGCTCAACTGATGCATTTTTACCCCTATATATGCAAAACAAGACCCATTCTTATCAAGAGCCTTTACAAATTGCTTCATTAAGCCCAACTTTATATGTAACGGAGGAAGTATGATTTTTTCTCTTTCAACCAAAGCGTCGTTAATGACATTCTTTTCCCCAACGTCCATGTTTTCTCTCTGAGGCCAATCTTTTCTAACCCAGTGGTGTGTTTTGTCCCTACTATCCCAGAGGCACAAGAAACACGGATATTTCGTGTAACCACTTCGCTGCCCAAGAAGAAAGTTTACCATTTTTAAGTCTACACAAATCATCCATTGATGTTCGTAATACTTTATCTTCTGCAAGACCAAAGCTATGGTATTATATTCTTCTTTCAGTTTCGTTGAGTGAGCTAGTGGTATTGAACCATATTTATTCCCATTATGTAGAAGGACACATTTTAAACTTCGCTTTGAACTGTCAATAAATAGGCGCCAATCATCTGGAATATATTCAGAAAGTACCATTTCTTTCATGAGTCCCCTAATTTCGTGACAAAAACACAAGATTGTCTTCTTGAGAAAAGAATGGTAGCAGATCTTTTTCTCTTGTACGGTAAAAGGTAATTTTGGTTCCTTGTCCCAGTAAATTTTTTTGTCGTTCAACCTAGAAGCCAGTACTTCAGAAGCTTTTTTCGATAAATTGAGATCCCTGGTGAGATCATTTAATTCATTTTGATTGAAGCGTTGAGGAACTGATGAGGTCCCCTCATAGTCACTGTTAGTTTCATTAGCATCAGAACTTTTATTAGCATCAGAAGAGCGATCAGAGGGAAAATATTCGTCATCAGAGATATGTGGTAGCTGATGAAATGTTGGAATCGGTATTTCATCTGAGTGCGGGATAGGGCGTATTGCCGAGTCTAAATTGGGATAAGTCCACTTACTGCGGTTATTTCGATTGATTCCATTAGTATTTACTAAACAGAAATAACAATCATTGAAGTGGTTTTTTGGTTCTCTCCAAACCATTGGTACGCCGAATTTTAGACATTTTCTTTTCCCGGTAGTCCACTGCCGTAAATGCTCTGTACAAGTTTTACATACGAGATGCGGGGCCCACGTTTTGTCCTGATCACCAAGCTTAACTCCAAAGTATCCAAGATACGCTCGCTTTACAAAGTCAGTAATAGTTTGTCTGTTTTGTTGAAACATGTATTCTCCGTATATATAGCAAAACACATCAGGTTTATTTACACAACTTCTTCTTGAACTGGAACCTGAACTCATTTTAATTCTGCTCAATAACACAAAAACACTCTTTTCTTAACATAAAATAACACGCCGAATTCGATCTACTCTCATGAGTAAGAACGCACAAACTGACGAGACTTACCCGAGTTAGGTGATTAAAAGGGTCAGTTCAGGTACCTGATAGGCAATGGTTCCACTATTTATAGATTTACCTGGAATTTACTCAATTACAGACTGACAATAAAACCATTGTACCTACATTAATGAATATATAATAATTTTAGAACTCTCATAAATGAATATACTGAATAAAAACCACATTGGTAGATAAGTTGATGTATCTAAAAAAGTAGAGCTGATAGAGAAAAACGGATTGCATGTATAGATTTAGCGTCCCAAATATAGTTAAAATCAGCTCTAAAATCCCAGGCACCAAAACAAAAATATTTTTTTGTTGCCCTGTGTTATTTTATTACTTCTCCGTTTATTAACACATCATCGTCAGAATTGTCAAGTGCATCTTTAAATAGGTGTTCTGAATACACATTGAATAGCAAGGGTGACATTATGCATCCTTGGCGAACCTCTCTCCTCACACTGAATTCCTCAGACACTTTGTTGTCCACTCGGACCCTGGCTTTTTGTTGCAAGTATAATTTGTATATTACGTTAATTTCCCTATCATCAATTCCAGAATCACGTAAGACTGACATGAGTTTATTGTGTTGAACTTTGTCAAAAGCTTTTTTCGAAATCAACCAAGCATGCGAATACGTCTACGTTGACATCACGTGCTCGCTGTATCAGAACTTGTATGGAGATTAAGGCCTCTCTGGTGAGAAGTCCCTTTCTGAAGCCGAACTGGGTATTACTTATGTTCTCGTCAAACTTCCTATATCTGCGCGTTTGGATGATGTTAAGGAAGGCTTTTAGCGTGTGGCTCATCGGACTGATTATTCTGTGGTCGGAGCATTTAATTGCGTTCATCTTTTTTGGGAGTGGTATAAATGTCGAGAAATTCCTTGGTGTGGACCTATTAAGCTGTCACGACCCAGTCAGAGACTTTAGAGGACTAAAGCAGCAGTTAGATTAGGCTGCGTAAGAGACGTGTGGACGAATCTATACATGTGAACAGACAGCAAGGTTAAAATATACATGATCTACAGTATAGGAGCACGAGAAGATACCAACAAAATCAAAAGTATGCTACGTATCGCCGCCGAAATGAAAATCCTAAGAGCAATAGTTGATAAAACAAGGAGGGATAATATACGAAACACTGACATCGGTGAACTATGTGGTGTGCAAGACGAGGTAAGAAGGGGTAGACAATAAAGAAGATAATGGCAACACATAACCACGTAAAAAAATTGGAAAAGTACGGACTACCAAGGATCGCTAGGAAGGTAAATCAGGAGGTAAACGTCCACCGGGGAGACCACCAAAAAGATAGAGAAATCGCTGGCCATCTACATCTCAAGAAATACCACAACCATGTGATTAATAGATGAGTAGATCTATAAAAAGTATAAGAAGAAGAAGTAAAAATTTATGCCGTCATGTGCAACAGTATGACGTATACATGACTTCTCAGTTAGAAGCCGGCTTCTACAATAATTCGAAATCAATCTACCCCTACTCTTTTCACTTCCTTTTCCTTCTACTAGTCAGTCAATAAGGATTGAAAGCAGAAATGAAACAAGATGAATTAGTGACTCGAAATACATTTATTCTTCAGTATAATCTTCCTTCAGCACAATATGTTTTTTTCAGCGATTTTCCAATTCATTTACTCCATCTTTAAAGTGGTTTTCCGGAAAACCTTCAAAATACCCATCTATGGATGCTGTCACCTCATCATTTGTTGAAAAACGCTTCCCACGTAGAAATCTTTTGACGTTTGGAACAGATGGAAGTCAGATGGAGGCAGATCTGGCGAAAAGGGTGGATGTTCCAACAATTTATAATTTAATCCGACCAGTTTTTCCGTTGCCAAACCACTTCTGTGAGCAGGTGTATTGTCATGACGAAAGATGATTTTATTCTTCTGCAAACCGGACTTTTTCTCGCAAATTTTCATATCCAGTTGGTCCAAAAGGTTGCAACAATACGCTCCGGTAATTGTTTTACCGGTTCGAAGGTACTCAATTAACAGAATTCCTCTTGCATCCCAGAAAACTGATACCATAATTTTTTTGGACGACTTTGAACACTTTGCTGCTTTGGAGCTGAACAATCGGGCTCAGTCCAATATACGGTTTGTTGTCGCAATTCAGGATCACACTGGTAAACCCAAGTCGCATCCATAGTTACAAATCGATGGACAAAATCAGTTTTATTCTTTGGGAAATGAGTCGAATGTTGTTTAGAAAGTTTTTATCGAGTGAGTTTTTGTTAGCAAATGCGGCACCCATCTTGTGAATAGCTTTCTCATACCCAAAACATTAGTTAAGATCTCATGTACTGATCCATGTGAGATGCTTATAACCTCAGCTAAATCATCCACGGTTAATCGACGGTCTTCCATTACCATATCTTGTATTTGCACAAGAGTTTTTTCAGTTGTTGCAGTTTTTGAACGTCCTGAACGTGGATCATCATTGACGCTTCTACGACCATGTTTAAACTCTAGAATCCATCTATTAACACTTGGAAATGAAGGAGCAGACTTCTTTAATACTTTTACTAACTTTCCATAGATTTCGGTTGCCGATAAACCTTCAAAAACAAAGGATTTTATCATTGCACGACATTCGATTTTGTCCATTCTCAAAAATACTCAAACACGTCTACTTTAACCAGCTGATAAACCATGAATGACGTGACAGATCGACTTGAAATTTAGGGTGTGTTCATGTGGCATATGAAGCTTCACAATGGTGTTGAATATTTGGTTCAGGAGATGTTCTATAGGTGTCCTTTTCAAAACTTATTGACTGACTGGATATTATTTATGTGCCCAGTTTCAAATCGGTATCTAATTTTGTTCGAGAGTCTTCGTGATTAATACTATATAAACTATACAATATGTAATGAACCCACTTTCACCCCATACTCCTGAAGCGATATTGCTCAAAAAGTACTTCCTACTTCAACTATTATTTATATACCAAGTTTGAAATTGATATCTCATTTTGATCGAGAGTTATTGTGAAAACAGAGAGAGTTCTTACCGTCTTTTTTGTGAAAACAATTTATTTCCGAGTTCCTTGAGGTGCTTTTTTTAGCTGGGAAGCCTTTCATGTTAATGTAATGTAATAATTGCACTGTTCTATGTCACGGGATAAGGTTTTAGTGAATATGCACTACCATCATCAGTCTAGAGTTCATTCACCGCCCGATAATAACATAAATCACGTGTGAAACTGTGAACTACCGCTAGTCTTACAAAATAGATCACTTAACACTGTTAAAGTAACTGAAAAATAAAAGCATTAAAATTTGAAGTTATCAATGATTATACTATTTGCTGAGATATTACATTAACTGCACTAAATACACAAATATATGCCATTTGCTTTATTTTAAATAAAAATGACTAATAAGGTATGTAACCATTGTAAGACGTGTAAACATATGAGAAAAGTGTAAATACATAGATGTATGACTCGATTTGTCTCGTCAAGTTTTATCGAAACTAAGTTTCCTGATTTCCTTTATTAAAAGAAAGTGAAAACATTACTCTCTGAGATTTTTGTCATTTTTGCACGTTTTAGAGTTCCTAGATCACGAAAAACATATTCACTCATTTCCGCCAGATTAATAACGTGGGGTGAAAACTCCCGAGGCTTTTTCAGAGGTGGCAGCACAAACAAAGACCGATATAATTTTCAGTTAGTGTCAGCTCTCAGAAGATTCGTGTAAAATTCTCATGACATACGATAAAAAAAGTTTTCTGCTCTAAACTGTACGCTAAGCCTACAAAATCGAAAATAAAATGAAAAATTCGGTTTTTCGCAAATATTTCATATTTTTTTTAGTTTTTACCGTAATTTAAAAAAATTACTTAAAATAAAATGGCTGGTTTCACCATTCTTCCAATCTCATTTATGATTAAATTAACGTTTCTGTGTACCGCTAAATATTTTGAAATTGACTATTAAGGGGTTTCTCGGGGTGCTGATTCAGAATCTGATGACAGATTTGAAAAATTCAAAATGGCGGATCCAATATGGCGGCCAGAGAGTACGTAATTCATTTAATTTCTTCGAGTAATTTAGAAGTTTTGTGTTTTCAGTAACTGTTTTCTTTGTACCTGGATGTTTTAAACGAAATATTAATGCTTTATACTTAAAGCTTAGACTTTTATCTTTTATTTCCTACCTTTAAATATGTTTTTTATTTTAAGTTTAAGTAGTATGATTAAAAATAAGCAAAAAATACGTTTATCATGAATACTTTTTTGAGAGCAAAATTACAAAAAAAAGAAAGTTTTTAAAAGTTTTTAATGATTTCCTAATATCAAATTTAACTGTAACTAAAAAAAAATTGTCCGACTTTTTTTGACTATTTCGTACTGCTTTGAACGTAAAAGTGCCGGCGGCGTACTGCAGCACGCAAATTTTCATGTTTTAAAACTCAATTTTTAAATAACATAGACAATGTGGGTATTTTTAATCATTCTTCTTCTTCTTCTTCTACGAGGATGGTTTGTCCGTGCAAAGTCCGAGAGATGGCACCACCGGCGCGTATCGAGGTCATGTTTAGTTAGTAGCATCTCTTGAATGAATGCACACCAAGTTTCAGTCATATTGGTCTATGGTCTAAAGAATTTCGTGTGGTGATTAAACATTACTTTATGAAAGGCAAAACGCCTCAGGAGACTAAAGAGAAGCTTGATAAACATTATGGTGACTCTGCACCTTCGATTAGAACAGTTTATAAGTGGTTTCAAAATTTTCGGACTGGCCATATGGACATAAGTGACGCTGAACGTTCTGGACGGCCTGTGGAGGTTACGACTCCAGAAATCATTGATCAAATCCATGATATGGTGATGGATGACAGAAGAGTTAAGGTGCGTGAGATTGCTAGTGCTGTGGGCATCTCGACTGAACGGGTACATAATATTTTGCATAAACATTTGGACACGAGAAAGCTATCCGCAAGATGGGTGCCGCGATTGCTCACGCTTGACCAAAAACGGAATCGTGTGAAGTGTTGCAAGGATGGTTTGCAGCTGTTCCAGAAGAATCCGGAGGACTTTAAGCGTCGTTTCGTCACTGTGGATGAAACATGGATACATTACTATACTCCTGAGACCAAACAACAATCTAAACAATGGGTTACCAAGGGGGAATCTGCACCAAAAAAGGCGAAGACCGTTCCTTCGGCCGGAAAGGTTATGGCGACTGTCTTTTGGGATTCGCAAGGGATAATCCTCATCGACTATCTGGAAAAGGGTAAAACTATTACAGGCGAATATTATTCATCGTTATTGGACCGTTTCAAAACCGAGCTGCAAGAAAAACGCCGCGATTGGCCCACAAGAAAGTCCTTTTCCATCACGACAACGCACCAGCACACACCTCAGCAGTTGTGGTCGCAAAATTAATGGAAATAGGATTCCAACTCGTTTCACATCCCCCCTATTCTCCAGACTTGGCTCCCTCGGACTACTATTTGTTCCCCAATTTGAAGAAATGGCTGGCGGGACAAAGATTTTATTCAAACGAGGAGGTGATTGCAGACACTAATGGATATTTTGCAGACTTGGACAAACCCTATTATTCGGAAGGGATCAACAAACTAGAACATCGTTGGACGAAGTGTATAAGCCTAAAAGGAGACTATGTCGAAAAAGAAAAAAGGTTTACCCCAAACACATAAGTAGTTTTTATTTTTGCACGGACTTTTCAAACCAGCCTCGTATCTCCTTTAATGGGTACTATCCTGTCTAGGAAAATTGGCCCAGCTTCTTCCTTGGGGAGAAATTTGTCTCACTCTAGGTGAATTTCCTCCCCTCCCAGCCTGTGGGGAATCAATGAAAGGATTTTTTGGGATGGGATTTGCTAGTTAATTTTTTCTATATTAAAATTTTATGGATGTCTAGAAATTTGTTAATTATCTTTACTCTTTCATCATTGAGATTTGATAGAATGTTCTGAATTTCTAATGGGGTTTGCAATCATGATGAAACTAATTCTTGATATAAGTCAAAGTTATCTACCTGATTTATTGGACATTCTAAGATAATGTGATTTAAAGAACCTACTTGCCTACATTCGCAATGTGGGTTTTCTTTGATGTTTAATTTGAATAGGAGGGATGGATTTAGTCAATGACCTGTTCTCATTCTTATTATTGATGTTACATGTCTTCTGTTTTTATAAATGAATTTATTAAAGGTGGGACTGTAGTTGGGGAGAAAAACTATCTTGGAGTAAAATGATCCTTAAAATCTAGGGTTTTCTTTGTATATTTGGATCCAACTCAACCATGTTTCTTTTTTAATTGGAGGTAGGAAATTTTCTTTGTTTAATTTTAGATCTGGTGAGACTTTCAAGTTTCGTCCTATATTAGCGAGTTTATCTGCAACCGAGTTGCCTGTGATATTCGAATGACCAGGGATCCAAGCTAATATTATTTTTAGATTATTATTTCTGGCTTCTATTATACCTCTTTTAGTTAGAGAGGATATATGGTCATTATCTGCCGAGTATTTGGATTTGCTAATTTTCATTAATGCCGCTTTTGAGTCGGCAAAGATTATTGATTGTTTAATCATTCTTATATTAGAACTTAAGGTATAATAATGATATATGCACAAGGATTTTTTTTTCAATACTATATTTTATTAAATATTTGTAATTTACTGTATGCCCAGTAAAACCATGCAAACAAAAATTTCGTTTTAAATTTTACAAATTATAAAGCAATAAAAATAAAAACTATTAGTATCATCGAAAAGCTGAAAGTCTCCTCTTCAAAAAGCTATTTTTTAATTGTTTTTACACTCTGAAAACAAGTAATATCGAGTAACCATCGAACGGTGCGCGTAGACTTTTAAATTAAGGTGCTTGGCACACTTTTTGAATCACCTATCCGAATTTTTAATAATTTGTCATGCTAATAAAAAAACCGAAAAAAAAACTTTATACACAATATTTTTGTACAGTTTCCCACTCTTTCACGTAGTGCTATTAATTTTTCGATATTTTTTTTTAGTTTTCGAGATATTACCGAAAAAACGAATTTTAGATTCCCCCATGTACTATTTATTATTATTTATTTCATTATGCATCATCTAGGAAATTAGGTTTACTGTCTTATTTTATATTAGTTGCAATTGATAATGGCGTCCATTTTTATTTTGACCCCCGCCATAAATCTTATACACACGCGAGTTATCGTAACAAAATGGTATACAAATTTGTGACCACCAAATGCATGATGCAAGTCAATAAGAATGACGGAAGTGGTCGACCAAATATTTGTGCAGTATACGAAATCAAGAATGTAGTACAAATTGTAATTGCTTTAAATGTTAACAGGCTGCATTTTGGCACACAGAGTTCCTCAAACAACACGTAAGTTTACTGTGTAAACGCACTTTTTCAAGGTGAGTAATTTTATTTGTGGAATGGTAAAAGTTGAATATTGTTGTATTTCTGATAAATATGGTTCCTTGGTCATGCACCAGCAGTTTATTTTTCCTGGTACTACGATAGATTCACCCATTATGTATTGTATTATATGGTCATATCCATATAATTCCTTATTTGGACATATTCATTTAATTCTATGTTTATTTGTTTTTTTTTTAATTTATAATTATTACATAAGCCCTTGTTTTTACGTCGTTCTCGAAATTCTTCGACTTAAGATTTTAAACCTTAATAACACAAAAAGCTCCTTTTTTCCTATTTATTAATTACGGAAAATATACGTAGTTTCAATAAAAAAATTCAAATAATTATTTTTGTAGATTTTTTTATAATCACTTATATACGAGGCTGGTTTGAAAAGTCCGTGCAAAGTCCTAGAGATGGCACCACCGGCGCGTATCGAGGTCATGTTTAGTTAGTAGCATCTCTTGAATGAACGCACACCAAGTTTCAGCCATATTGGTCTATTTTTTTGTGTTTGGCATTCGTGTGAATCAAGGAAGTCGAGTGATTTTCAAGAAATGGACGAAAAAGAATTTCGTGTGGTGATTAAACATTACTTTATGAAAGGCAAAACGCCTCAGGAGACTAAAGAGAAGCTTGATAAACATTATGGTGATTCTGCACCTTCGATTAGAACAGTTTATAAGTGGTTTCAAAATTTTCGGACTGGCCATATGGGCACAAGTGACGCTGAACGTTCTGGACGGCCTGTGGAGGTTACGACTCCAGAAATCATTGATCAAATCCATGATATGGTGATGGATGACAGAAGAGTTAAGGTGCGTGAGATTGCTAGTGCTGTGGGCATCTCGACTGAACGGGTACATAATATTTTGCATAAATATTTGGACATGAGAAAGCTATCCGCAAGATGGGTGCCGCGATTGCTCACGCTTGACCAAAAACGGAATCGTGTGAAGTGTTGCAAGGATGGTTTGCAGCTATTTCAGAAGAATCCGGAGGACTTTAAGCGTCGTTTCGTGACTGTGGATGAAACATGGATACATTACTATACTCCTGAGACCAAACAACAATCTAAACAATGGGTTACCAAGGGGGAATCTGCACCAAAAAAGGCGAAGACCTTTCCTCATCGACTATCTGGAAAAGGGTAAAACTATTACAGGTGAATATTATTCATCGTTAATGGACCGTTTGAAAACCGAGCTGCAAGAAAAACGCCCCCGATTTGCCCACAAGAAAGTCCTTTTCCATCACGACAACGCACCAGCACACACCTCAGCAGTTGTGGTCGCAAAATTAATGGAAATAGGATTCCAACTCGTTTCACATCCCCCCTATTCTCCAGACGTGGCTCCCTCGGACTACTATTTGTTCCCCAATTTGAAGAAATGGCTGGCGGGACAAAGATTTTATTCAAACGAGGAGGTGATTGCAGACACTAATGGATATTTTGCAGACTTGGACAAATCCTATTATTCGGAAGGGATCAACAAACTAGAACATCGTTGGACGAAGTGTATAAGCCTAAAAGGAGACTATGTCGAAAAATAAAAAAGGTTTACCCCAAACACATAAGTAGTTTTTATTTTTGCACGGACTTTTCAAACCAGCCTCGTAAAGTCTACAGTATTTTCAACACAAACTGTTTTTAGAATTGTAGTAACTCCAAATTGCTTTTTTAGTGTTCCGTACGGAACACTTATAAGATCACTTCGGTGTCTGTCTGTCCGTCTATCTGTCCGTCTGTCACAACCGATTTTCTCCGAAACTATTTGTCATAGAAAGTTGAAATTTGGTAATAATATAGGAATTGATCGCCTCATCAGAGCCATTTAGTTTTGAAAGTTAAATTTTGACTTAAGGGGTTAGTTTTGGGGGGGTGAAATCGGAAATGAAAAAAAAATTTTTTTACTAGGTAATCGAGTGTGGTGTCAAATGAAAGCTTGTGAAAACACGAATAAAAAATATATATATAATGTAATACTTGCCCGCACTTTTCTTTGTATTATTTTTAAAAAATCGCGAAAAATCGCCGTCCACCTGCCTTATCTCGAAAAGTACTTATCAAAAAATTTTGAAAAAATTCTGGAATATTCTCCACGGGGTGTAGATTGAACGAAAATTATCACAAATGTATTACCTGTAATAATTTATCTGGTATATAAAAAAAACCAGAAATTTCAAGGTCTTCTCTTTTCAGTAAAGATTGGAAATAAACTTTGTTGAAAACTCATTTGGGGTGTGTTTTGTGAAGTCACTGATCATTTTATACTTCCGTTACATTTTTTATTTTAAAAGCAATCAACGTACGGAACACTAATTGCGCAAGTTCAACTTGCACTTGATCGGTTATTTTGCTTACTGCTGAGCCCATAAAAAAGATAGAGCAGAGATTGTTTGTGATTCTATTAGCCATTTTGCCTGTAATTTTTGCTTTCCATGTTATAAGGGACTGAGAGAGAGGGAACTATTTAGTGTTGTACAAAACTTACACTATCTGGTGTAAATCATCGCAGGTTTTTTTTGCAATAGCTTCCGACATAATGCGGACGGCTAAGCTTCATCGCTGTCTAAATAATTGAATCGCATATGTCCTAAAGTTAAGAAAAGGTTGATACTTGCCTTTCGTTAGTTCTTGATTTTATACTGCATATTCTTGTACGTCGGCTTTAAGGCTGTTAGCGTAAGTTGAAATTTCCGTACATTTCCTCAAATCTGCAAAAAAAAAACTATTAATGAATGTTCGAATATAGAAAATCTATTAATTAATCTACACCCTTGAAAAGAACCCAATACTAATTTTGGCTGAAATCGGAGAAAAAACAACTTTATTCCTTCTTCTCTTTCAAAATGACGGTGTTTACAATTCTCTGAAAATTCTTACAGCCTATTTGGTTCGTTTAACTCGGACAAATCGATTGACACCTCATCTGTTAAGATTGGGCCAGTAGTTCTGACGCTACAGAGATCCAAGATTAACAGTGAACTCAAGAAAGGGTGACTGAAAATGATGAGTTACGATTTGGTTAAATGTGAGTGTTGTTAGATTTCTAAAATTTAAAAGATTCAATGATTCACCGGGTTTCACCACTTTTGCCAAAGATACCACATTATGTTTACAAAAAACAGCTGAATATTTTCTAAATTTGTGTTTTAGTAAGTTATTAGTTATTAAGTTTACATATCACGTATAACTTTATTAGCTATTAAAATTATTATTATTATATATACGTGTATATATATATATATATATATATATATATATATATATATATATATATATATATATATATATATATATATACGAGGCTGGTTTGAAAAGTCCGAACATAGTCCGAGAGATGGCACCACCGGCGCGTATCGAGGTCATGTTTAGTTAGTAGCATCTCTTGAATGAACGCACACCAAGTTTCAGCCATATTGATCTATTTCTTTGTGTTTGGCATTCGTGTGAATCAAGGAAGTCGAATGATTTTCAAGAAATGGACGAAAAAGAATTTCGTGTGGTGATTAAACATTACTTTATGAAAGGCAAAACGCCTCAGGACACTAAAGAGAAGCTTGATAAACATTATGGTGACTCTGCACCTTCGATTAGAACAGTTTTTAAGTGGTTTCAAAATTTTCAGACTGGCCATATGGGCACAAGTGACGCTGAACGTTCTGGACGGCCTGTGGAGGTTACGACTCCAGAAATCATTGATCAAATCCATGATATGGTGATGGATGACAGAAGACTTAAGGTGCGTGAGATTGCTAGTGCTGTGGGCATCTCGACTGAACGGGTACATAATATTTTGCATAAACATTTGGACATGAGAAAGCTATCCGCAAGATGGGTGCCGCGATTGCTCACGCTTGACCAAAAACGGAATCGTGTGAAGTGTTGCAAGGATGGTTTGCAGCTGTTCCAGAAGAATCCGGAGGACTTTAAGCGTCGTTTCGTCACTGTGGATGTAACATGGATACATTACTATACTCCTGAGACCAAACAACAATCTAAACAATGGGTTACCAAGGGGGAATCTGCACCAAAAAAGGCGAAGACCGTTCCTTCGGCCGGAAAGGTTATGGCGACTGTCTTTTGGGATTCGCAAGGGATAATCCTCATCGACTATCTGGAAAAGGGTAAAACTATTACAGGTGAATATTATTCATCGTTATTGGACCGTTTGAAAACCGAGCTGCAAGAAAAACGCCCGCGATTGGCCCACAAGAAAGTCCTTTTCCATCACGACAACGCACCAGCACACACCTCAGCAGTTGTGGTCGCAAAATTAATGGAAATAGGATTCCAACTCGTTTCACATCCCCCCTATTCTCCAGACTTGGCTCCCTTGGACTACTATTTGTTCCCCAATTTGAAGAAATGGCTGGCGGGACAAAGATTTTTATTCAAACGAGGAGGTGATTGCAGACACTAATGGATATTTTGCAGACTTGGACAAATCCTATTATTCGGAAGGGATCAACAAACTAGAACATCGTTGGACGAAGTGTATAAGCCTAAAAGGAGACTATGTCGAAAAATAAAAAAGGTTTACCCCAAACACATAAGTAGTTTTTATTTTTGCACGGACTTTTCAAACCAGCCTCGTATATATAACAACACCGACACATCTTTTCAATAAGTTTTACGAGCAGACCACGCAGGGTACTGCCTATTCCCTATTTGTGTCTAGGATTCACTCGGAATGACTAAAATCAATAAAATGGCAGTATTATTTTTTTTTATATTTTCGAAAAGTTTAGTTTCTTTTTGAGCAGACAGTGTAGTTTCGGAAACAGAAAAATAATTAGTTTTAGTTATTTTAAAACTAATTTAAACTCATTTATAAAAAAATGCAATTAAAATTTGTAATGAACTGTGTTCACTGATCTGTGTCCTTAATCACCGACCAAAACGGTGTGACTATGTGAACAACATTTTGCAATAGTGCTGCAAACGTATTTACGGTACATCAGTACTTGGTATTTTTTTATTTGGGTCTTCAGACAAACCTTCGATTGTTATGGAATCGTAGCGTTATGCAACTACTAATCAGCTTAATCGTTTTTCGAGATAAAAGGAAGATTGTCAGGCATTCTTTTCGAGAACTCATCTGTAAAATATAGGTTACTATGTAATTTCGTTTTATTAGTGGTCGTTTATTATAGCACTGTAATGATTCTTGTAAATAATTTTTTAAATGCGTGTTTATAGTTGAAACATAGCGGAAATAATTAAAATGTCTAAGAATTAATCTACTACTGGATCGTTCTGAACATCACTACCATTTTTAATAACCGGCCAAGTGCAAGACGGACTTGCGGAATTAGTATTCTGTACGTTAATTGCTTTTAAAATAAAAATTTTTGTTATGGCGGTATAAAATGATCAATGACTTCGCAAAACACACCCCAAATGAGTTTTCAACAAAGTTTATTTCCGACCTTTGTTGAAACCTGATGACCTTGAAATTTTTGTTTTTTTTTTATATAACAGATAAATTATTAAGGAGCTATACCAAGTTAACTACTTAAAAATAAGGATATTTTTCTAAAATTTTTTTAAAGAAAATTACTGCATCAAATGTTTTAACATGTTGGGTACATATTTATTATTTATTTACAAATACACACAATTTTTTTCCGACCAAAATATTGAAATTTACGGGACTTATGCTCCAGTAACGGGACAGATAAAAAAAAAGCTCCACTGCTGCCGTGATTGGCGCCTCGACATTGCCTGGAATCAAGAAAAACAAAATTATCATTAAAATAAAGGATGTCTCAAAATGACCTGACATTTTAATTCATTAATAAAACGTATTACAGTAGAACCCCGGTTATCCGAGGTAACGTGGGGGGCACGCTTTTTCCAAAGAAGCAAAACTTTCTTGATGAGAGATCTTAGTGGGAGACTGTTCATCCACCTCCGCTTCGTCATCGTCATCTGAGTTTTCGGTTTCCTGAAAGGACTTCGTTATTTCTTCAATACTCATTTCTTCTTCTAAATCATCTGCTGTAATCCATTCAACAACTCCTTCTCTTGTTACATTTTCGCAACCTTTTAATTTTTGCATTAATTCAAATAAACTTTTTTCTTTTTCTTCTATCTCGCTGTCAAAATTTGAACAGGACATTTCTCCATGGCTTCTCAATTTCAAAGCAAATTCATTTAATGGAGTCATTATAGTCCTCAAAATCAATAACTTTTGACCAAGATTTTTGAATAATGGTAGTACGCACAGAATCCCAAGCTTGACTTACCCAGTAAATAACATTTTTCAGTGTAACGTTTCTCATCCCATTGATAATATCCTTCTTTTCTGTGTATTCTAACAGATGTTCAAGATATAAACGCCTATAATTTTTTTTAATGTTTTCGAGGATGCCTTGATCCATATGCTGGTTACATTTGGAGGAAAACATTTTACAACAATTTCGCCCACATGAAGTCCTTCTCCAGGATGAGAGGGGGCATTATCCATTAACAAAATTGCTTTAATAGGAAGACGGTTTCTGTTCAAAAATTTAGTCACAGATGGCACGAACTCTTCTTCAAACCAGTTAGTTAATAAGGTCGCATCCATCCATGCGCCCTTCTGACTTTTGTAATAGACTGGTAGGGCTTTGGGTGAGATGTCTTTTAAAGCTCTTGGATGTGCAGACTTGCCAATCACCATCAGTGGGATTTTGTGCTTGCCAGATGCATTGGAACATACCATTATAGTTAATCTTTCCTAACTTCGTTTGTGCCGAGGAGCTGATTTTTCCTGTCGAGATGCCAATATTTTTGATGAAAGCATTTTATAATTCAGACCAGTTTCGCCACAGTTGTAAATTTGATCACATGTGTATCCACAATCTTGGATTTGCTTTTTAAAGTTCTGCTTAAACTTCTCAACTGATGACACATCAGCAGAAAGTTTTTCACCACATACAGTCAGTTGTCGTACACCGTACCATTTTTTCCAGCGGTCAAGCCATCCAGAACTGGCGGTAAACTGCCGGTTTTCATTGATTTTCTTCTTGAGGACGAGGAGGCTTGATTTATACACAACTTTTCTATTTTTGTGCGGTTTCTTTTCCAATCTCCAACTGTTACCTCACCTACTCCATAATCTCGTGCAACAACTTTAATTGTCTCTCCTGCTTCAACTCTTCTGATGGCTTTTAATTTTTCTTCAATAGGAACGACGATTCTTTTACGCTTGTTTTGCTTCATTATAATACGACAAACAAAAATTCAAACAAAGCAGTTCGTATTAATTTACACTTAACTACCAGAGCTCCAACCAAATAAATTATGTGAGTATACTCGTACTTCTCCGTAGTAAACGCTATAACGCACTGCATTCACGCAAATTTACATGTTGAAAGAGTCCAAAAACATAAATAGGGGAACCCCTCACACGGGCCAGGGGGATTCCCCGAAGGCCCCGACGATTTTAAATGGAAATATGTACATACATATTTTAGAAGGTTCTTAGATTGGTTCGGTTAATCCGGAGCTCGGATAATCGCGACTCGGTTAATCGGAGTTCTACTGTATTTATTTGAAATGTACGAATGTTTTTATTTTAATATATCCAATATATGGACGCCTCGATCCTGTTTGCAAACGTTCACTTTTTTGACGAAATTTTCAATAACATTTTGGCATAATTGCGGACTAATTTCATTAATGGTGCGTCTAATTTCTTCCTTGAGCTCCGGAATAGTCTGTGGATCATTGGCATACCCTTTTCATTTCAGAAAACCCCAAAGAAAGAAGTCCAAGAGCGTCAAATCGCACGATCTTGGTGACTAATTCACATCGCCGCGGCGCGAGATAACAGGATCATGAAACTTCGTCTGCAATAACTGCATTGATTCGCCCGCAATGTGGCAGGTTGCGCCATCTTGTTGAAAGACTATGTCCTCCAAGTCCATGCCATTCAATTCATTCCATAAAAAGTTGGTTATCATGTCACGATAACGAACATCATTGACGTTAACCGCATTTCCAGCAGCATTCTCGAAAAAGTACAGCCCAGTCACTCCTCCAACCCATAATCCGCACCAAACACTGACTCGCGGTGGATGCACGGGAAGCTGTTGGCACACTTGTGGATTCTTGGTCCCCCCAATTCGACAGTTTAGTTTATTTGCGTAGCCACTAAGTTGAAAATGCGCCTTATCGCTGAAGATGATTTTCTTCGAAAAATCACCATCGATTTGTTGATGCTCCAATATTCAATTGGAGAATGTACGGCGCTGCGCATGGTCTGCTGGCTACAGTTCTTGGGTCAATTGGATCTCGTAAGCGTGCAAATGCAGACGTTTCGTTAAAAATCCCCGCACAGAGCATCTTGAAATGTTGAATTGTGCTGAGCACGATGGCGAATCGAGGTGGAAGGACATTCGTCAACACTCGCACTCACTGCGGCTATGCTTCCATTCGACCGGCCGGTACGAGGAAGGCCACTGCTTTTCGCGGTCAGAATTGAACCACTAACCTCAAATTTTTTGATTAACTGCACCACAGTGTTGCGAGGTGGTGCATTATGATTGACTTTTCGAACCGTCTCTGCAAAATTTTCACCATTTTTGTAGTGAATTTTCACCATTTCTATGCGTTGCTCGATCGTGTAATTCTCCATAACTAAACCTCAATACTTCCTGATGCCAGTTGTCAAAGATTAGTACTCTATGTTCGTCACAAAAAAAATGGCGCCCAATTTAAAATGTCAAGTCATTTTGACACACCCTTTAGATATAATTTTCTGTACCATCAACAATGAATATTGAAAATTATAAGAATGGCGGCGTTTAGAAAATTTAAAATTTTCGCCAAAAAAGTGTCCGTTTTTTGCATGCCAAATTGACATTTTTGGTTCAATAAAAAAATCCATGGTTCATGGTTCGACAAAACATGTCCTTAACATGTAAAAAAAAAAAAAATTAAGTCGATACAATAAATTATTTTCGAGGGACAGCGTCAGCAAATTTTAAAAAATGCAGTTTTGAGAAAAATGGGTCTAAAGAATGACTAACGTGTAACACATAAATAACGATCTCTTGCTACGTACCTACCTTTGTGATTATTTTGAGTCCACTGGAGTATTAGATGTTTAACTTTCACTTACGTGATGACGTCACGGCATTAGAATTTTAATACCTGCTCGGGTTCGCGTTACGCTTCCAAAAACGAATTTATGGCCCCCAGAGCAGCTATGCCTGACGACAGCTGCATTTTTAAAAATAAACATGGGCTGACTTTGATACTTCGACCGAAAATAGATTTTATGAAATTACCACACTGGTATGGCCCCTTAAGGCAATGCATTTGTGATAATTTTCATTGAATCTACATCCCGAGGGGAACATTTCAGAATTATTTTTAAATTTTTTGATCAGTACTTTTCGAGATAGGGGAGGGGGCAGAGATTTTTCTCAATTTTTTAAAAACAATACAAAGAAAAGTGTGCACAAGTATTACATTATATATATATATTTTTAAAGTCGTATTTTTACAAGCTTTCATTTAACACCCTACTCGATGACCTGGTAAAAAATTTGTTTTTTCACTTCCGATTTCACCCCCAAAACTAACCCCTTAAGTCAAAATTTAACTTTCAAAACTACACGGCTCTGATCAGACCATTAATTCCTATATTAGGGCCAAATTTCAACTTTGTCAAATAGTTTCGGAAAAAAATCGGGTGTGACGGACGGACAGACAGACAGGCAGACTGACGCCGAAGTGATCTTATAAGTGTTCCACTAAAAATGGCGATAGAAATAATGTTGAAAAATTTCAGACCAATATCTGAAGTTAGCGTTTTTTCTAAAATTCTCGACAAAATAATTTAGTTTTCAAAAATTTACTATATTCTTTCCAAGGTACAACATTGTTTTCGTTCACGGCGTTTTGTAGAAACTGCATCTGCTAGTTTTTACAAATACGTCTTTGAACAGATTGACAAAGGAAATTATGTAGTAGCCATGCTGTTTAACGTCACTAAGGCTTTCGACTTAGTAAACAAAAAGTTCCTAATCGAAAAATTGGAAAGTGTGAGTATTAGAGGAAAAGTCAAAATGTGTATAGAATTTTTTAGGACTTTACTTCTTGTGAAGTGTAACGGAAAAGGAAGAGACATAAAATTTGGTTTAGGTTTGGGAGTTCCTCGGAGTTCTATTTTTGGGGCCTCTTATTCCTCGTATGCATCACTGATTTACCAGATTATATTATATTAAAACTGACGAAACAACCTTCACTAACAACATACCATTAAAAAGAGGAGTGCGACAAGGAGATACTATTTCGCCTAAATTATTTACGGTGGCCCTTGAAGTCGTCTTTAAGAAGTGAAATTGGAATGAGAAAGGCATTAACATCGACGGCACTAGCCTGAGTCATTTTAGGTTTGCAGACGACGTAGTAGTGATAGCCAATAAGACCAACGAGCTACAGGAAATGTTGAAGCAGCTGAATGTGGTCTCTGCAAGTGTAGGTCTTAAAATAAATTTAAAAAAAGATTGTAGATCGTGGAGTTACAATGTGCGGACGGAGATAAGAGGGGTTCCTTCATATATATCGTATTATATACCCTGTTCAAGGTTCTTACATTGTAGAAATATGAAAATTATAACTGGCTTAAAAATTCTTGAAGCTGCAGTAAAATATGCAACAAACAACATGAAGGTCACCACGATATTTGTATGGAATTTTGTAAGCAAGTCAAGGTAAAACAACAATGAATCACCTCCCGAACTTTGTCCAACGCACTTAATTATGACCCTATATTTTCTGACTTTCAATCTAAAGAAAAGCAAAATTGTGATGTGAAAGCTTTAATATTAACTTGTTTCTACTCGATATGTTTACCAATACAAAAGAAATGGTCTGTGTACAGGTCTCCTATCATTTTTACTTCATATTTAATACCGGTTTAGTAAAAATCGGCTTGGGAAAGTTTAAAACACCATAACAAGTCTTTGATTGCTCGAAAAGTAGTATGATATAGCCCCTCTGGCTTTTTTAACTTTCATACCTATTACAGCCTTGACCTTAGTCTGCCTTGGTTTCTTTTCTTTAGTAGACGGGTCTTTAAGAATGACTACCCATATGGTAGTAAGTGTATTCGTTTATTTACTTGTTTATTTTTAAGGTAGTTCACTTGTAAATCCACTTTTCAAGAATTTGAAATATGATCTTAATCTAAACGTTTTTCATTTAATTAAAAAAAAAAAATGACCGATTACGAAGCGAGATGTTCATAATTAAAATGAACATAATTAACATGCAATAGACCAACGAAGAATAAAAAGGCATAGTTTCGTGTCTTCTTAAGAACTTTTCCTACAAATTTTTCAAAAAACTAATATTTAGTAAAAAAAATAACCGGTCAAGTGCAAGTTGAACTTGCGCAATTAGTGTTCAGTACGTTGATTGCTTTAAAAAAAAAAAAAATTTTGTTACAGATGTATAAAATGATCAGTGACTTCACAAAACACACCCCAAATGAGTTTTCAACAAAGTTTGTTTCCAATCTTTACTGAAATCTGATGACATTGAAATTATTGTTTTTTTTTTAAATACCAGAAAAACTATTAAAGGTAATGCACTCGTAATAATTTTCGTTCAATCTACACCCCGTGGAGAATATTCCGGAATTTTTTCAAAATTTTTTGATAAGCACTTTTCGAGATAAGGCGCGGAACAGCGATTTTTTAAAAATAATACAAAAAAAAAGTGCTCGCAAGTATTACATTATATATACATTTTTTACTCGTGTTTTCACAAGCTTTCATTTGACACCACACTCCATGACTTAGTAAAAAAATTTTTTTTTCACTTCCGATTTCACCCCCCAAGTGTCAAAATTTAACTCTCAAAACTACATGGCTCTGATGAGGCCATCAATTGCTATATCATTACCAAATTTCAACTTTTTATGTCAAATAGTTTCGGAGAAAATCGGGTGTGACAGACAGACAGACACCGAAGTGATCTTATAAGTGTTCCGTACGGAACACTAAAAATAGAAAAATTTTGAAATAAGAGTATACCGATTTGTTGAAAAGATATAAATATTTAAAGTTGATATTTGTTTAAAAGAATAACCGCGCAGTGAGGGACAAATACCACAATTTGACAACGCTGTATGTCGTCATATTTTACGCGCCAACATTCAAACAGCATTTAAAATGGTTAACTTTTAAACAGAAATTCATTTATAGGTTAAATATTTTAATAAATAAACCCAATATATTTATCAACTTTATTTAAAATCATCAAATAAAAATATTAATAATATAATAATAAAAAAATTGTATCTTGATATTTATTATTTTTTTCTTTAGTATTTAAAAGATTTATATTTAACAAACATATGCTTGTAGGTTCAATAATTTTTCAATATTTTAAGTTAATATTAATATTTATTCATCCACACTGTTACATATCAATTGATAACAATATTAAACATATACGAGGCATGTTTTTTAAGTAAGTACCGTTTTGGAATTAAAAAAAAGACGTGCAAAGATATCGCTATAATTTTATTTTTACATGAAAGCCTGTACCTTAATCTACTTTTCTACATAATTTCCGTGAATATTGAGGCACTTGTCATAACGTGGCACCAGTTTTTGAATACCCTCCTCATAAAATTCTGCCGCCTGACTTGTTAACCACTGTATCACAAATGTTTTGACTTCGTTATCGTCTTGAAGACGCTGACCACCCAGGTGCTTCTTCAAGTGCAGGAACAAATGGTAGTCGCTGGGCGCCAGATCAGGGCTGTATGGAGGATGATCTAGAGTTTCCCATTTAAAAGATTTGATGAGATCTTTGGTCCGATTAGCCACATGTGGACGGGCATTGTCATGCAGCAAAACGATACCCTTATTCAACTTGCCACGTCTTTTGTTCTGGATTGCACGACGCAGATTGTTCAATGTCTCACAATAAGACGCTGCATTGATTGTCTCATTACGAGGCAGAAACTCCACTAGCAATACTCCTTTTCTGTCCCAAAAAACTGTGCACATGATTTTGCGGGCAGAAATTGTTTGCTTAAACATCACTTTTTTGGGTGATGATGAATGTCGCCATTCCATGGAATGTTTTGTCCGTAAACTTCACAGATCTCACGATGAATATCGATCGGTTTTACGCCTTTAGCACTAAGAAATCGTATAACAGCCCGTACTTCACAATCGGCGGGACTCACGATTGTCGGAGGCATCTTAAACACTCAGTAAACAACGTATACAATGAAGAATCAGACTGTAATGGCGTCAGTGCGTAGACATGAGATGTAGGTTACCAGCGCGCATGCGCGGAACGCCGACCGTATCGCTGCGGCGGCGGAATCGCAAAACGGTACTTACTTAAAAAACATGCCTCGTATTAAAAAAAAACGGCTTTATAAATCTTCTCCGTAAAACTAAAAAAATAATTAATGATACTAGTGACAAATAATTAAAGTATTATAAACTATTTGTAAACTAATTAATTACTTTATTTACTACTCGCGTATCTTTGGTTACACGTGGTTTGCCATTGTCTTTTCAACTAGATAATAATTGCACTATTCCTCTAGAACCCAAATTATCATAAGAACTTTTTAGACCTCTCAAAGTTATGCATTCAGATGCAATCCTTTTAATCATAAGATCACACTTTTTAAAGGTATTAACGAGGGCAATATTAGTTTTTCCATGACGCACTCTTTATACGATACGTAATTTGTAATTAAATCTTCTGTCTTCAAAAACTCATTTGCCAAATTCTCAAGGATTTTAACGTCATATATCGCCTCATGGAGTTTTTCGTTTGGTGCTATTTGCAATAAATCATGAGCTAACTTTCCGAGCTTAAACATTTCTAAGCATTTTCGGTAAGGAAAGCGTTTTTTAAAAAGACTTACTGTGTCTGAAAAACCAGCAATATTTTTAAAACCCTCGATCATTGCAAAATTAATTAAACCTTGAATTAAATGGGAGGAATCAAAACGTGCCCTACAAGTACGCAAGGTTTTGGAAAAAAATTTAAAAACTCTTGGAATGAATTTAATGCATCCTTTAGAGTGATTGTTTTGATAGGTTTACCTTATAAATACAGGCCGCCATTAATATGTTCTAAGCCCGTAACTTTGAAAGCGTAGTAATTAATCGGTTTGCATAGGCCTAATATAAACAATGAATATTTTATCTCGATATTTCGCCGCTATTTGCAAAATATCAGCTATACTTGAAAATCCCGATGTTTTTAAATCTAAATACACTAAGCCACAGCCCTCGGATGTAATTGAAACATTATTCAATATATTAGTTAACGCTTGAGGATTAATAATGTCACCAGTATGATAAACGTCCATCTGCAGTCCACAATTTGATTGATACTATATCCCTTCATGTTTTTCTTTATTTTTTCTCGTGGCCTCTTTATTTCTAATCAATAAATTTCTAAGTTCTTTCGTTGAAGGCAAATTAGCTCTTGATGCTCCTTGTTTTTTTATTTCATCTTTTCATGCCATATAAGATCTTGTATGTTTCCTAGGGGGTTTATTGATGAGCTTTCCTTTGCAAATTTGCCTTTATGTCGCAACTGGTTATAATCAAAGGATATTTTTTATTTAAATTATATTTTTTTTATTTTAAATACAAGTAATACGGTCTAATCAGTAAACATACACAAAGTATAACAAATAACCTATATAAACGTCATGCTATAGAGCATTCGGTATACGCATTGGCAGAGTTGCCACATTTATTTTCATTCAAAGTGTGTGTCTGCATATGAAAGTTTCCATGTATCGAATACAGTCTCCGACAAAAATAAAACACTCTGCCATTGAGTATTTTAAACTTTTTGTATTTATTATCGGCCTATACTTTTGGCTCCGATTGTCACGAGTGACCTACTTTAAGTTGAAAAAAATACATACATGTGCGTGGTCTGGCAGAAAAGAGATCCTTTCCTTACGAACATGTAGTTCTAAAATAAGTACTGACTTTGACGTTCTCAAGTTAAGAGAATGTAAAAGACCCAACACATTTTAAATGTAAATCCGGCTTCCGTTAAATTTGCTATTTTTTTTTTTTATTTTGTAGTACTCACCATGCCGATCAAAAGTCTCACTGGGCAGGCAAGGTGCAGGCAGTGGCCAACACTAAAGGGCACCATTATAAGTCGATTGCGATTTGTTTGAAACTATTAAATTCGAATAGATTATCAAATACAAAAAATATTGATAAATTAGCATTTTTTATTTTATTGTTAAAATTGATTTGAAATAGCTAATTAGGTTTTGATTAGCCTAACGGCATCCCATCTAAACAACAATTTCGTAATTAGTCTCATTCATATACGAGTATCTCATCTAGTTAGCTAGTTACTTTTATTTGTCAACATCACAAATTTCTATTTGTAACAAATATTGGTAAGTCTAAAGCTGCAGAAATTCATAACATTCTTAAAATAACCACTTTTTTGCTGAAATGAAAATAGAGTTATAAAAGGAAGCCTATTAGAGACAGTTGCTTTGAATATATGATGTATTATTTTATACATATACTGGGCCAAGGTAACAATCGTCAAACTACTCTCCACTCCCAGTGGTCATTACTTGGTGATGAAAAAAAGAAAAATCAGCTAATTACGATTTTTCAAGTCAAGTGCTTGACTTGACAACAACAATCTTAATATTTAAGACGTTTTTATCCGATAAAATGACAAACAACACTGGCAGATATCTATATTTTAATTAATTGAATTTAAAAAATGTAAAAAGGTGTGTAGTTTTATGAAACTTAATAGACTGGCAGGTAGTTTTTATTAAATAAACATTCGCAATTTATACAGTGTAGAAGTAGATCAAATATGGGTTCAGGTTGCGTTACTTTTTTTTAATTACACTTAAAAAAATTAAATGAAGGCTATTTAGTTTCTTCCTATAGCGTAACTAAGCGCGCTAGAGTAATGCAAAAAATCAAATCGATATTCCGAAATAAAATTTCGGAATATGGTTTGTTACTTGATTGGTCACTACAACAGAATGTCGAGAGTTTGCAAATGCAAAATAACCAACAAATAAAGATCGCATGAATGCTATAATCCATGCCTTTCCTCCTACGACTGTAGTTTCTGAGCCTATACTCTTCATCAGGTGGGCTTTAGGCAACGGTATCGATCGTTAAGACCAAAGTACCGTGGAGAGTCAAGTTGGAATGACTCTCGCTGACTTATAGCAATCATGGTACTTTATGTAATCGAGGTACTACTCGTTGGGTAAGAAACAGATTCTTGCGCCATCTGTTGAGAGTTTCGAACATGAAAAACTGCTCAACTATATAAACCTAACATTGTTAAGAAGGATAAATCAAATCGATATTCGAAATAAAATTTCGGAATATGGTTTGTTACTTGATTGGTCACTACAACGGAATATCGATTTGATTTATCCTTTCTAACAATGTTAGGTTTATACATAGACATAGAGCATAGAGACTGAGCATTAACCTCATAAAACTGACCACTCTCTAGAAAGAGACAAAGCGATTGTGCGGCTAATACCTGTCTCTTTTCTGTAGGCCTGTATTAAACCAGGCGTAGTACCCCGAGACGGAATTCAAGGCGAGCAAAGCCCCATACCCGATTTTAGTTCAAATAGAACACTTAGAAATATTATTTTCAAGAGCGGCGTAGCTTAGCGGCATTCTAAAAAGAGACAGCTACTGGCCGCTCAATCGCTTTGTCTCTCTTACACTTTTGCATCCATATTTACTTCACAGCGGGATACGGAACACTCAGTCCATCCTCTATGTTTATGGGTTTATATATTTAAGCAGTTTTCGATGTTCGAAACTCTCAACAGATGGCGCAAGAATCTGTATCTTGCCCAACGAGTAGTACCTCGTTTACATAAACTACCATCATTGCTATAAGCCTGCGAGAATCATTCCAACTTGACTCTCCACGGTACTCTGGTCTTAACGATCGATACCGTTGCCTAAAGCCTCCCTGTTGAAGAGTATAGGCTCAGAAACTAGTCGTAGGAGGAAAGGCATGAAATACAGCATTCATGGGATCTTTGTTTGTTGGTTATCTTGCATTTGCAAACTCTCTACATTCTAATACAAAAAATATTTGTCAAATTTAATTTTAAAATTCGTGAGGTAGACCGAACTTTTGTCTATGCCGCGTTTTAGTAAAAGTATTAGTCGATTCCGACCTTTCGTCGAAGTCACGTAAAATCCAGAATGAGTTACTTGTTTGCGCGTTGGATCGAGGCAGTCTTTCTTTGTTCCCATCCAAAGGGGCCTAAAATGGTACATTCCGCGGCCGCTAAATATACTAAAAGGTCGGTATCGTTTGTGAAGAAGTGGGTAAAACACTATTCGACAACATCTTTATGCTCATGATGTTAAATTTCGAAGCACGTTGAAGAAATCTTTGCTGGGCGAAAATAACGTCGCGAAGCGGCGCGCTTGGCCCACGATAAGATACTCGAGTGACCTTCACAATCGCCGGACGCCAACTTTATTGACAACGTTTGGTCCCTTGTAAAGAGAAAGCTGAGAGGAAAGGTTCTGACGACTTTGGCTCAGTTGTCTCGCGGGATTCGAAAAATTTGGAGATCATTGCAGAAAACCTCGTCAACAGCATACCTCGAAGATGCCAGGCGATTATTGATGCAGGAGGCGATTTGACAACTTACTAAGGTAATTGCGCCAAAGAATACAAATGGCAAAAAATGTTCTCGAAACACATTTTTTCAAGAATACGAGCGGTGAGGTTCTTACTTGACAGACTGTACCCTTCAAAAGGTTGAAAACACTGAGGAATTTTTAATTAAAACTAAAACTATGAATCGAAAAAAAGTTTTTGTTAGGGTAAAAAGTTGCTGAGAAAATGTTGAGCCTTTTAAAGTCAAAATGGAGGCAATTATTTCTTACATGTTGAAAGAACCGTATTAAACTGAACATATACCATTTTTTGCCACTGTAAAACTTTTGCGGTTTCTGGGCAGGTGGTTTTCACAGACCTCGTTTCAAACTAATTTAACACTATTCAGGGAATTCTGCAGAGACCATACATTTTTCGATGAACTTATGCTCAATTTAAAAATCAGAAAATGGGGGGTGGAGATTTTTTACCAAAAACAGCCCTTTCCTAAAATGAAACTTTCCCCAGTCAAAAAAAAGCCCCGTTTCGGAAAGGGCGTTATTTTCTACATCCAAAAAGGGGAGGGCATATGTCTCCCGCTCCCTCCTCTTAGCTATACCACTACTTTTCTTTGTATTTTGTTACTATTATTATTGTTAAATAAGGGTAAGTATAGGAATAATTTGGAAAAGGAAAGAGTAATAAGATAACAAGAAGGAGGGTGTAGAGTCAAGAATAACAAGGGTGTAGGAGAGCTCGTCAGTTTTTTTCGAAACAAACGTGTTTCGGAATTTGAAACTCAAGTATACAATATGAGGCAAAATATGAATTAATAAAAATAGTTCATGTTACAACTACTATGATTTTCTTCCATTCTTTAGTGAGGCATATATATATATATATATATATATACATATATATATATATATATATAAATATATATATATATATATATATATATATATATATATATATACATATATATATATATATATATATATATATATATATATATATATATATATATATATATATATATATATATATATATATATATATATATATATATATATATATATATATATATATATATATATATATATATATATATATATATGTATATATACATATATATATATATATAATATATATATATATATATATATATATATATATATATATATATATATATATATATATATATATATATATATATATATATATATATATATATATATATATACATATATATACATATATATATATATATATATATATATATATATATACTGGGTGTTATGCAATTGACTGCTATATTGGAATTGGTGGATCCTTGTAGCTAGACCGATTGCAGAAAATTCACCCTAAATAGCGGATCTCAATAATAAAGGAAAAAATCAACCCTAAAGAAATATTGTCATGATATTTTTTTGCACTCCACTAACGAACGCTAAACTCCCCCCTCCCAAAAATTTTTTTGGAGATAATTTACATTAGATTACATCAATTTTATTTGCTTTCTGTCCCTTGAATTTCATTAGTTCTTAAATTCTTATTTGCTCCTAGATTTTTCGAAAAATATTGAATTGATCAGTTTTACAGTGGTTATCTTTATAATTTGGTATCGTGAATAAGAATAGTTCACCCCCACAATATCGAAATATGTAAATCAGATAATAGGTCGTATTTTTCGATCCCGTTAGTCGACTTTTCTCCAATAAAGTTAATAAGAAAAATATTAAAATATTTTCCTATTCTAAAACCGATTTGCGTCTCCTTTGTTATTCACATTCCAGAGATTAAAGCATTTATGCCGCGACTGCGGTGTTTTCTTTTCAGTGAATGTTTACCAATTAAGGGGGTAAGGCGTTGAAAAGGTATAACTATATATATATATATATATATATATATATATATATATATATATATATATATATATATATATTTATTCCGCACACAAGCCGCTCCTGGAGACAGATGTAATACGTTGTATTACATCTGTCACTTTTGATCTTCTTCGTATCTCGATTATATATATATATATATATATATATATATATATATATATATATATATATATATATATATATATCTATATATATATATATATATATATATATATATATACGAGTATATATATATATATATATATATATATATATATATATATATATATCAAGGATTTTCTACAGCTGACGCTGTCTTCCTTCTCTCAGCCTTTGATTCCATCCGTTTCTATCTTCCCAGTCTCCATCTGTTAGACCTCTGTCCTCCATAGCCTCGTCCACATCGTCTCTCCAGGATCGTCTGGGTCTTCCTCTTTTTCTTCTCCCTATAGGGCTCCACTCCGTTATTTTCTTTATCCACCTATTATCTTCGCTCCGTCTTATGTGTCCATACCATTTTAATCGTTTTTCTTCAATGGTGTTTACTGCGTTCTCTTTGATGTTCATTCTGCTTCTTATTTCTTCATTTGTTATTCTCTCCATACGTGTCACTCTACAACATCTTCTCCAATACTCCATCTCTACCGCGTTAATTTTAGATTTATTTCTTTTGTTGATCGTCCATGTTTCTGACCCGTATGTCATTATGCTTTGTATTATTGATTTGTATATGCGTGTTTTGTTTCTTTTTGAAACGGGATCGAATTTTTGTTTCTCTTTGTAATGTGTTTGTCCCACAGGATCGAATTTAATTGTCTTATGCATGTCCGCATTTGTCCTAATCTAGCTTTAATCTCTTCTTCTGATGTTGCGTTTTTTGAAATGATGGTTCCTAAATATTTAAATCTATCGGTTCCTTTGATTATTGTTTCGTTATCGACTTCTAGATTCTCCACGTTTCCTTCCTTTGTTGTTATATATTCCGTTTTATCAAAGGTTATTGCTAATCCTGCTTTAGTGTATTCTTCTTTCAGTTTTCTTACCATATAACTGAGGTCTTCCTCATCTTGCTTGGTCGTCTGCGAAACTTAGAGTATATAAGTAATCTTCTCGTATTGAGACTCCCATTTTACTACCTTTTTGCTTCCATTTTTTTAATGTTTGTTCGAGGTATATTTTGAATAGTGTTGGCGATGTAGAGCATCCTTGTAATAGGCCTTTTGATGTTTGGAGTCTCTTCCCTATTTTTTGTCCTATTTTTATGTTCACTGTGTTGTTTTAGTAGAGAGCTTTTACTGCGTGTATTAGTTCTTTGTCAGTGCCTATTTCTTTCATTGCGTTCCATAATCTTTGTCTTGGTACTGAGTCATAGGCCTTTCTTATGTCTATGAACGCTAGGTGAACTTCTCTATTCTTTGCCAGTTTTTTTCCATTGTTTGTTTTATAGTGTATATGTGGTCTATACATGATTTTCCGGCCGTAAAGCCTGCTTGGTCTTCTCCAATTTTTTCCTTTTACATTTTCCTCTATGAGATTTTTAATAATTTCTTCATACAAACGTCTCATACTCGATATTATGCTTAGGCCTCTATAGTTTGTGCATTTTCTGCGGTCTGCCTTTTTAGATATAGATACTATATAGGCTTTTGACCATTCCTCTGGTATTTTTTTCTCCATTTATCTTATTATATTATATTATATTATATTATATTATATTATATTATATTATATTATATTATATTATATTATATTATATTATGTTATATTATATTATATTATTATATAATTTATGTTAGTAATTGGACTATCTGGAAAACAGATTTATCGATTTTATTATATTTATTATTTACAAAATTTCAAAAACAATCATCGAATGGTAATTTTTAAGCTGTAAACATGTTGTACATGATAATTATTAATTACTTTAGAAGTAGTTAACTTTTTTCAGTACCTATAAATCTGTAAATTAACATTTCACAAAATTGTTTAAATATTCTTATAAACAAGTGGAAATACCATAAAGTAAACCCACTAGTTCGCATAGCAATAAATAATTTAATGATAAATACCATAAGCCTACTCATACAAATGATTCAGACAGACATCCTAATAAGAAAACCATAATGAAAGGTCACTTATCATCTTTATATATAATTAATTAATAAAAAATATATATTTCTTTTATCCCACGTAAACATAAATACGTAATCAAGATTAAAACACTCAAAAATGTTAATATTCCAGAAATAAATTTTATAATGTGAAGGGAAGGAACTTTTCACGGATTTGGTCACGTGAGACTGAGGTGAAACTAATGAGAAAAATTACATTTTTCCGGTATCTCAACTCAAAGAACCTAAATGCTTTCGACGGAGCAGATATGCGATGACACTTCTTAAACCATTCTTAGGTTCTGACTCTATTTTCTCTCATCGAACAGCAATGCTTAATCAACCGTGAGAAGAGAAAAAATAAATCCAGGACGGCCCATTTTAAGATGCTATGTTGACACTCGAAAAATAACTTAGAGACGATGGACCAACATAGCACAAGATAGAAAGATATAGAGGGAAATGTGGTTGAATTTCGTTGATACAACGCTTAATTTTCTCCTTCAAGTCGTGGGTGATCGTGAGCTTGTTGGCATAAACCTTAGACTTTAAAAACCCCAAAGAAAAAAGTCCAACGGAGTTAAATCGCATGATTTGGGCGGCCAATTCTGATCACCAAAACGGGATATTACACGATCAGGAAATGACTCATGCAGATATTAAATTGTTGCTCGGGCTGTATGGTATGTGGCACCGTCTTGTTGAAACCACATATCGTCCACATCCATATCTTGCAATTTAGGCACAAAAATGACGATCACCATTAACTGTTATTGCCTGGCCAACCGCATTTTCGAAGAAGAATAGTTCGATGATGCCTCCAGCCCAAAATCCACACCAAACAGTGATACGTTGTGGATGCATTTGTTTCGCAACCGTCACGTGTGGATTGTCTGAACCCCAGTTGCGACAATTTTGTCGATTAACGAAGCCATCAAGATGGAAATGATCCTCATCGCTGAAGATGATTTTCTTCGAAAAATCAGTATCCACTTGTTCTTGAGTCAATTGAACTTTGTAAGCATGAAGATGCAAATCTTTCGTGAGAATACGATGTAGAGAGCCTTTCGAAATGTCCAATTCTTGACCACGGTGCCGAATTGATGTTCCTGGAGTCTCAGCAACACTCTCACGAACTGCTTCAATGTTTTGTGTCGAACGATTTGTTGAAGAACGGCCAGAGCGTTTAAGATCACTAATTGATCCAGTGTCCCTGAATTTTTCAATTAATCTCTTCACAGTTGCTGAGGTTAAATCATTATTCCGACCATATTTTGTACGAAAATTCCGAACTGTAGCTGCCAAAATTTCATTATTTTTAAAATATTGCTCAACAATGAACCTACGTTGTTCTTTCGTGTAGCGCTCCATTTTTAATAACCCTAGACTGTCAGCTATCACGTTGTGTTTTTTGTTTTGTTGGCAACACTTTACCATACAATTGGCGCCAAATTCAAATATTGCGTGATTTTTGGGACACCCTTTATTTAGTGACTCGGGAGGTGGATATGTAGTAAATAATGCACCAACTGTAACTTTTTTTAGGTCTTTTGTTACTTTAATGAAGCAAATTGTGTAGATCACAGGGTGTGTGGCAAATATTTACTGTTTGTTTTACAAAGAAAGATTCTTGAAAAGCTGCCGTTCCGCATTTTAAACTTACAGCCTTCGTTTTTGCATCTCATCAGAGTAATTTTCTGCTAATTTTACATTAAGTCGTTTTTTTAAATGCTTGACACAAATCTCGTGGTAATTGTTAATATTTAATTACTTTTTTTTACCGCGTGCATTTTTTTATATAATTTGTATATAAGCATTGTTGTTAAAATTAAATTAGATGGAACAGAGACGAAGGACGGCAGTCATGAGTGAACAGTGAACGCCTATTTAATATTTTTATAACGTTGTTTATTGTAAGTTTTGGAATTAATATAACCCACAATTCATAATCACAAAAAGAAGACAATTTTAATGAAAATTATATATATATATATATATATATATATATATATATATATATATATATATATATATATATATGTAGTAATGGTTTTTTTTCGGGTATCCCGTGTTAGCTTGAAGTCCCTTGATGGACGGTTTCGCTGACGTTTCCTAGTCCTACCATAGTACACAACCTGTCAGACAAACTGCTCACTCCAGCAGCTGAAAAAGCACTAGCCAAGGGTTTCAACTTCGCTATTGCTCCGTCACGCATCCCAGTTGAGAACATAATCTGTGGAGTTGAGAAGGCAATCACCGAACTGAATGTAGACACTGCTGAAATTCTTCGTCAAGAAACAACTAGCATTCTATTCTACGCAAAGCCAAGCCACCCAAGAAAAACATATCCGAGCCCTGCGCGATCTACGCAAAGACCGATCAATTATTGTCTTACCAGCCGACAAGGGCAATGCCACCGTGGTCCTCAACTCTGACGATTACCACCAAAAGATGCTCAACCTTTTAAATGATCCTTCGTATAAAGCCATCACAAGTGATCCGACAACATACCTAGAGAAAACCACTAAATCCGCAATCAAGTCCTCTTCTCTTAGTGAAGAAACAAAAAAGAAACTTATCCCTAGAGAGAAATCATCAAGATGCCCAAAAATGTATGGATTACCGAAAGTCCACAAACAAGGAGCACCCTTAAGACCAATAGTCAGCTCGTTTGGCTCCCCAACACAAGCTTTAGCCAAGCACCTAGCCATGACTCTGCAACCTCATGTGGAAAAAGCCGCATCATACGTGAAAAATTCACAACATTTTATTCAAATCATAAAAAACATGCAGCTAGAGAAAAATGATTTACTTGTCAGTTTTGATGTCGTATCCCTTTTCACACAAGTACCAGTTACCGAAGCACTGTCTATCATAGAGAGAAAATACAACCTGCCCGAATACGTCATCAGTCTATCAAAACACTGCCTCGCTAATACATACTTCGTCTATTCAGGCCAAAAATACAAACAAATAGAAGGTGCACCCATGGGCTCTCCATTGTCACCAGCACTAGCTAATCTATACATGGAGCATTTCGAAACACTAGCTCTAGAAACTGCTCCACATAAACCGAAAACATGGCTACGATACGTAGATGACACTTTTGTGGTATGGCAACACGGTGAAGACAACTTAAACAAGTTCCTGGAACACCTTAACAACATACATCCAAACATTAAATTTACAATGGAAAGGGAAGCAGCAGAACAACTACCATTCCTAGATGTCTTGCTTCAAAGAAAATTAGATGGTTCTTTGTCTCACTCAGTATATAGAAAACCGACACATACAAACAGATACTTAAATGCCGGCTCACATCATCACCCAGCCCAACTCTTCTCCGTTGCCAAATCCTTAGCTCTTTTTTTTTTTTTTTTATGGGTCTAGCACACGTGCTACAGGGAAGTCCCTAAAGCGCTACAGGAGCGACACGTGTGCGGAGAAAGCGATTCACGTTGTTCTTGAACCGCTGTAGATTGTACTCGATGGGAAACACAGTCCTGGGCAAACCATTCCAAAGGCATGATGTTCTCCATATAAAAGACTGCTTGAAAAGCGTTGTACGAGGAGTCACAAGCTGAACCTCATACGGATGTGAAGCATTAGCGCGACGTGTACTTCTAATATGCACCGCTCTGGGAGGAATTAAACGGGCCACATCTTTCGAACACTTTCCATGAAAGTACTTGTAGAATAGGCTCAAGTCGCCAACCGTTCTTCGATGTTCCAGCGAATCAAGGCCGTCGGTCAGTTCCGGGTGTCCAATCAGACGAACAGCTCTTCTCTGGATAGAATCCAACAAATGCAGTGTATGTTTGGGAGCGGAGCTCCAAACATGGGAGCAGTATTCCATAGTTGGTCGAATTTGAGCTTTGTAAAGAATTAACAGTTGTTGTGGAGTGTAGAGCTTTCTGGTTCGAAACAATATTCCCAACTTTTGAGAAGCTCTTCTTGCTATGCCTGCAACATGTTCATGCCAGGACATATTTGCTCCCAAATTAACGCCTAACAGATTGAGTGACGATGTTAGAGGGATGGAGTGCCCCGACATAACTATGTCGGGTTCTGCAACGTTAACTTTTTTAGAAAAAACTGCCGCCTGGGTTTTTGTAGCGTTAAATTCCACTTGGTTACTGTCACCCCAAGATAGAATTTCTTCCAGGTCTTTGTTAAGTTGAACGACCTCCTGCTGTCTGCGGATATTTGTCTGAGTAGTCGATGTCCGAGCGTTCAAAGTGAATGAAGAGATAAGTGTACTGTCATCTGCAAAACTATAGATTGGATTCTCGGTCTTTTCCAGCAGATCGTTAATATAAATGAGGAACAGAGTAGGAGACAGTATGGAACCTTGGGGCACACCGGCGTTGATAGTGAAGGTGTTAGAAAGAAATCCGTCAACCGCCACTCGTAAAGAACGCTCTCTGAGGAAACATGAGAGCCACAAACAGAACTTTTCAGACATACCATAAGAACGTAGCTTAGCCAACAGCCCATCGTGCCAAACACGGTCAAATGCCTTGGATATGTCAAGAGCAACCGCTCGAGATTCTCCAAAGTGTTCAATTGCGTTGTTCCAAACATGTGTTACATAAGTCAGAAGATCTCCTGTTGATCTATTTTTACGAAAGCCATATTGGTGATCACTAATAATGTTGAATCCTTCAAGATATTTTAGAAGATGCTGATTGATAGCCCTTTCCATGACTTTCGATATTATTGAGAGTAGTGCGATTGGTCGGTAGTTATTTGGCAAGGTCTTCTTGCCTTTTTTAGGTATCGGCTGAACTGTGGCACATTTCCAGCAGGAAGGAAATATTCCCTTTCCGTAGGATAGGTTGAAAAGTCTACAGAAAACTGGTGTTAGTTCCCTCGCACAGTTCTTGAGAACTATGGCAGGTATTCCGTCAGCGCCTGAAGCCTTTTTGGTGTCTAGCTTCATCAAAATACGTTTTATGATACGCTGTCTGAAGACAATATCGGGCATCCTTGACTGCACTATGGGAATAGTAGGTGGTGTTTTTTCCTTGGAAATCGACAGTAGAATGTGAAGCAAAGAGTTCAGCCAACAAGTTCGCTTTCTCAACAGGTGTCGTTGCAATAGAATTATCTGGCCGTGTGAGTGGCGGTATGGTGGATTTGGTGAAATTTTGACTAACTGCCTTAGCGACCGACCAAAAAGACCTGGAATTGCCGGGACAAGCGAGAAGTTTGTTTCTAATCCGTTGACTGTGTACCTCCTTGGTTTCGTCGATAATTTCTTTGCATCTGTTCCTGGTACGAACAAAGATGTTACGATTTATGGTGTTAGGATCTTCACGCCACTGTCGGTATGCAAGATGTTTAGAAGCAACAGCTTCTTTGCATTTTAGGTCAAACCAAGGCTTGCCGTTGGAGGGGCATTTCTTCGAAAAAGGGATGTAAGCATCCATACCGGCCAAAATAACATCGGAAACCTCCCTGGCGCAGTCAGATGGGTCGTCGGATCGAAAACAAACGTCCAACCAAGGGAAAGTTCGAAAATATTCCATGAGATCTTCCCATTTAGCAGATTTGTAGTGCCAAATCTTGCGCGGTTTGGGCGCCTCTCTCTGTCACCGATCAGAAACCCTAACAGACAAGGAACATTTACAACAAGAAACCAAGCTCCTTCGAAACGTTTTACTTTCAAATGGATATAGTCAAAACACAATCCGGCGGGCCCTAAATAAACAACACAAACAGGAAAGAAAGACATATACCACAAAAGCATTTCTCCCATATGTAAAAGGCATCACAGACAAAATAGGAAGACTTCTAGGAAAACACCAAATTGAGACCATTTACACAACCAACCAAAAAATTAAAAATATTCTACCTACACCAAAAGATATTATAGCCTTAGAAGACCAAGGCGTATATGAAATTCCGTGTCAGGACTGCGGTCTTTCATACATAGGCCAAACAAACAGGAAAATTAGTGCCAGAAGAGACGAGCACAAAAACGCCGTAAAACAAAAATCCACCACCTCTTCTCTAGCACAACATGCACACAATACCGGCCACAAAATCGCTTTTGACAAAACCAGAACCCTACAAAAAAGTAATAACCTACCCACTAGGGTAATCAAAGAAGCCATAGAAATAGAAAAGAGGCCCAACAACTTAAATAATCGGGATGATAGCCAACGTTTACCGAACTCTTGGAAACATATTCTATCCCAGTACCAAGTCCAACCAAGAGAAACAATAATTCAACCATATGTTACTTCACCAACACAAACATTACAAAGAACCACAGGACCGACAACGCGCAGCCAAAGCCGAGCCTCTATTGGCCAGGTCCGTCCGACCAATAGAAACACCCCCGAGTACATAAAAGCGGCGCACTCAGGGCCAGTCTCGACATTCAACGCCAAGACACCGACCAGTGATCAACGCTTTGAAAAAGATGGATGAGATTCCATCGAAACGTCAGCGAAACCGTCCATCAAGGGACTTCAAGCTAACACGGGATACCCGAAAAAACCATTACTACATTTCACACCCGTGAGAACATTCGTCAAAACATATATATATATATATATATATATATATATATATATATATATATATATATATATATATATATATATATATATATATATACATACATACATATTTATATAATCGGATATTCGTTCTACCGTATAGTGTAGGGTAGTTATATATTTTCCTTTTTCCCTCTCAATCTTCACGTATAAACTTCTTCCATCTGTCTCTATTCTTTGCCATTTTCACTGCTTCTTTCCAGGATTTTCCCTTCTCCTTAAGTATACCTCCAACACTCCTATTCCAGGTCTATCTAGATTTTCCTCGCTTCTGTTTTCCCTGTATTCGGGCTTCATACACTTGTTTCACTTGTCTATCATTCTTCATCCTCTGCACATGTCCCACCATCCCAGCTGTCTTTGTTGTATATTAATTGCTTGTACTCTCAACCTTCTCCTTATTTCTGTCTTTCCTTGTAACTCCTTGTACTGCTCTCAGGTATTTCACGACGGCTTGTATCTTGTTTTTCTGCTTGTCTGTTAGGGTCCATGATTCGCATTCATATGTTAGGATTGTCCTATATAAATTGCTTTGAACACTTTTATTTTTGTTGGTTTCGTCACTTCCTAATGAATTTATTATTTAGTGCATAGTAAAGTCTGTTCGTTTTTTCGATTATTTCATTAATTTCTTCGTCTTGTTTTCCAGTTTCGTCCATTATCACTGCCAAATACTTGTACTGTTTCACTTGTTGTATTCTATTCCCTTCTATGTAAATATTCGTTTGTTGGTTTTCCATTGTCATTACTTTCGTTTTATGTATATTAATTCTCATACCTTTTTCTCTAAACGCTTCATTTCAAATATCGAGGTTTCCTTGTAATTGTCTTTCATTTTCCGCCAGTAGCACAATATCATCAACAAAAGCCGCTTCAGATATTTGTATTCTTTTTAGCTTCCAGCATCCAGTCATTTTTTCACTTTCGTTTTGCATTTCTTGATTATTTCATCCATGTATACAGTAAACAATGTGGGGCTCAAGCTTCCTCCCTGCCTTAAATCTTCCTGTGTTGTAAATCCCTTCGAGTTCATGTTTTCTATTACATACTGCACATCGTTGCTGTATATTCCTTTTATGATTCTTATTGTCTTTTTCTTTATTCCCTTGTTTTCTAGGCTTTTCCACACTTTATTTCTCGGCACACTGTCAAATGCTTTTTCTAAGTCTATGAAAGCAAGGTGTAGATTTTTATTTTGTTTTGATCTTTTTTCGATAATCTGCTTCAGTGTAAAAATGTGGTCTTGTGTACTTCTTGCTGGTCTAAATCCACTTTGCGATTCCGATAGTTGTGGTTCTATTACTTTCTTTATCCTATTATTAATGATGCTTTCCTAAATTTTGACAATTGTGTTCAATATAGCAATCCCTCTGTAATTATTGCAATTCTTATGATCTTCCTTTTATAGATTGGTGTAATAAACGATATTCCCCATGCATTATTAATTATTTCTAGCAATACTGTTTTTTCTTTCTTCCCCATGTATTTGATCATTTCAGACGTTATCCTATCGCTGCCTAAGGCCTTCCCATTTTTCAATTTTCTTATAACTTCTTCCAATTCTTCCCATTCTATTTGTTCCCTATTTTCTGTTTCTTCCATATTTTGTTGTTCCAATTCTTCATGATTTGTAGTCTCTTTTTCTCTATTATCTCCTAATAGTTCTTCAATACATATTATACTTTTATTTAATGCTCACGTTTCAGTGCCATATGTTAATACCGGCAATACATATCGATCCAACACTCTGGCTTTTATTGTATTTGGGATGTCCAATTTGAATGTAGATTTTAATCTTCCGAACGCAGACCAAGCTAATGAGACTCTTCTATCAGCCTCTAAATTTTTTATAATAATCAATCTGTGGACATGGGCATTGATATGGCTAATCTTTTTGCAAGTTACTTCGGCTCTGTTTACTCTGATGAGTTACTTGATTATCTAGCCTTACCCTCTACTAATGTTCATAATATCTTCAAATTTAAGATTTCGATCTCAGAAATTTACGAGGGGCTCTCGAGATTGGATCACAGAAAGGGGTCTGGTCCTGATGGTTTACCTCCTGGATTACTAAAGGCATGTAGCTTCGTATTATCGCGACCATTATGCATGTTGTTTATCCGGTCATTGGAGGAGGGTTACTTTCCCGAGAATTGGAAGACCAGTTTTCTCACCCGGTATTCAAGTCAGGGAACAGGGCTGATATCGCAATCTATAGGCCAATAAGTATTTTGAGTACTCTTCCTAAATTGTTTGAAAACCTAGTAATTAAAGTGTTGGCATCTAACTTGGGACCATCTATAATAGATAAACAGTTTGGTTTTCAGAGAGGCAAGTCTGCTGAATTGAACTTGATTTCCTATACGGACTACCTGTCGAAGACCTTGGAGAGTGGATCTGAGGTACATTCCATCTATACCGATTTCTCTAAGGCCTTTGATAGGGTCAACCATGGTGTTTTTCTTAAGAAGCTCAGTAACCGTGGCATATCTGGTCCACTGTTGGGCTGGATTAGGAGTTATTTGTGTGGCAGAGTTCAGGTCGTTCGAGCTAATAATTTTAAGTCTGTCAACATTGCTGTGCCCTCGGGAGTGCCTCAAGGCTCCCATATGGGGCCTCTGCTGTTTAACCTGTTCATGAATGTGTTCTTTCGGTCTTCCAGGTTCTTGCTCTTTGCTGATGACTTAAAGTTGTATACGGCGGTTGGATCGATTGAGGATTGTGTGGGATTGCAGGGTGATTTGGATAGACTTAGTGACTGGTGTAAGCTAAACGGTATGGTTTTAAATACTTCTAAATGCTTCTCTATGTCTTTCTCGAGATCGCGCAATCTATTGTTTTTTGATTACAGCAAAAATGGGACTTCCTTCGTGTCCGTGGTTAATGTTAGGGATCTGGGGGTTAAGTTTGATTCGGCACTGAGTTTTATTCCTCATATAACCGAGGTAACGTCTAGGTCTCTGAGGATGCTTGGGTTCATTAGGCGTTGCTCATCAGAATTTTCTTCCATTACCTTTATAAAAATGCTGTACTGCTTGTTGGTAAGGCCTTTCTTCGAATATTGCTCATGTGTGTGGAACCCACCTTTTGCTTGCCATGCTAGGAGCTTGGAGCTGGTTCAGAGTAAATTTCTACGTATTAATTTTAAATTCTTTAACAATAATTCTTTTAGTTATTCAAAACTGACATCTATATTAAACTTGAATACCCTGTCTAACCGGAGAGTTCAGCGCGATCTTGTAATGTCCTTTAAAATTTTAAATTCCATTGTAAATTGTCCAGAAGTTTTAACTCAGATTAATTTGTATGCACCCTGTAGACATACTAAATCTACGTTGTCCTTCTTCAAACCTTATCATGAGACAACCTACGGAGCTAATACCTTCATGACAAGATCTATGGGCATTGTAAATACGAGGCTGGTTTGAAAAGTCCGTGCAAAGTCCGAGAGATGGCACCACCGGCGCGTATCGAGGTCATGTTTAGTTAGTAGCATCTCTTGAATGAACGCACACCAAGTTTCAGCCATATTGGTCTATTTCTTTGTGTTTGGCATTCGTGTAAATCAAGGAAGTCGAGTGATTTTCAAGAAATGGACGAAAAAGAATTTCGTGTGGTGATTAAACATTACTTTATGAAAGGCAAAACGCCTCAGGAGACTAAAGAGAAGCTTGATAAACATTATGGTGACTCTGCACCTTCGATTAGAACAGTTTATAAGTGGTTTCAAAATTTTCGGACTGGCCATATGGGCACAAGTGACGCTGAACGTTCTGGACGGCCTGTGGAGGTTACAACTCCAGAAATCATTGATCAAATCCATGATATGGTGATGGATGACAGAAGAGTTAAGGTGCGTGAGACTGCTAGTGCTGTGGGCATCTCGACTGAACGGGTACATAATATTTTGCATAAACATTTGGACATGAGAAAGCTATCCACAAGATGGGTGCCGCGATTGCTCACGCTTGACCAAAAACGGAATCGTGTGAAGTGTTGCAAGGATGGTTTGCAGCTGTTCCAGAAGAATCCGGAGGACTTTAAGCGTCGTTTCGTCACTGTGGATGAAACATGGATACATTACTATACTCCTGAGACCAAACAACAATCTAAACAATGGGTTACCAAGTGGGAATCTGCACCAAAAAAGGCGAAGACCGTTCCTTCGGCCGGAAAGGTTATGGCGACTGTCTTTTGGGATTCGCATGGGATAATCCTCATCGACTATCTGGAAAAGGGTTTTTTTTTAAAACTATTACAGGTGAATATTATTCATCGTTATTGGACCGTTTGAAAACCGAGCTGCAAGAAAAACGCCCGTGATTGACCCACAAGAAAGTCCTTTTCCATCAGGACAACGCACCAGCACACACCTCAGCAGTTGTGGTCGCAAAATTAATGGAAATAGGATTCCAACTCGTTTCACATCCCCACCGTTCTCCAGACTTGGCTCCCTCGGACTACTATTTGTTCCCCAATTTGAAGAAATGGCTGGCGAGACAAAGATTTTATTCAAACGAGGAGGTGATTGCAGACACTAATGGATATTTTGCAGACTTGGACAAATCCTATTATTCGGAAGGGATCAACAAACTAGAATATCGTTGGACGAAGTGTATAAGCCTAAAAGGAGACTATGTCGAAAAATAAAAAAGGTTTACCCCAAACACATAAGTAGTTTTTATTTTTGCACGGACTTTTCAAACCAGCCTCGTAAGTGCCCATCACTGGACTTGTTCTCCAGCTTTTAAGAGGCAGATCGGGGTTCTTTTCTGAATTTCTTAGTTTTAGCATTTAGTTTTAAGTAGTTTTAAGTAGTTTAAGTGTCATTTATAGATGTAAACTTTTGTATTTTGTCTTTATGACTTAATGGGCCTGTCCCGTAAATAAATAAATAAATAAATGATTTTTCATATTTCGATTTTTTGTCCCAACTATATGAATGTTTGCACCTTTCCTATTCTTTCACCTTCTATTAATAGTTTCTGACTATTATTTTCACTTTCGTTGTTCAAAAATTTGGTTTTGGTGAAGTGTATTTTTAGACTTATTACTCGAGATCTGTTATTTAATCGTGCACCATCTATTAGTTCAGGTTACTTTTGGCTACATACGTATTCATATTTTAAATTAGGCGATACACTTTGATGATGCTTACATTGGCAAATCAATTGTTAATTTAGGTTGAAAACTTTTATTAAATTATCATGCTTGGTATACAAATTCTGTGTACTTTAAGTGACGTTTATCTCAAGTCGTTGTAACGGTACACTTAGTTGTTCTTCCAAGTCAACTCACGAATTTAATATATGTCTGCTAACATGACATGTTTAAATGTGTTGCCCGTGCAGAAGCACTTTAAAAAATTCTAAAAAAATCAATCGAATATAGGAATAACGGTCGTAACACATATCAAACAGTTTGTGTCTGTGTTTTATGTTAATCTGCGAAAATAAAAATCGTAGAACTGTTAGTAACAATACGACGGTAGATTGATAAGTGTGGTAAATTTCTAAAAAATGGCAAGAAATTTTGTTAAGAGGTTTGACTGTTGGTAAGCGTGATTCTTGTAACGGTTGTGTTCAAAGTTTCAAACAGACGCAATGCGCCCTTGTTTGATGGTAACTATTGTAAACATTTTTATTTGAAAAAGTGTAGTCCAGATAAAAACTGATGTGAAGGAAGTTGATGGGAGCTTTGTACCAGCACTCAATACCATTTATTACTGGATAAATTAATTTAAACGTGGCGGGGTACGAGGACTGCAGATGCTGCTGCACGCTCAGGACGATTGAGGTTTCTTTTGAAGAAATGATCTTATATTTTAGAAGATGCTGATTGATGGCCCTTTACATGACTTTCGATATTACTGAAAGCAAGGCGACTGGTCGGTAGATGTTTGGCAAGATTTTCTTAACTTTTTTGGGTATCGGCTGAACTGTAGCGTCTTTCCAGCAGGATAAGTTGAAAAGTCTACAGAAAACTGGTTGTAAACCAACGACTTTTTATCATTATATTACTATATTGTTTTGCCTTTTAGCTACGCCTATGAGTTTAATACAAAGCCATAGTTTAACAATAACCAATTCTCAATAAAAGATATACTATGTACACTTACTAGTAGCTCAGTAAAACAACTACTTTCTACAATTAATTATTTTCTTTGTAAACTTGTTGATGGCTCCGAGATGTCGCCAAACTATGTAATCATTAGGATGATAAGTAAATATTTGTTAGCTAAACTTAAGAGTACGCTTTTGGTAAATTTTGGAGAGTAAATGTATAAAATAATAGGCAGTCAGCTAGAGAAGACATTATTACATTATTATTATTATTCTTAGTTAATTAACAAAAGACATAAAATGCATTATTATTAACAATAACATCAAGTATTAAAAATTGTTATTACGAGCATGGATACTATTATATTCATACCAAGCTAATACGTATTATAAAATTTACGTAAAGCAACGGTCGGTTACAACATTGGTGGCAGCGGAACACAGTGGAAAGTTACAACATTGGTGGCAGCGGATACAGTTACAGCACTATGACAGGTATTTTAATAGCGTCAGAAGCTTTTTGGATGTTTAGCTTCTTTAAAATACGCTTTTTGATACGCTGTGTGAAGACAATATCCGGCATTTGCGTTCCCAGATTAACAGTAGACTCCAGGAAGGGCAACTGGAAATGTTGAGTTAAGATTTGCTTAAATGTAAGTGTTGTCGAATTTCTAAAATTTAAAACATCAATGTTTTACCGACTATAAATTAGCAAATATAACTGACAACGGTACGTATCCATAGTTGGTTTTACTAGCATGCAGGTTTTTAGCGGCGCTGCACGGAAGCGCGATACGGTATTTTTTCCATGAGACACCGTTGAAATTTTGTCCAGTGTTTTCCACTTATCCTTACCACATTCACTGCAGTTTTAAGGGGATTCTAACTGTTTTTGGGTAAAACAATTTTTTTTAATTGTTTTTTTATTAAAATACATGAGAGCTTGCATCAAATGGGGTAACTTTTAAATCGATCTGACTACTAGAAGTAGGTAAAATAATTTCTTAAAGTTAGCTAATCGTGGTCGTTTTTCCCACATGGTTCGATTACTAAATCACGCACCCCATTCGTTTCATTACAGGACTGGTTTGGAAGAGTTTTGCTAAAATATATTGCGCTTACCCATATTATTTATTAGTTGGAACAGTGATAACTGAGACAAGTAGCGGACACACTTTGACAGAAGTCGAATAACGAAAATCGTGGATTTCATTACTGGAAATAGAAGATCCGGGTGTTGCTGGACTCATTGTCTCTGGGTTTCGTACGGATTCTTCGTTTTTAGGACAGAATCTTCTCCATTTTTTAAAAACTTTAGGTACACTAGAACATTGCATCACACAATAGAAAAGAAAAGAGTCACGCTCAGATAGCAACAGGTGGATAGGTAGAAAATATTCACAAGTCAAATAAAAACTTATCCCCTTGGAATAGTTGGGTATAGTCATTGTAAAAACATAATACGTACTTTTTCTATTGTTCTGAACTCTATACAACAGAGAACTAAGAAACGAGTACGAAACCGTCACGTTTTTTGAGACACAATGTCCTTTTTCTCAGCTATCGTAGTAGATATAGTTACGATTTTTTTTTAGTAATTAAGGGCACATTTCTGAACATTTTGAGTGGCACAGATTTTTCCATAAGTCAAGAAATTCCGAAAAAAAAAAATAACGGAAGGAAAAAAATTGAGACGGATTTTGGTACTTTAGTTTTTTTGGAGGTGATACAAATCAAAATTTTAAAAAGTTTCCTAATAGCTAGTAAAAACGAAGTTGAAAATCTGAGCACTAGAATTGTAGAAAAGGAATATTATGTTAAAAAAAAACACAGAATTTCGTTATTGTAAAAACCTAATACGTACTTTTTCTATTGTTCTGAACTCTATACGACAACAGAGAACTAAGAAATGAGCACGAAAACCGTCACGTTTTTTGAGACACAATGTCCTTTTTCTCAGCTATCGTAGTAGATATAGTTACGATATATTTTTTTAGTAATTAAGGACATATTTCTGAACATTTTGAGTGGCACAGATTTTTTCCATAAGTCAAGAAATTCCGAAAAAAAAATATCGGAAGGAAAATAACCGGTCAAGTGCAAGTTGAACTTGCGCAATTAGTGTTCCGTACGTTGATTGCTTTTCAAATAAAAAAAATTGTTACAGAGGTATAAAATGATCAGTGACTTCACAAAACACACCCCAAATGAGTTTTCAACAAAATTTGTTTCCAATCTTTACTAAAATCTGATGACCTTGAAATTTTTGTTTTTTTTATATACCAGATAAATTATTAAAGGTAATGCACTCGTAATAATTTTCGTTCAATCTACACCCTGTGGAGAATATTCCAGAATTTTTTCAAAATTTTTGTTAAGTACTTTTCGAGATAAGGCGGGTGGACAGCGATTTTTTCGCGATTTTTTAAAAATAATACAAGGAAAAGTGCGCGCAAGTATTACATTATATATATATATATATATATATATATATATATATATATATATATATTACTCGTGTTTTCATAAGCTTTCATTTGACACCACACTCGATTACCTAGTAAAAAAAATTTTTTTTCACTTCCGATTTCACCCCCCCAAACTAAACCCTTAAGTTAAAATTTAACTTTCAAAACTACATGGCTCTGATGAGGCCATCAATTCCTATATTATTACCAAATTTCAACTTTCTATAACAAATAGTTTCGGAGAAAATCGGGTGTGACAGACGGACAGACACCGAAGTGATCTTATAAGTGTTCCGTACGGAACACTAAAAATTGAGACGGATTTTGGTATTCTAATTTTTTTGGAGCTGAGACAGATGAAAATTTTAAAAAGTTTCCTAATAATAGCTAGAAAAAACGAAGTTGAAAATCTGAGTAGTGGAATTGTAGAAAAGGTACATTATATTAAAAGAAAAACACAGAATTTCGCATCTTTTCTCCAGTGATGTTTTCTAGGTTAGCACGAGCTTGAAAATTGAAATTTTTTGAGAGGACCGGAGGTAAATCAAAGCTTAAAATACAATAATTTAAACAAAAAAAAAATGTTAGAATCTGTGGAACAGTTTTTAGAAAATCGAGTTGAGAAAGAAGACGGGCATTTCCGGAGCAGGGGTGCTCAAACTTGAACTGCTGGCGATCTACCTCAATATTGTTAGACTACGATCGATCGACTCTGAGAGGCTGCAAGTAAGAGTGATGCAGGATTGTCGTCTAGATAGGGTGTATCGTGGCATAGATATTAGTTTTCCGCACAATATGTATTTTTTAGTCAAGGTAAGTGTAGGTCTGCTCTAAAATGTCAATGAAAAAACTCATAATTATTCAAAATTGCGAGTTTATTGGTTCTTACAAAACAAACGAGTTCTAGTGTCTAAACTTAACTAAAGAGTGACTCTGGATGTTGAAGCGTGGCACTGCATGTTCTCTACTTTTCATAAGATAGTACGTAATTACCGAGTGCTAATCGCAAGCATGATGACATATGTTCGTCAGTTAGTCGATTGCGATATTTTGACTTAATTATCTTCATTTCAGAAAATGCAGACTCGCACAAATAAGTTGACCCTAACATTGCCGTCAGTTGAAGGGCGATTTGCCTTAGATTCGGATATTTATCTTCAGATATAAAACACCAGAGTTTTGTATCAGATGCTGTGGCTTTGAGATGTATATCTGATATAATCTGCACTAACTCATTTTCAACAGAACATGAGTCAATGTTAAACTGACTTGCTATTTCAGTAGCTAATTCCTCAATATTTTTACACGAAAAAGGATAACTCATAAATGATGCGATATTTGCCAATTTACTGAAATCATAAAAAACGTATTTCGAATTGGCCCAAAATATTTGATAATTCTGCCTCATAAATATCATAATTCAACTGAGGAATCCTTGCTTTCAAAGACGGAAAATTTTTCAGATCCTTTCTTTTCAGTTGATCTATCATAAATTGCAATTTACTTTTGAACGCGTTTATTGCGCTAATCATCTCAATAATAGTTTTTCTTTTACCTTGAAGCTCCAAATTAATGGTGTTTAAATGCATTGTGATGTCTGTCAAAAATGCCAAATCAGTCAGCCATTTTCCGTTTTTCAGCATCTGAGTGTCATCACCTCTTTCGTCCAGAAAAGCTGTTATTTCGGGCAATAATTCTTGAAACCTTTCTAGGAATTTTCCGCGACTCAACCACCTGACGTCCGTATGAAGAACTAAATCAGTGTGTTCAGCTGACTCACTATCTTCCAACTGCAATTTAAAGAGCCGTCGTTGCAAGCTACGTGCACGGATAGAATTCACAATTTTTATTGCAATGCCCATAATCTCCTCCATGTTTAGAACTTTTGAATACAAAAACTTGTTGATGTATAATGTAATGGAAGGAGAAAAATGAAGGGAAATCATCATTAGCTCGACACAATGCCACAAAACCGTTTTTGGTTCCAGTCATTGCTGGTGCTCCATCGGTTGTAATGCACACTAGTTTATATATTGGTAGCTTGTAGTTTGTTACAAAATTGAAGAAAACGTTTTTCCTTTCAGAGGAATCATTGTCAAAAACTCTTCTTTAGACGCCATGTCATTGAATACCATTCGAATAAAAATACATAGCTGGGCAGTGTCTGTCATATCGGTGGATTCGTCGAACTGTAAAGAAAAGTATGTACATTCCATGATATCATGTTTTAGTTTATCTGCCATGTCCTGACTCATGACATAATCTCTGTTTTATTTTTAAAACCTCCAAATAAAGTCTCACCATCTTCAATAACCAATCCATCATCAAATGGTTTCTTGTGTTTCGCCAATATATGAGATATTTTAAATGACGCGATCGTTGCAGCTTTTGATTGTTTGGCTGGTCTTGTGAACAGGGTTTGTTCTTTTTTCAAACAAGTTATGAAATCACGTACTTTTCGTTTTCTTAATTCACTCTGTGACGGAAAATCCTTTTCATAGTTTTTATGAACCGTTTTATGATGCCTCTCTAAGTTCCTACGCTTAGGTGTTGCAACTGACGCACGGCAAATGAGACAAATGCACTTATCCTTTACCATACAAAAGAAAAATTCTTCTTCCCAATTATTATTAAGTTTTACTTTTCTTCGCCGCACTCATTTTGGGCTATTTATTAATAAACTTTGTATCGATGTATCGCCTTCAAGTTACAACTCAGACTGACTCCTATTCCTGCAGGCGCAACATTTATATCGGCGCGAACGAAGTCTCGAATGTTCCCGTCAAACACGCCGCCCGAAGTTTCTAGAAAAATCGGCGGGAATCAAAAACGCGGCTTTTCTTTGACAAGTACCGCGCGTTCCTTTGATAAAGCCGCCTTTTGCCGCTAGCAGGGGGTTATTACGATAAAAGGAAGTGATGAGGGGGTTATTCTGGCCTAATTGTGGATCGGATAAATTTTAGTAGTTTATTCATTACATTTTGTTTTAGTTACCTAAAACAAAATCTGTGAATAGTTCTATATCCGAATTTTTTTTCTCGAGATCGACTCAAAAAGCACTCGCGATTGACTTGTCGATCGCGATCGACCGTTTGAGCACCCCTGGGCTAGAGTCTCCTTAATGGATCATTGATTTAGGGGGTCATAATGTTCTAATAACATATTTTGTCTATTTGTTTTGTATCTGGGTGCCCAAAAATCAGATAATTATAAATATAGGACCATTACATAAAACTGACTTTACATTAGGTGAATGTTTCATTTACATATTTTTTAATTACATGATCAAAGTTCAAATACGAAATTGCAAAACAAATTTAAAAATGAATAGAATGAAAATAATAAGGATAAAATTTTATACTTCTGCTTATAAGGCAAGGTCATCATCTTCCAAAAAAAAAAATTTGGAACAGTGAGTTTAACGACCATGTTTTAAAACAGTACGTGAATATAACTGTTACCAAATACCATGAGATATCAAATGACTGCTTGATATTCTGTTAGTGTATTGAGGCATTAATGTGTTATATCAGGTTGGGACATTACGTTAGGATGCATATATTTTAGTCCGGGACAAACAGGTCAAATGACAAACAAGCTTACTGTTTAGAAGTGATGTACTCGTAATGGTTGGATTGGGGGTATGCCACAACTATATTGGGAACTTATGGGGAGGCAACCACTCTGCCGATTGATTGTTGGACTTAGTGTGGTGTAGTAGTGGATCCATGTTTTGTCCACTGTTACGAATCGACGCAAAAACTCCTTTGAATTATGTCGAAACAGTGTCAAATAGTCCTCGATTAGTTGCTGTTTTTGATCCATATGGCCTATCGGGCATATAGCTTTCTCATGTACAAATATTCATGCAAAATATACCTCACGCGGTCTGTTTTTTTTTTATAGGTCCAGCACACGTGCTACAGGAAGTTCCTAAAGCGCTACAGGAGCGACACGTGTGCGGAGAAAGCGATTCACGTTGTTCTTGAATCGCTGTAAATTGTACTCGGTGGGAAACACAGTCCTGGGCAAATTATTCCAAAGGGATGATGTTCTCCATATAAAAGACTGCTTGAAAAGCATTGTACGAGGAGTAACAAGCTGAACCTCATACGAATGTGAAGTATTAGCGCGACGTATACTTCTAACATGCACCGCTCTAGGAGGAATTAAGCGGGCCACACCTTTCGAACACTTTCCATGAAAATACTTGTAGAATAGGCTCAAGTCGCCAACGGTTCTTCGATGTTCCAGCGAATCAAGGCCGATCAGAGAAACAGCTCTTCTCTGAATAGAATCCAACAAATGCAGTGTATGTTTGGGAGCGGAGCTCCAAACATGGGAGCAGTATTCCATAGTTGGTCGAATTTGAGCTTTGTAAAGAACAGTTGTTGTGGAATGTAAAGCTTTCTGGTTCGAAATAATATTCCCAACTTTTGAGAAGCTCTCCTTGCTATGCCTGCAACATGTTCGTGCCAGGACATATTTGCTCCCAAATTAACGCCCAACAAATTGAGTGACGATGTTAGAGGAATGGAGTGCTCCGACATAACTATGTCGGGTTCAGCAACGTTAACTTTTTTAGAAAAAACTGCCGCCTGGGTTTTTGTAGTGTTAAATTCCACTTGGATACGGTCACCCTAAGATAGAATTTCTTCCAGGTCTTTGTTAAGTTGCTGCTGCCTGCGGATATTCGTCTGAGTAGCCGATGTCCGAGCGTTCAAAGTGAATGAAGAGATAAGTGTACTGTCATCTGCAAAGCTGTAGATTAAATTCTCGGTCTTTTCCAGCAGATCGTTAATATAAATGAGAAAGAGAGTAGGTGACAGTATGGAGCCTTGAGGTACACCGGCGTTGTTGTTGATATCTTTACGATGTCGGCTATCTCTCTCAATTTCACTTTACGGTCATTCAGAACAATATGGTGGATTTTTTTTTGTGTTTTTTGGAGTAATTGCTTAGTTTGCACATCCGGAACGGGGCGTATCATCGATACTTGTACGACCGCATTTAAGTTCACTAAACCATCGACATATAGTTGCTTTCGAGGGAGCAGATATGCCATATACTTCTCAAGCTATTTTTGGATTCTGGCTGTATTTTTTCCCAGCAAAACGCAATGTTGAATCAACATATACAAGCAAAATGTCATGAAATATTTACATGAATCTTCTGAGAGTTGACTAACTGAAAATCATATGGTTTTTTGTTTGTGCTGCGATCTCTCGAATTGTCTCGGGACTTCTTACCCCATGTAGTATTGGAAATTTATGGGGATGCAGTTTGTTTTATTGCTGTCATTCCAGGCACAAAAAAGAATAGAGAGTGTTCTTCAATGAGGGCGGTAAGGATAAGTAGAAAACACTGGACAAATTTCCAATCCTCGCTTACGGAAAAAATTACCACATTGCGCGTCAGTCCAGCGCCGCTAAAATCCGAACTGATCGCATGTGTTCTGCTAGTAAAAACCGACTGTAGATACGTACCGGTGTTGCCACTTATATTTGTTAATTTTAATAGGGTTATATGTGGTTTATACAACTTATTCAAGTTCAGATTTAGGGAATATTCAGCTGTTTCTTATAAATATTATGTAATTTTCTTTCTTCTCTGTTAGCTTAAACTATGCGTGAAAATTTTACTTCATTAAATTAGATTTTTAATAATATAGCGAAAGCCGGTGAACCATTGAATCTATTAAATTAGAAATCTGACAACACTTACATTCAACCAAATCGTAATTCATCGTTTTCAGTCCTTCCTTCAGTCCACTGTTAACCTTGGATCAGGTTTAGATCTAAACAAGATGCTCATCACAGAATCACTAGAACTGTATTGGCGCTACCATAAGATGACATAGCAAAGCTGTTGAAATAATGATACTTTAGTGATTTTTAAAAGGAACGACGACAAGCTATTTATACACTTATAAGATCACTTCAGTCTGTCTGTTTGTCACACCCGATTTTCTCCGAAACTATTTGACAGAGAAAGTTGAAATTTGGCACTAATATGGGAATTGATGGCCCCATGAGAGCTGTTTAGTTTTGAAAGTTAAATTTTGACCTAAAGGGTTAGTTTTGGGGGGTGAAATCGGAAGCGAAAAAAAAAAATACCAGATCATCGAGTGGGACGTCAAATGAAAGCTTGTGAAAACACGAGTTCAAAAATATATATAATGTAATACTTGCGCACACTTTTCTTTGTATTATTTAAAAAAAAAAAATGCGAAAAATCGCTCTTCCCCCTTTTTCTAGAAAAGTACTAATCAAAAAATTTTGAAAAAATTCTGGAATATTCTCCACAGGGTGTAGATTGAACGAAAATTATCACGAGTAAATTACCTTCAATAATTTATCTGGTATATAAAAAAAAATTCAAGGTCATCAGTTTTCAACAAAGATGGGTAACAAACTTTGTTGAAAACTCATTTGGGGTGTGTTTTGGGAAGTCATTCATCATTTTATACCTCCGTAACAAAAATTTTTATTTTAAACGGAACACTAATTGCGCTAGTTCGACTTGCACTTTGCCAGTTATTTTTTTTTTAAATTTTGCCGTACTATAAATAATTTCAAATTATCATTTCTAAGCACGACGTTAATAGTATGTAATTTATTATCAATTCTGTTAACATCACTTAACACTCACTTATTTCTGTTCGGTGTACGCGACTTGATAGTTTTTAAGGTGGTGTTTTAGAGATTTTGCAATAAACGAGAGAAAAACGATCGGTTTCTAGAAATCTAGGTACTTATATGGGGCAATTAAAAATGTTTGGTTGCTTCGTGAGGTTTCAAAATAAGATTTTTAGCCAACAGTTCACGTATTTATAGACAGTGGTCTTTTGTATTAATCTTACAGCCCGGATCCGCTACTTTCTGATCTTCAATTTAAGTCCAATGAAGGACAGCTTTCAGAGGTGATAGTTGTATTCGGCGGACAGGAACATGATTAAAAAAGGGAAAATTGTTGGCTGTTACGCAGCAGCTAAGTGAGCTGACCTGAACCAATGTTTAGGTGGTACACAACTTGTGAAGAAACAGTCCTACTAATTTCTTTTGAGTAGCACTGGACGTGCAATTTCATATAATATCTTAAAAGCCCGAAACTAAGGTTTGACTAATAAGATATAGCCCAGTTGTCAGAGACAAATTTTGACGAAAAGCTCTCATTAATTGTTAAAAGGCTGCATTTTGGCATACAGATAGTTTTTTGGACGTAGAATTCGATAAAAAAAGTTTGCTGCTCTAAAGTGTACGCTAAGCCTACAAAATCGAAAATAAAATCAAAAATTTGGTTTTTCGCAAATACAGTGCCACCTCGATACTCCGGATCTCCATTAAACCGGATTCTTTAATAATCCGGACAAAACATTTCTATTGCATTGTGTACTTTATAATCGGGATTTGATAGTACTAGGTAAGCTACCAGCATTTTTAGACATCTACTTAATTTAAACTACATGGGAAAACTGAAATCGATACTGAGGGGATTCCCCTAACTTCCAGTCTAATACATCTGAAATTCACACAAACTGTAGGTGCCTTTGATTTGCCTACAACGCATCGCGTATCGCGTCTAAAGGTTAAGGACTTTGTAGTTGTTTGTTTATTGTCACAAGTACAACATACCTACGTTCTATTTTACTTTATGTGGTTCATATAAGTACGTAAACGTTTTTTTTACGTATATGTACTTACATATTAAAAGGCCTTCTAAAAGAAAATATATTACACTAACAATAAAACAAAAGTCCGATATATTAGAAAGACTAGTTCTTGGTGAAAGCGGAAAAGTGTTAGCAAATGAATACGGAGTAGGAGCATCCACAATTTCGGATATAGAAAAGAAGCAAGGGAAAATTAAAAGGTATATATATATATATGATTTATTTTAAAGATAATTTTGGACACTCACTATGGACGTGTAACTTCTTTTAGATTTATTTCCAAATTTGATTCCGGTCCTAGCGTCAGAAAAACCTTACGAAAAGCCGAATATCCAGAAATGGAAACTTGTTTGTATACATGGTTTTGTGCACAACGATCAAGGCACGTCCCAATTTCCTACGAAATATTATCAGGCAAAGCAAAACTGTTTTACACTGAAACCTACGGGAATGATAATTTTAGAGCTAACAGAGGCTGGATTTCTAACTTCAGAAAAAGACATGGCCTGCGTGCTTTAAAAGTTTGTGGCGAAAAACTATCCAATGATGAAAGTGCCGTCGATCCTTTCCTGACTTTATTCGTAGATAAGAAAAGAATTAAACCTTGGACCTACTCAAATCTACAATGCAGATGAATCAGCTCTGTATTGGAAAATATTGCCCGAAAAAACGCTGGTTCGTTCTCAGGAAAAGACCGCACCAGGTCGAAAAATAAACAAAGAACGCGTTACCTTTCTAGCATGTTGCAATGCTGATGGATCACAAAAATTAAAGTTGTTAGTGATAGGAAAGGCAAAAAATGTGAACATACCTGTTGAATACAAATTATCTGCCAATGCGTGGATGACTACACCAATTTTCTTAGACTGGTTTCATCATTCTTTTATTCGTCAAATCAAAAATCATTTAAAAAGTCTCAACTTGCCTGAAAGAGCCCTGCTAATCGTTGATAACGCTTTGATCCATGGAACTATAGAAGAGCTGACTAGTGAGGATTGACAGTTTACAACATTATTTCTTCCACCAAATTGTACTGCACTTTTGCAGCCTATGGACCAGAATGCAATCAGACTGACAAAATTATTTTGTGGGAAAAGTCTTTTAGCCCATATTTTATCAAATAATGAAGAGAACCTTGATTTTTATTTTGGATTTTGTCGGCTTAGCGTACATCAAATTTTAGCAAACTTTTTTTTATCATATTCTACGTCCAAAAAACTGCCCATGTGCTAAAATGCAGCCTGTTAACATTTAAAGAGAGCTCAAAAGCCTTGGCGGCTGGGCTAATCAATATCTAGTTAATATACAAAATTTCCATGCATGACCGATACACTGAATATGTATGAAAATAATTACGTAAGGGGAGACTAGTTAATTATTGCCAACAAGTTTCCACCTGCTAAAAAAATCTACCACAAAAACATAAGACATAATTTTCAGTGACCTTTCAATATAAACTATGAGCAAGGAAAAGAATGGTTATAACTGTCAAGGTGAGAAATAATAGCTATAGAAGTGGATTTGAATTGATTAGACTAGTTTTTTTTTTTGGTATAAATAGTTGCGCAATTCCTGTACTTGCATTCCTAAGTATTTATAATCGCTTTTCATATTTTTATGGAAATCACATTTTTTTTATATCCTGTATGGGTTACTTAATCATGGGCGTGTAAAGTGATTATATAAAATAAATTCTTCTGGTTTAAATCATTTTCTTTATGGAAATAGCACATGCCCTGCAGGAACATCTTCAAAGCGCTATAGGAGCGACCTGCGGAAAAAGCGATGCAGGTTGGTAAAATGTACGCGGTGGGCAAGTCCTGTCTTGGGCAAGTTATTTCAAAGGGATGAGGTTCTCCATATTACATGTAGGCAGAAATGTTTTTGGTCTAGCTACTTAGAACACATTTCTCTTGCAAAATGCGACTTTATTCATCAATATAGTCTTCTTCAAGAGCGATACAATCAGTCTAACGCTTTTTTAACATTTCTATACCTTTCTTGTAGAAGGATTTGTCTTTGCCGCCTTAAAAATAGGCCTCAGTTTCGGCGATAATTTCTTCACCTCTTTCCCACGAGCATTTTTTTGAAGTGTGCGAATAGATAACACAGGGGAACAGCTGTTTTGGTGTCGAGGTTTTTTGAGCTGATTCTATATCAATTTGATGTCCTGAATTCAAATAACGTATTCATTTGTACCTAGGAGCTCAAAATTTTAAGATATACAATTTTAGAGAAATATAAGTTACATTATTGTAACTCAAATCCGTAAGTGTAGTAAACAAAAGTAGATTCGAAATTTTTATTTTAGTTATACAAAATACAATATTATGTCGTACTTACAAACAAAAAAAAAACATTGAAGAAATGAAATAGTCACCCAACACTTGGAAAGCTTCTTTTCCGCGACATTCTTGAATGTTTTTTTAAACAGTCCCTTTTTAAACTCCAGCAGTAATCTGCCATCATGTGGATGTCCCATCTTCCTTGGTAGCGGTCCTCCATAACTTTAATATCTTGGTGAAATCTTTCACCTTGTTCCTCATGTCTCCTAAATTTTCTGGAAAACGGTCTAAGTGGCTGTGTAAATAGTGTATTTTAATACTTATATTGCACCCTAAGGATTTGAAACTATTAAGCATCTTGTTAACCATTTCAACATAGTTTTGAGCTTTATGTTTGCCTAGAAAATTTTCTACAACTGCAACAAATGATGTCCAAACTTCTCGTTCAACTTGATTCATTGAATTTATGAAGGCAGGATCCTTAATTAAATTGTCTTATTTGTGGGCCGTCAAATATCCCTGCTTTGAGTTTTTCTGTGCTCAACTGATGCATTTTTACCCCTATATATGCAAAACAAGACCCATTCTTATCAAGAGCCTTTACAAATTGCTTCATTAAGCCCAACTTTATATGTAACGGAGGAAGTATGATTTTTTCTCTTTCAACCAAAGCGTCGTTAATGACATTCTTTTCCCCAACGTCCATGTTTTCTCTCTGAGGCCAATCTTTTTTAACCCAGTGGTGTGTTTTGTCCCTACTATCCCAGAGGCACAAGAAACACGGATATTTCGTGTAACCACTTTGCTGCCCAAGAAGAAAGTTTACCATTTTTAAGTCTAGACAAATCATCCATTGTTGTTCGTAATACTTTATCTTCTGCAAGACCAAAGCTATGGTATTATATTCTTCTTTCAGTTTCGTTGAGTGAGCTAGTGGTATTGAACCATATTTATTCCCATTATGTAGAAGGACACATTTTAAACTTCGCTTTGAACTGTCAATAAATAGGCGCCAATCATCTGGAATATATTCAGAAAGTCCCATTTCTTTCATGAGTCCCCTAATTTCGTGACAAAATACAAGATTGTCTTCTTGAGAAAAGAATGGTAGCAGATCTTTTTCTCTTGTACGGTAAAAGGTAATTTTGGTTCCTTGTTCCAGTCAATTTTTGTCGTTCAACCTAGAAGCCAGTACTTCAGAAGCTTTTTTCGATAAATTGAGATCCCTGGTGAGATCATTTAATTCATTTTGATTGAAGCGTTGAGGAACTGATGACGTCCCCTCATAGTCACTGTTAGTTTCATTAGCATCAGAACTTTTATTAGCATCAGAAGAGCGATCAGAGGGAAAATATTCGTCATCAGAGATATGTGGTAGCTGATGAAATGTTGGAATCGGTATTTCATCTAAGTGTGGGATAGGGCGTATTGCTGAGTCTAAATTGGGATAAGTCCACTTACTGCGGTTATTTCGATTGATTGCATTAGTATTTACTAAACAGAAATAACAATCATTGAAGTGGTTTTTTGATTCTCTCCAAACCATTGGTACGCCGAATTTTAGACATTTTCTTTTCCCGGTAGTCCACTGCCGTAAATGCTCTGTACAAGTTTTACATACGAGATGCGGGGCCCACGTTTTGTCCTGATCACCAAGCTTAACTCCAAAGTATCCAAGATACGCTCGCTTTACAAAGTCAGTAATAGTTTGTCTGTTTTGTTGAAACATGTATTCTCCGCATATATAACAAAACACATCAGGTTGATTTACACAACTTCTTCTTGAACTGGAACCTGAACTCATTTTAATTCTGTTCAATAACACAAAAACACTCTTTTCTTAACATAAAATAACACGCCGAATTCGATCTACTCTCATTAGTAAGAACGCACAAACTGACGAGACTTACCCGAGTTAGGTGATTAAAAGGGTCAGTTCAGGTACCTGATAGGCAATGGTTCCACTATTTATAGATTTACCTGGAATTTACTCAATTACAGACTGACAATAAAACCATTGTACCTACATTAATGAATATATAATAACTTTAGAACTCTCATAAATGAATATACTGAATAAAAACCACATTGGTAAAGTAGAGCTGATAGAGAAAAACGGATTGCATGTATAGATTTAGCGTCCCAAATATAGTTAAAATCAGCTCTAAAATCCCAGGCACCAAAACAAAAATATTTTTTTGTTGCCCTGTGTAATAGTCGCTGGGGCCCTAATCTGGAGAATACGGTGGATGAGGAAGTAATTCGAACTTCAATTCATGCAATTTTGCCATCGTCACCATTGACTTGTGACACGGTGCACTGTGTTGATAAAAGAGCACTGTTTTCTTGTTTATTTGGGGCCGTTTCTTTGCAATTTCTGCCTTCAAACGCACCAATAACTTTATATAATATGCGTTATTGATGATTTTTCCCTTCTCAGCATAGTCGATGTTGGCCCACATCACTCTATCAACTGCTGATCGGAACAGCTCTACTGATGTAAGGCTTGTCCTTTGTCACGAGTTCTTCAGCCACGAGGTACGTCTTTTGCCTGGACCTCGTTTTCCTGCAGTCTTGCCCTGCATTATAAATTGTAACATTTCGTATTTGCTGCCTCTAAGTATATGTCCAAAGTAACACATTTTTCTCCGTTTTATTGTGGAAAGCACTTCTCTCGAAAGACTCCAGGTACTTAATGGTATTGTCCGTCAATGTAGACGCTTCCGCACCATAATAACGCACAGAAAGAACATAGCATCGCAAGACACGTAATCGAAGTTGTAAGTTGCGGGAGAGATTACATAAAACTTTTTTTATTCGATAAAAAGAACTTCCTGCTCTCTCAATCCGTATCTTAACTTCTCTTGAGTGGTCCTATTCCTCATTGAGGTTGCAGCCAAGATAATTGAAATTTTCCACTCGTTGAAGTAGAGTGTCTTCTGCGTAGAATTGTGTATCCACGTTCCTGTTCCTGCAAATTGAGGGGCGATGTTACAGGAATGGAGTGCCCTGACATAACTATGTCGGGTTCAGCGACGTTAACTTTTTTACAAAAAACTGCCGCCTGGGTTTTTGTGGCGTTAAATTCTATTTAATTACTGTCACCACAAGATAGGATGTCTTCCAGGTCTTTGTTAAGTTGAACAATTTCCTGCTGTCTGCGGATATTTGCATGAATAGCCGATGCTGGAGCTTTCAAAGTGAATGAATAAATAAGCGTACTGTCATCTGCACAACTGTAGATTAAATTTCTGGTCCTTTCCAGCAGATCTTTAATACGAGGCTGGTTGAAAAGTCCGTGTAAAAATAAAAACTGCTTTATGTGTTTGGGGTAAACCTTTTTTATTTTTCGACATAGTCTCCTTTTAGGCTTATACACTTCGTCCAACGATGTTCTAGTTTGTTGATCCCTTCCGAATAATAGGATTTGTCCAAGTCTGCAAAATATCCATTAGTGTCTGCAATCACCTCCTCGTTTGAATAAAATCTTTGTCCCGCCAGCCATTTCTTCAAATTGGGGAACAAATAGTAGTCCGAGGGAGTCAAGTCTGGAGAATAGGGGGGATGTGAAACGAGTTGGAATCCTATTTCCATTAATTTTGCGACACACACCTGCTGAGGTGTGTGCTGGTGCGTTGTCGTGATGGAAAAGGACTTTGTTGTGGGCCAATCGCGGGCGTTTTTTCTTGCAGCTCGGTTTCCAAACGGTCCAATAACGATGAATAATATTCACCTGTAATAGTTTTACCCTTTTCCAGATAGTCGATGAGGATTATCTCTTGCGAATCCCAAAAGACAGTCGCCATAACCTTTCCGGCCGAAGGAACGGTCTTCGCCTTTTTTGGTGCAGATTCCCCCTTGGTAACCCATTGTTTAGATTGTTGTTTGGTCTCAGGAGTATAGTAATGTATCCATGTTTCATCCACAGTGACGAAACGACGCTTAAAGTCCTCCGGATTCTACTGGAACAGCTGCAAAACATCCTTGCAACACTTCACACGACCGTTTTTGGTCAAGCGTGAGCAATCGCGGCACCCATCTTGCGGATAGCTTTCTCATGTCCAAATGTTTATGCAAAATATTATGTACCCGTTCAGTCGAGATGCCCACAGCACTAGCAATCTCACGCACCTTAACTCTTCTGTCATCCATCACCATATCATGGATTTGATCAATGATTTCTGGAGCCGTAACCTTCACAGGCCGTCCAGAACGTTCAGCGTCACTTGTGCCCATATGGCCAGTCCGAAAATTTTGAAACCACTTATAAACTGTTCTAATCGAAGGTGCAGAGTCACCATAATGTTTATCAAGCTTCTCTTTAGTCTCCTGAGGCGTTTTGCCTTTCATAAAGTAATGTTTAATCACCACACTAAATTCTTTTTCGTCCATTTCTTGAAAATCACTCGACTTCCTTGATTCACACGAATGCCAAACACAAAGAAATAGACCAATATGGCTGAAACTTGGTGTGCGTTCATTTAAGAGATACTACTAACTAAACATGACCTCGATACGCGCCGGTGGTGCCATCTCTCGGACTTTGCACGGACTTTTCAAACCAGCCTCGTATAATTGACAAAAACATTAAGAGACAGTATGGACCCTTAGGGCACACCGGCATTGATAGTAAAGGTTTTAGACCGCTCTCTGAGGAAACCCGAGAGTTTTCCATAACTTTCGATTTTATTAAAGGAAGTGCGACTGGTCGGCAGTTTTTTGGCAAGGTTTTCTTGCCTTTTTTGAGTATCGACTGAACTGAAGGAAATATCCCCTTTCTGTAGGATGGGTTGAAAAGTCTACAGAAGAGCCCAAGCGCACTAGTTTTTTTTGGTGTTTAGCTTCATTGCAAGGGGCAATAGGTACTGATAAATAGCTTCTTTAAATATTTCTGTAAAGTTTGTAAATTAATCGTTAATTATTTAGCCTAAACACACGAAAGAATAGACCGAGTATGTCATTCATAACATCATTTCCCGCCAAATCAATGATCCATAAGAAATTTTATTAAGTATGGGAGAATAAGTAGAAAACACTGGACAGATTTTCAACCCTTTCTTTTGAAAAAAAATAACCGTATCTCACATCCGTGCAGCGCCGCTAAAACATGAATGACGCACGTCTTCTCTTTTTTTACGAGGCTGGTTTGAAAAGTCCGTGCAAAGTCCAAGAGATGGCACCACCGGCGCGTATCGAGGTCATATTTAGTTAGTAGCATCTCTTGAATGAACGCACACCAAGTTTCAGCCATATTGGTCTATTTGTTTGTGTTTGGCATTCGTGTGAATCAAGGAAGTCGAGTGATTTTCAAGAAATGGACGAAAAAGAATTTCGTGTGGTGATTAAACATTACTTTATGAAAGGCAAAACGCCTCAGGAGACTAAAGAGAAGCTTGATAAACATTATGGTGACTCTGCACCTTCGATTAGAACAGTTTATAAGTGGTTTCAAAATTTTGGGACTGGCCATATGGGCACAAGTGACGCTGAACGTTCTGGACGGCCTATGGAGGTTACGAATCCAGAAATCATTGATCAAATCCATGATATGGTGATGGATGACAGAAGAGTTAAGGTGCGTGAGATTGCTAGTGCTGTGGGCATCTCGACTGAACGGGTACATAATATTTTGCATAAACATTTGGACATGAGAAAGCTATCCGCAAGATGGGTGCCGCGATTGCTCACGCTTGACCAAAAACGGAATCGTGTGAAGTGTTGCAAGGATAGTTTGCAGCTGTTCCAGAAGAATCCGGAGGACTTTAAGCGTCGTTTCGTCACTGTGGATGAACCATGGATACATTACTGTACTCCTGAGACCAAACAACAATCTAAACAATGGGTTACCAAGGGGGAATCTGCACCGAAAAAGGCGAAGACCGTTCCTTCGGCCGGAAAGGTTATGGCGACTGTCTTTTGGGATTCGCAAGGGATAATCCTCATCGACTATCTGGAAAAGGGTAAAACTATTACAGGTGAATATTATTCATCGTTATTGGACCGTTTTAAAAACCGAGCTGCAAGAAAAACGCCCGCGATTGGCCCACAAGAAAGTCCTTTTCCATCACGACAACGCACCAGCACACTCCTCAGCAGTTGTGGTCGCAAAATTAATGGAAATAGGATTCCAACTCGTTTCACATCCCCCCTATTCTCCAGACTTGGCTCCCTCGGACTACTATTTGTTCCTCAATTTGAAGAAATGGCTGGCGGGACAAAGATTTTATTCAAACGAGGAGGTGATTGCAGACACTAATGGATATTTTGCAGACTTGGACAAATCCTATTATTCGGAAGGGATCAACAAACTAGAACATCGTTGGACGAAGTGTATAAGCCTAAAAGGAGACTATGTCGAAAAATAAAAAAGGTTTACCCCAAACACATAAGTAGTTTTTATTTTTACACGGACTTTTCAAACCAGCCTCGTAGATGTAATAAGTGGAACCTTGTCATTTACCGAGGCTCTGTCATCAGATTTAAATACGATCGTTTCGATTGGGTTTCTCTTTCATAGTTTGGGGACGAATAGATGCTAGAGACTGATTAAATAATAGGGGGAGAGAGAGAGGTAATGCCAGACTTTCAGTGTTTTTGGACACTAAGAGTTCTGGAATGCCGTCTAGTTCAGATACTTTTTCCGTATCTAGCTTTTGCAAAATGCGTTTTCTTTGCAGATAGCTTAAAATAAGCTGACGAAGATTTGCGTCGCCACATGTGCAAGTTCTAATTGAAGTATTGCTGAAAGACATATGCGATAGCTATATTTTCTGTGCTTTAAGTTTGCCTCACCTCCAGTTACATATTTATGTAGCACCTTTTGTACCTTATTAGTTTGTTTTCGCGATATTCACAACATTTTTTAGACTTCGACAGGCTGTAACTTCTAAACGACAAAACGGTTTACATATCTCAATCCCAGCTTTCCATCCTCTACCAAAAAATATCAAAGTCCGGTTGAACTGGAAGTGATCGGAACGTGAAATAACTAACAGCAAGTAATAATAGTTTCCTGTAAACAGGAAAATAGTTTTTCTTTACAACTAATCATAATACAGATCAAAAAACCCATAGTGGTTCTATTTATCTAGAGATTACCTCGATACAACAGGTAATCAATCAAAAACGTTGCTGTTACCAGATAAAAAATGACAAGGACCAAAAAACAACTTTTACCTTATAAACTATTACGAAATCCTGTTATTGTTGTGTTATTTTTGTTGTTCGGTTTTTAACAGGTCGATGACACACGGTACAAAGTTTTGGTGCACACCTTTAGAATAACGAAAAATGAATACAATTAACTGACTTATAATCAGCAATAATTTGCTAAGTATCAGTAAATACAATAACTTATAATACAGGACGGTGTTTATGTAGGAAAATAATGGAATATAAATAAAAATGTATACCATGTTGGTTTTTTCAAAAAGTCAGTTACACGGGCTGTAGTTTCTTATACCTTTTGTGAATTGGCATGTCCGTTGCTTATGGTGGTATCATCTGCGAAAAGCGTGGATTCAGACAGTGAATAGTTAAGTAGATTATTAGTATTCATTGCTCTTCTCTAGAGCAAAAAGGCAATGAATACAATTTCGCCAATCATCAGCGGGTTAAACAACTGTAGAATTAATTCTAGATACATTACTCTAATCAAAAATATACAGTACCACCTCGATAATCCGGATCTCCATTAAACCGGATTCTTTAATAATCCGGACAAACATTTGTATTGCATTGTGTACTTTATAATCCGGATTTGATAGTACTAGGTAATCCGGACCTGCGTTTTTAGACATCTACTTAATTAAACTACATGGGAAAACGGAAATCGATAGTGAGGGGATTCCCCTAACTTCCAGTCTGATACATCTGGGATTCACACAAACTGTAGGTGCCTTTGATTTGCCTACAACGCATCGCGTATCGCGTCTAAAGGTTAAGGACTTTGTAGTTGTTTGTTTATTGTCACAAGTACAACATACCTACGTTCTATTTTACTTTATGTAGTTCATATAAGTATGTAAACGTTTTTTTTTTTACGTATATGTACCTACATATTAAAATGCCTTCTAAAAGAAAACATATTACACTAACAATAAAACAAAAGTCCGATATATTAGAAAAACTAGTTCTTGGTGAAAGAGGAAAAGTGTTGGCAAATGAATACGAAGTAGGAACATCCACAATTTCGGATATAAAAAAGAAGCAAGATAAAATCAAAAGGTATGTATATATGATTTATTTTAATGATAATTTTGGATACTCACTATGGACGTGTAAATTCTTTTAGATTTATTTCCAAATGTGATTCCGGTCCTGGCGTCAGAAAAGCCGAATATCCAGAAATGGAAACTCGTTTGCATACATGGTTTTGTACGCAACGATCAAGGCACGTCCCAATTTCCTACGAAATTTTATCAGGAAAAGCAAAACAGTTTTACACTGAAACCTACGGGAATGATATTTTTAGAGCTAGCAGAGGCTGGATTTCTAACTTCAGAAAAAGAGATGGTCTGCGTGCTTTAAAAGTTTGTGGCGAAAAACTATCCAATGATGAAAGTCCCGTCGATCCTTTCCTAACTTTGTTCGCAGATATGATAAAAGAATTAAACCTTGGACCTACTCAAATATACAATGCGGATGAATCAGCTCTGTACTGGTTGTTGCCTGAAAACACGCTGGTTCGTTCTCAGGAAAAGACTGCACCAGGTCGAAAAATAAACGAAGAACGCGTTACTTTTCTAGCATGTTCCAATGCTGATGGATCACAAAAATTAAAGTTGTTAGTGATGGGAAAGGCAAAAAATCTGCCAATGCATGGATGACTACAGCAATTTTCTTAGACTGGTTTCATCATTCTTTTATTCGTCAAGTCAAAAGTTATTTAAGAAGTCTCAACTTGCCTGAAAGAGTCCTGCTAATCGTTGATAACGCTTTGAGCCATGGAACTATAGAAGAGCTGACTAGTGAGGATGGACAATTTACAACATTATTTCTTCCACCAAATAGTACTGCACTTTTGCAGCCTATGGACCAGAATACAGTCAGACTGACAAAATTATTTTATCGGAAAAGTCTTTTAGCCCATATTTTATCAAATAATGAAGAGAACCTTGTTAGGTTATTAAAAAGCATAAAAGATGCTGTATGTCGACTATGCAATTCATGGGAAAAAGTCTCCCCTGAAGTCTTGAAAAAGTGCTGGCACAAAATTATGGCTTATGTGGCAGATACCAACCCCGCCCCATCAAAATATGGGCAATTATAAATGTCTTTCCTAAGTCCTGTGTAGATTTAAAATATAAAAAAGCCATTACTACAATAAAACGACATTCAGAAGGAGAAAAAATTAAAATTCATGGAGGAAAAAGGCATATCACCGAAGCTTTTCGCGTTATCAATGTAAGATATATTCAGAAATCTAAACTGAGCAAATTATAGCATACACATTGAAAAACAAAAAATAAAACCATTTAAATAAACAAGCGATGTAGTCTTTCTTATGAAGGATCACTTGGAACTGCAGGAAATGATAAGAAACCTAAAAAATGATCACGAGAAATAGAATTAAGTATAAATATAAGCAAAACAAAAATATATAGAATTTATTAAAGAACATACCCAAATGGAAGATAACAAAAACACAATACTAAAAGCAAAAGTGGCGAAAGTAAGATGGTTATTATTCAGTATATATCGCCACTATAGCAAATACTTTATTTTTGCGCTCGACGCGCTTTCGCTAACCATGTTATCTTCATTAGGAGCAATGATTGACTGATCATTATGACAGTCTTTGCTTATGATGAAGCTAACATGGTTAAATATGATGCTGAAGATCTGATTCCTCTGAGTGAATTGCGGCACAATTTGCTTTCCACTAATGAAGAAATGAAAGGTAAAGCCTGAAATTTTTCTTTTAGTATCTTTTGGTTAATTCGTAAATATTTAACAGATGTTTCAGATATGCTGAATGTTCTCACTGAGCAGAATCTCACGAACGTGGAAATATGTAATTGACGTGAAAATGATGAAGATTTGTTACCACTGGAAGACATAGATGATACAGATGAACAACACGAGAGTGATAATGAAGGTTCAGAGTTAAATACTAATACAAACCAGACTGTTAAGAACACTGTGAAAAATGATGAGGCAGTTAAAAGTTTCAATGTGTACATGAGATAGGCAGAAGAAAATGATATTCCTCTAAGTGATGTTCTTGTCCACATGAGTTAAAAGAAATTGCTTTTATGATGAACCAGAGAAGGGTCAAGCAAACAAAAATTACAATTTTTTTTACAAAATAAGATAAAAACTTGATAAGATATGCTTCTATTTTAAATATTATTCTACGTATGTACTATTTTTTAGTTGTGTCGTATTAAATGATTCCTTTTTTAATATAAATAATGTCCTGCTTCAGTAATTTGAATTATTTACTAATTCGGATCACCGCGGTTTTAATTATTGCGGATTATCGAGGTCGCACTGTATATGAAAATGTAAAGATCTACTTAAAACATGGTACAGAACAAATACGTATAGGAAGAGGTGTAAGACAGGGAGATACAATTTCTTTTAAGCTATTTTTTACAGCTCTAGAAGGCGTATTTCACCAATTGGATAAAGAAGAGCCTAAAGATAGATGGTGTGTATCTGAGTCATTTAAGGTTCGCAGACGATGTAGTCATCAGTAGTAATCCATATGAGTTACAAGAAATAATAAATGATTTAAATTACCACTCACAGACAATTGGTCTTAAGATGAATAAAAGTAAGACAAAAATATTAACCAACACACCAATATAGTTATAAATTTGGAAGGTACATCTCTCGAGATTGTTAAGAATTATGTGTATCTGGAGCAAAAAATGTCTACGAGAGACAGTGTTTCGGATGAAATTTCAAGAATAATCGGGCTTGGATGGTGAGCATTCGGTAAATTAAGTTATATGTTCAAAGATAAAGCCATCCCAAATAAGGTAAAGGCCAAAGTTTACGACCAATGCATCCCACCCGTAATTACATATGGCGCTGAAACTTGGGCAGTGAATAAAGCCGATATGCAAAAACTAGCTCGGACCCAGAGAGCACACGAAAGATAGATGATCGGGATAAAATTTAAAGATAGAAAGTGGCAGTTGGCTAGACATGTAGCACACACCACCGATAGACCAAGCGAACATTAGAATGGAGACCACGAGAACAGAAAAGGAGTGTAGAACGTCCGAAAACAAGATGAAGGGATGATATACAGAGGGTTGCGGGTATTGGATGGATGACAACGGCTGCAAATAGATTGAGATAGAAATTCAAGGGAAAACTTACATTCAATTCGAGAGGAAAAGTGTCGGAAAAGGACAAAAAAATGGTTACTTATATGTTTTTCTCGAAATCCTTGGATCAGCCGACACGCATCGTATGAAAAGATTCACACTCATCTCCAAGCTAACGATTTTAAGTGGCGGAATACAATCAAGGAACGATTGCACGTAGCAGAAAGTGGCAGTTGGCTAGACATGTAGCACACACCACCGATAGACCAAGCGAACATTAGAATGGAGACCACGAGAACAGAAAAGGAGTGTAGAACGTCCGAAAACAAGCTGACGGGATGATATACAGAGGGTTGCGGGTATTGGATGGATGACAACAGCTGCAAATAGATTGAGATAGAAATTCAAGGGAAAACTTACATTCAATTCGAGAGGAAAAGTGTCGGAAAAGGACAAAAAAAAAATGGTTACTTATATGTTTTCTCGAAATCCTTGGATCAGCCGACACGCATCGTATGAAAAGATTCACACTCATCTCCAGGCTAACGATTTTAAGTGGCGGAATACAATCAAGGAACGATTGCACGTAGCAGAAAGTGGCAGTTGGCTAGACATCTAGCACAGACCACCGATAGACCAAGCGAACATTAGAATGGAGACCACGAGAACAGAAAAGGAGTGTAGAACGTCCGAAAACAAGCTGACGGGATGATATACAGAGGGTTGCGGGTATTGGATGGATGACAACAGCTGCAAATAGATTGAGATAGAAATTCAAGGGAAAACTTACATTCAATTCGAGAGGAAAAGTGTCGGAAAAGGACAAAAAAATGGTTACTAATATGTTTTCTCGAAATCCTTTGATCAGCCGACACGCATCGTATGAAAAGATTCACACATCTCCAGGCTAACGATTTTAAGTGGCGGAATACAATTAAGGAACGATTGCTGAGCCAGCAAACACAGACCATTCGCGTGGGCAGAGGAAACCATAAATCGAAACAGGAGCAATGTATTTTTTTTCAATGACGCTTCATTTGGGGGTTATGTTATCACCGTGAAACACCCTGTAAATGTTTGGGAATGTCTTTCGGAAAAAGGTTTTTTGAACGTTGAAACAATAGATTTACAAGCGGATGGGTAACACGATATTTGAAACAAATCTTCTAACGCCCACCCCTTACAAATTCAAGTATAAAGCTTTATGCTTAAAATTGGTTCATTATATCAATTAAAAATTCAGAATAATTAATGATCCTCACCTTGCAATAGGCTGAATAGGCATCTAGCAGTGCTCCAAATGTTTTTTGTAATATCTATAATAGCAGATTCCAACTTGAATCGCACAAAGTTTAAAACCATTGTAAAGTATATTACACTAACCTCAATCTTCTATTTCTGTTTCTAGATCTTCTAGACTTACTTCTGGATCTTGTTCTTTTAGACCTACTTGTAGATCTTTTTCTTCTGCCACAGAAAACGTCCTCGAACGGCTACTTTTTCCAAAGTAAACCAGCCTATCAGAACTAGTAACCTGCTTCTTTGATTTACCAAATTTTACCTTATCTGCATAAATGGGTTTACTGCTCGATGGCGTTTCCTTATTATCTAAAGAATTTAGCATCAGTACCGATTGCCAAACGGTAGTTTGTCGATAACAATGAGGTGTGGATTCTTCAAGAGGATAATAGGGACTCTCAATATTGGAGTAAAGCAAGTGCAAGGGACATCCGGTATTGTCACAGTCGTCTGATTCAAACGAGAACGTGTGGTCATACATCAAGCAGAAGCTTTGTAGTAAAAATGTGTATACAATGAAGCAGCTGTCCCGGCAAATTCGGGTAATATGGAAATCTTTGCCCCAAGAATACGCTTAAAATCTCGTCGAAAGTACGAGGCTGGTTTGAAAAGTCCGTGCAAAGTCCGAGAGATGGCACCACCGGCGCGTATCGAGGTCATGTTTAGTTAGTAGCATCTCTTGAATGAATGCACACCAAGTTTCAGCCATATTGGTCTATTTCTTCGTGTTTGGCATTCGTGTGAATCAACGAAGTCGAGTGATTTTCAAGAAATGGACGTAAAAGAATTTCGTGTGGTGATTAAACAATACTTTATGAAAGGCAAGATGCCTCAGGAGACTAAAGAGAAGCTTGATAAACATTATGGTGACTCTGCACCTTCGATTAGAACAGTTTATAAGTGGTTTCAAAATTTTCGGACTGGCCATATGGTCACAAGTGACGCTGAACGTTCTGGACGGCCTGTGGAGGTTACGACTCCAGAAATCATTGATCAAATCCATAATATGGTGATGGATGACAGAAGAGTTAAGGTGCGTGAGATTGCTAGTGCTGTGGGCATCTCGACTGAACGGGTACATAATATTTTGCATAAACATTTGGACATGAGAAAGCTATCCGCAAGATGGGTGCCGCGATTGCTCACGCTTGACCAAAAACGGAATCGTGTGAAGTGTTGCAAGGATGGTTTGCAGCTGTTCCAGAAGAATCCGGAGGACTTTAAGCGTCGTTTCGTCACTGTGGATGAAACATGGATACATTACTATACTCCTGAGACCAAACAACAATCTAAACAATGGGTGAAAAAGGGGGGGGAATCTGCACCAAAAAAGGCAAAGACCGTTCCTTCGGCCGGAAAGGTTATGGCGACTGTCTTTTGGGATTCGCAAGGGATAATCCTCATCGACTATCTGGAAAAGGGTAAAACTATTACAGGTGAATATTATTCATCGTTATTGGACCGTTTGAAAACCGAGCTGCAAGAAAAACGCCCGCGATTGGCCCACAAGAAAGTCCTTTTCCATCACGACAACGCACCAGCACACACCTCAGCAGTTGTGGGCGCAAAATTAATGGAAATAGGATTCCAACTCGTTTCACATCCCCCCTATTCTCCAGACTTGGCTCCCTCGGACTACTATTTGTTCCCCAATTTGAAGAAATGGCTGGCGGGACAAAGATTTTATTCAAACGAGGAGGTGATTGCAGACACTAATGGATATTTTGCAGACTTGGACAAATCCTATTATTCGGAAGGGATCAACAAACTACAACATCGTTGGACCAAGTGTATAAGCCTAAAAGGAGACTATGTCGAAAAATAAAAAAGGTTTACCCCAAACACATAAGTAGTTTTTATTTTTGCACGGACTTTTCAAACCAGCCTCGTATGCCCCGAAGATGCCAGTCGATCATCGCTGATGGGACAAATTTTAATAAAATGCATTTTTTAATAAACAATGCGCGATCCGGCTTTACTTGACCGATTGTAAAAATCTAGTATATATCATGCAAAAAGTGAACCAAACGAAAAAAACCACGTCAAAGTCGATCAAAAGTCTTTATAACAATTGAATGGTTCATTTCAAAAACCACATAAGTCAAAATTTAGCAAAATTGAGTTTTTGCTAGGAAACGTCTCCTCAAGGGTACTTAACATATTATATGCAAAAGCCACGTAAGTCGTATTTACGGTTAACGAATTGCCGCCTATCCACTTTCACCGTTTGTTGCAAAAACCACATTAGTCACAGACTTATGTTGTTTTTGCACGGATTTTCTAGCGAGGGTTTGAGTTGAGTGGGAGATAAAAAGTGTTATCTCTGTTCAGATACCAGTCAAATTGATGGCAAACCGATCCCAAACTATCCAACTCATGCGCACTTTGATATGGGGATCCCAAAAAATAGAAAATATTAAGCAAGTTAGAAATAGTATCCTTGAATAGCATTAAAATCAGGAATATTATTGTTTGTTTGTATTTTGAAGCATTTTTAATAAACCCTTTTGACAGTTTGTTGACTTGTTTTCTTTTAAAGAAGGAAAATGATAACTTCAAAATTATATTCAGTGCAAAAACTACCTAAGTCTCAAGAAAAAAAAAATTTTTTCTTAATAACAACGAAAATAAACTACATGTATTATCTGATAAACTATGTAACTACTTAAATAATTTGAATTAAATTAAATTTTTTTCCTCTTATAAAGGATAGTTTTAGTTTAATAAAGTTTTTTTCGCCTACTGAAAATTTTACTTTTTTGACTTATGTGGTTTTTGAAATGAACGATTCAATTATAGTATGACAAAGGATGATGATTCAAAGCAGAATTCTTCAACAATGAAATCAAAACGTAAATAATTTTGTTAAACATGATTTAGAAATCTTATTATACCATTTTATTACCAGGTATTGACATACTTTCATTGACAGTTTTTAGTGCGTTACGATAATAAATAAAATAAGTAAAGGCCAATTTTCTGTGAGTCAGTATTTACACATCATATAATACTATAGTTATTATTAAATGGTTTGCGAAATTATCATATTTTGCATGTTTCTTTTTAGTGGTCATTTTTTTTTTAAAAAAAATTACTTCACAGTATTCTTTCGATGTAAATTTTAAATGATAGGTACTTTAAGGTAAGATGGTTCTGGATAAATTACTGTATCAATTTTTTTTCGAAAAGTGAACAATTATGAAGGGAATTTTTTAAGTTCTAACTTACAAAAGCTCAGGTTACAGAATGTCTGGAAGGAGACGAGGCATTTCTTCATTTTCTATGTACCTGCGAACCACTGGAAATAGTCACTATTTACACATGGTATAATACTATAGTTATTATTAAATGGTTTGCGAAATTATCATATTTTGCATGTTTCTTTTTAGTAGTCATTTTTTTTAAAAAAATGCTTTACAGTATTCTTTCGATATAAATTTTAAATGATAGGTACTTTAAGGTAAGATGGTACTGGGTAAATTACTGTATCAATTTTTTGAAAAGTGAACAATTATGAAGGGAACTTTTTAAGTTCTAACTTATAAAAGCTCAGGTTACAGAATGTCTGGAAGGACACGAGGCATTTCTTCATTTTTCTATGTACCTACGAACCACTGGAAAGAGTCAGTATTTACACATTGTATAATAACTATAGTTATTATTAAATGGTTTGTGAAATTATCATATTTTGCATGGTTCTTTTTAGTGGTCATTTTTTTAAAAAAATTACTTCACAGTATTCTTTCGATGTAAATTTTAAATGATAGGTACTTTAAGGTAAGATGGTACTGGGTAAATTACTGTATCAATTTTTTCGAAAAGTGAACAATTATGAAGGGAACTTTTTAAGTTCTAACTTATAAAAGCTCAGGTTACAGAATGTCTGGAAGGAGACGAGGCATTTCTTCATTTTCTATGTACCTGCGAACCACTGGAAATAGTTAGTATTTACACATCGTATAATACTGTAGTTATTATTAAATGGTTTGCGAAATTATCATATTTTGCATGTTTCTTTTTTAGTGGTCATTTTTTTAAAAAAATTATTTTACAGAATTCTTTCGATGTAAATTTTAAATGATAGGTACTTTAAGGTAAGATGGTACTGGGTAAATTACTGTATCAATTTTTTTGAAAAGTGAACAATTATGAAGGGAACTTTTTAAGTTCTAACTTATAAAAGCTCAGGTTACAGAATGTCTGGAAGGACACGAGGCATTTCTTCATTTTCTATGTACCTACGAACCACTGGAAAGAGTCAGTATTTACACATTGTATAATAACTATAGTTATTATTAAATGGTTTGTGAAATTATCATATTTTGCATGGTTCTTTTTAGTGGTCATTTTTTTAAAAAAATTACTTCACAGTATTCTTTCGATGTAAATTTTAAATGATAGGTACTTTAAGGTAAGATGGTACTGGGTAAATTACTGTATCAATTTTTTCGAAAAGTGAACAATTATGAAGGGAACTTTTTAAGTTCTAACTTATAAAAGCTCAGATTACAGAATGTCTGGAAAGAGACGAGGTATTTCTTAATTTTCTATGTACCTGCGAACCACTGGAAATAGTCAGTATTTACACATCGTATAATACTATAGTTATTATTAAATGGTTTGCGAAATTATCATATTTTGCATGTTTCTTTTTAGTGGTCATTTTTTTAAAAAAAATACTTTAGAGTATTCTTTCGATGTAAATTTTAAATGATAGGTACTTTAAGGTAAGATGGTACTGAGTAAATTACTGTATCAATTTTTTTGAAAAGTGAACAATTATAAAGGGAACTTTTTAAGTTCTAACTTATAAAAGCTCAGGTTACAGAATGTCTGGAAGGAGACGAGGCATTTCTTCATTTTCTATGTACCTACGAACCACTGGAAAGAGTCAGTATTTACACATTATTTAATAACTATAGTTATTATTAAATGGTTTGCGAAATTATCATATTTTGCATGTTTCTTTTAGTGGTCATTTTTTTAAAAAAAATTACTTCACAGTATTCTTTCGATGTAAATTTTAAATGATAGGTACTTTAAGGTAAGATGGCACTGGGTAAATTACTGTATCAATTTTTTCGAAAAGTGAACAATTATGAAGGGAACTTTTTAAGTTCTAACTTATAAAACCTCAGGTTACAGAATGTCTGGAAGGAGACGAGACATTTCTTCATTTTCTGTGTACCTGCGAACAACTGGAAATAGTCAGTAGTTACGCATCGTATAATACTATAGTTATTATTAAATGGTTTGCGAAATTATCATAATTTGCATGTTTCTTTTTAGTGGTCTTTTTTTTAAAAAAATTACTTCACAGTATTCTTTCGATGTAAATTTTAAATGATAGGTACTTTAAGGTAAGATGGTACTGGGTAAATTACTGTATCAATTTTTTCAAAAAGTGAACAATTATGAAGGGAACTTTTTAAGTTCTAACTTATAAAACCTCAGATTACAGAATGTCTGGAACGAGACGAGACATTTCTTCATTTTCTGTGTACCTGCGAACAACTGGAAATAGTCAGTAGTTACGCATCGTATAATACTATAATTATTATTAAATGGTTTGCGAAATTATCATAATTTGCATGTTTCTTTTTAGTGGTCATTTTTTTAAAAAAATTACTTCACAGTATTCTTTCGATGTAAATTTTAAATGATAGGTACTTTAAGGTAAGATGGTACTGGGTAAATTACTGTATCAATTTTTTCAAAAAGTGAACAATTATGAAGGGAACTTTTTAAGTGCTAACTTATAAAACCTCAGATTACAGAATGTCTGGAAAGAGACGAGACATTTTCTTCATTTTCTGTGTACCTGCGAACAACTGGAAATAGTCAGTAGTTACGCTTCGTATAATACTATAGTTATTATTAAATGGTTGGCGAAATTATCATATTTTGCATGTTTCTTTTTAGTGGTCATTTTTTTAAATAAATTACTTCACAGTATTCTTTCGATGTAAATTTTAAATGATAGCTACTTTAAAGTAAGATGGTCCTGGGTAAATTACTCTATCAATTTTTTCGAAAAGTAAATAATTATGAAGAGAACTTTTTACCACTGGAAATACTACATGAGGTGAAAAAATACCGAGACTTTTAAAGAAAAACAATGTTTTTTGCTAAAAATCAAGTTTATTCTTCAACATAGTTTCCTTCAAGAGCGATACACTTATTCCAGCATTTGGATACCTTTCATATAGTATGATTTGTCGAGCTCTCTAAAATAACCCTCAGTTTACCCTCGGTAATAATCGCTAAGGGTCAGGTCGGGTGGGTACGGTGGATGAGGAAACCATTCATAACCCAATTTGTCCAATTTCACCATCGACTTTATGGAGATGTAAGCTGGTGCATTACCTTGGTGAATGTAGCCCTATTTTCTTGATTTCACCATTCAAACCGTCCAATTAACCACCATGATAGTCTCCGGTGATTTTTCGCCCCTTCTCAAGATAGTCAATGACTATTATTCCATATACATCCCAAAAAATACTTGCCAAAACCTTTTCAGTTTATGTTTTTAGACGCTTCGGTTGACTTTCATGCGTTCCAGTCACTCTGCGAACTACCTGTTGAACTCGGGCGTGTAGCGGTGGATCCATGCTTTGGATTAGGCCGAAATAGTGCCAAACAGCTTTCTGAATCTTAGACACATCAAAAATCAAAAGTAGCATCACTCAAACAGGTGTAACTCGCAAACTAATGGACAAAATATCATGAAAATTTTAACTAAGTTGGGAATGTGGAATCTTTGGCACAATGATACTACTCAGTATATATCACCACTACACCAAACACTTTATTTTTGCACTCGACGCGCATTTCGCTAACCATGTTAGCTTCATCAGGAGCGATGATTGACTAAAGCTAAACTACAAATCTACCCTATTTATACTTAGAATAACCCTTCAATTACTCAGGCGGAACTAATGGCATAGGCAAAGCCATCAGTTCCGGTCAAGTAACCAGTAGAGGGGACTATAAAGAATAGGCCCTCTGTCTTTATTTAAACTACTTTTACATTTTATGATTTCCATACTTTCGTATGCGTTCAAGAATCTCCTATCAGATACATTTTTTATTAATCTTAGATTATCTAATGTTACAATATGATCAGCTTCAAGGCATGTTCGGCAATGCTAGACTTTTCTGTTCTATTGTATTTTAAGTGTGCTAAGTGTTCTTTAAATCTTGTTTTAATTGACCTTTTAGTTTGCCCAACATACTTTTTGTCACAATCATTACAACTAATTTCATAAATTCCACTTTTCTCACAATTAGGAATTTTATCTTTGGGATTTCCTAAGATATTCCTCAGATTGTCTGATGACTTATAGACTAAGGTGAGGCCTACCTTATTAAATACCTTATTGAGTCCCTTGCTATATTTCGGATTATATGATATGGAGACATACTTGGTGTTATTTTCTTCTCGTGTAAAAAAGGTGGAATTCTGAATATTAAATGAAACTTATGTCTATTTATTAGCTTATTTACTAAGTCATCGTCATAACCATTAACTCTAGTTATATTTCTAATACGATTCCTTTCTTTATTAAAGTTTACTCTGTTCAGAGGGAAAGTGACCAAACGATGAACTAAAAAAATGGAATTAGGCTAATTTATGTTGTTTACAATGAAATGAATCATTAGGAATATATCTATCTGTTACTGTGTCCTTCCTATAGATATAAAATTCTAAAACTATTATTATTTTTAATAATTAAAATATCTAGAAAAGGCAATTGTCCTTTGTTCTCAACTTCGTAAGTGAATTTAATGGAATCATACCGGCTATTTAATTCAGAAACAAAATCATCAATATTTGCTTTCTTTGTATCAAAAATCGCGAAAATATCATCCACATACCTATACCATACCCTTGGGAAATATTCGAATTCTTGACTGGCTTCGATTTCAAACTTACTCATGAATAAATTGGCTATGAAAGGTAATAAGCAATTACCCATAGCTGTTCCTTCTTTCTGAACATAAAATTGATTGTTATATTGGAAATAATTTTGTTCCATACAAAGTTTAGATAATGTTAAGTATTCACGATAATTTCGTCTTCAAAGTCATTCATTCTAAGTAATTCTTTGAGATATTGTAAAGTTTGTGGAATTGGCACCCTTGGGAACAAAGAACTAACATCAAACGAAATTAAGACTTCACCTTCATTAAGAACTAGATTTTTTGTTTTATCAATGAATTCTAACGAATTCTTCACTGCGAAAGTATTTAATGGTAACTTCTCAAGTTTTTTTGATAACTATTTGGATATTAAATATGTGGGTGATCGCATTGCTTTTCCAGGTTTGTATTGCTTACCCAAAATTCACAAACCTGGAAAAGCAATGCGATCCATTGTTTTATCGGTCGGATCACCCACATATTTAATATCCAAATAGTTATCAAAAGAACTTGGGAAGTTACCATTAAATACTTTCGCAGTGAAGAATTCGTTAGAATTCATTAATAAAACAAAAAATCTAGTTCTGAATGAAGTCTTAATTTCTTTTGATGTTAGTTCTTTGTTCCCAAGTGTGCCAATTCCACAAACTTTACAATATCTCAAAGAATTACTTAGAATCAATGACTTTGAAGACGAAATTATTCGTGAATACTTAACATTATCTAAACTTTGTATGGAGCAAAATTATTTCCAATCAATTTTATGTTCAGAAAGAAGGAACAGCTATGGGTAATTGCTTATCACCTTTCATAGCCAATTTATTCATGAGTAAGTTTGAAATCGAAGCCAGTCAAGAATCCGAATATTTCCCAAGGATATGGTATAGGTATGTTGATGATATTTTCGCGATTTTTTGATACAAAAAAAGCAAATATTGATGATTTTGTTTCTAAATTAAATAGCCGGTATGATTCCATTAAATTCACTTACGAAGTTGAGAACAAAGGACAATTGCCTTTTCTAGATATTTTAATTATTAAAAATAATAATAGTTTAGAATTTGATATCTATAGGAAGGACACAGTAACAGATAGATATATTCCTAATGATTCATTTCATTGCAAACAACATAAATTAGCCTCGTTACATTTTTTAGTTCATCGTTTGGTCACTTTCCCTCTGAATAGAGCAAACTTTAATAAAGAAAGGAATCGTATTAGAAATATAACTAGAGTTAATGGTTATGACGATGACTTAGTAAATAAGCTAATAAATAGACATAAGTTTAGGTTTAATATTAAGAATTCCACCTTTTTTACACGAGAAGAAATTAACACCAAGTATGTCTCCATACCATATAATCCGAAATATAGCAAGAGACTCAATAAGGTATTTAATAAGGTAGGCCTCGCCTTAGTCTATAAGTCATCAGACAATCTGAGGAATATCTTAGGAAATTCCAAAGATAAGATTCCTAATTGGGAGAAAAGTGGAATTTAAGAAATTAGTTGTAATGATTGTGACAAAAAGTATGTTGGGCAAACTAAAAGGTCAATTAAACCGCATACGAAACTATGGAAATCATAAAATGTAAAAGTTGTTTAAATAAAGACAGAGGGCCTATTCCTTACAGTCCCCTCTACTGGTTACTTGACCGGAACTGATGGCTTTGCCTATGCCATTAGTTCCGCCTGAGTAATTGAAGGGTTAGGCTAAGTATAAATAGGGTAGATTTGTAGTTTAGCTTTAGTCGATCATCGCTCCTGATGAAGCTAACAAGGTTAGCGAAACGCGCGTCGAGTACAAAAATAAAGTGTTTGGTGTAGTGGTGATATATACTGAGTAGTATGAAAATTTTACTCGAATCTTTTGAGAGTTGACACTAACTAAAAATCGTATGGGTTTTTAGTTTGTGCTACCATCTCTTGGAAAGTCGCGAGACTTTTCACCCCCATGTTAGTACTATCCGCAGCAATTGCATTTATTTTTGACAATGGAAAATGGTTTAAGCCCAAGTTACTAATGCTCATAGTATAACCGAATTACAAAAAAGAATTAGGTGTTTCCTTAATAAGTGAACCTATTAAATTAAAAAAGCAAAGAAAAAAAAATGTTAGTTACGATTTTATTAAAACTAACAACAATTAATTACGGACTTTATTTAATTGACTACAATGTATTAATAACTTTCTTAGATATAATTATACATTTAACTTAATAAAATTGCTAAAAACATCCGTAATAAAAAACGCTTTCTTTTTAAAATTATAGTTGTTACTATTACAATTAATATTATTTAGTTTTATTGCCTATTGTTGCAAAGAATATTACAACAAAGTAGAGCAAGATGGCTTATTTAGGCTAAAGTTTCATGATTTTGTCGGAATTGTTTAAAACTGGCATTTTTTTTTAGTGTTCCGTACGGAATACTTATAAGTCACTTCGGCGTCTGTCCTTCTGTCTGTCTGTCCATCTGTCTGTCACATCCGATTTTTTCTCCGAAACTATTTGACATAGAAAGTTGAAATTTGGCACTAATATAGCAATTGATGGCCTCATCAGAGTCGTGTAGTTTTGAAAGTTAAATTTTGACATAAGGGGTTCGAGGGGCTGAAATTGGAAGTGAAAAAAAAATTTTTTACCAGGTCATCGAGTGGGGTGTCAAACGAAAGCTTGTAAAAACAGTTTCAAAAATATATATAATGTAATACTTGCGCACACTTTTCTTTGTATTATTTTTAAAAAATTGCGAAAAATCGCTATCTCCTCTTATCTCGAACATTACTGACCAAAAAATTTTGAAAACATTCTGGAATATTCTTCACAGGGTGTAAATTGAACGAAATTTATCACGAGTGCATTGTTACCTGAAAAAGACCTGGGAATAGATAGCACGCCTCTGTTATAAGACCGTCGGTCAGTCCACCAGCATTTTATTAGTTTCAAATAAATAGAGTATAGATCAGAGGTTCCCAAACTTTTTTTTCTCGTAGACCACTTTCAAAATTTTACTGGTTTTGGTGGATTCTAACATGGTGTTTTGGTGGACTCCCTGCTGCTACATTTCTACCATATTCCCGAAACTCGCCAAAAAATGTGAAGATTAGATCTAACGATGGAAATTTGCGTCGTGGCTGAGTTCCAACCCTAAATTCGGAGTGGTAAAAATAAAAAGTTTCTATTTATTAAAATAATATGATTACAGACTTAATAGAATTAAAATTAAACATTAATAACGTACCGTAACTTCAACAATGCAAATCAACAATTAAAAAAAAATAGTCATAATTTTAATGGGAGGGATGTACTTGATGGATTGACAGCAAATTATCAATATTTGGCTTCAATTTTGTAAGGAATAACCGCAAATCTCTCCGTTCTGTGATGTTCAATCTGCTCCTTTTTTTTTGTTAATAGGTTTGTAACGACACTAAAACTTTTTTCGACAAGGTATGACGAGGGAAACACTATCAAAAGTTTTCTCGCAATTTCTCACAGCCCAGGATATTTTTCGGGTATTTCTGCCTGCAGCCAAAATGTTTGAGAGCCTTTTGTAAATTTCACCTTCAGCTCCTCATTGGTGCTAAGCTCGAGTAGCTCCTCTTGTAATACCACATTCGCCATTTCCGTTTCATCATATGGATTTATGATCCATGGTGATATTTCCATCGTCAGAATATTTTCAAATCTATTTTTGAAGTCATCATGCCGGGCATTTAAATGTTGAACATATGTCTGAATATCCTCATCAAGACATTCTGCCTGTGACAAGTTTGGAAACTGGGAGAATTCGCGCCGACTAATATTTTGCTTCATAAATTTCAATTTTCCAAGAAAAGCTGAAATTACACCCTTTGTTTTTATTAAATTTAGGCTGTCCCCTAATAACTGCAAGTTAATGTCATTAAATTTTTTGAACAAATCTGTCAAATACGCCATGTCTGCTTTCAATTTGATTAGGTTTTCTTTTAAATCTGGATCTTTACTTTCCAGAAACTCTAAAACTGATTTAAAAAGTGAGTAAAATCTAAACATGCACCTTTCGACAACCAGCGTACTTCAGTATGTAAGAGCAATCGTTGGAAGTCTTCATCATTTTCGTCGCACAATTGTGCAAATAAACGGGTATTTAACGCATTGGTTCTTATTTTGTTAACTGCTTTAATCACAAATTGAAGCGATTGGTGCAATCTATCACTCAAATTTTTCGCGACCAGGTGTTGTCGGTGGATGATACAGTGAATTGCAGTTACTCCTGGTATAATTCTTTTAAGATGGCTTATAAACCCACGATATCGCCCGAAGATGGCAGGAGCTCCATCTGCTGCCACCGAAATAATGTTTGTAAATGGAATCGATTTTTCCGTAAAAAAAATCACTCAGGACATTAAATATTGATTCGCCTTTAGTGTCCGTCTCCAAAGTTTTCGCGAATAGTAGTTCTTCATGGATTTCTTCGTCCATAACAAATCGAATATATGCCAATAATAATGCTTCATTACCAGGTAAAGTTGACTCGTCCAGTTGAATAGATAAATGAGTTGTTTGCAGATAATTACCCAAGAAGCTTTCAATATCAGAGTTCATTTCATCAATACGTCTCTGTACAGTGTTGTTACTCAAAGGAATTCTTTTGAGTACATCAAATGGAGGTTTGTGCAGAACAGTTTTTAAAAACCTCTTCAACAGCGGGTAAAATTAACTGTTCTCCGATGGTGTGCGGTTTTCCAGATTTCGCTATAAGCAATGAGATATTGTAAGATGCCCGCAAGCCATCATCGTTACTTTGAGACGTTGAAACGAACATACTGTGCACGGTGGATCTCTTGTCATATTTCTCCTTCAATGTTTGAAAATATTTTAAATCTTTACCTATTTTATCAGCATGACACCTTCTTAGATGAACTTCGAGCTTCGATGGTTTCATAGAGTACCTTTAATAATTTTTCTCGTATATAAAACAAAACAAAAATTTCAAGGTCATCAGTTTTCAGTAAAGATCCGAAAAAACTTTGTTGATAACTCATTTGAGGGGTGTTTTGTGAAGTCATTGTTCATTTTATACCTCCGTAACAAACATTTTTGTTTTAAAAGCAATCAACGTACAGAACAGTAATTGCGCAAGTCCGACTTGTACCTGGCCGATTATTTGTATTTATACTTAACATATAATTATCAGGTGAAAAATTCTTTTAATCCAGCTAATGCAGTAGCAAACCGTAACGGTTAATTTTGAAACGGACCTCCGTTAGCAGCAAGGAGGTCAAAGAATAATATTACCAAAAAAAGATACCAAAAATCAAATAAAAAAATTGGTAATGTGATTTGCCTAGTACTTCTGTTGCAAAAACGTAGTTCTAAAATGGATACCGAATCTGACTGTCTCGTAACACAATTTTCAGATTCCTCGACTCCAAAAACCCTCAGAAGGGCGTATAAACGATATATACGAAGTAACCCCACTACTCCCCTTCTCTACCTTATTAACCTCTAATAGCCCAGTCGCCATGGGTTTTGAGTTCTCATTGAATGTTAACAGGCTGCATTTTGGCACACAGGTAGTTTTGTGGACGTAGAATACTATAAAAAAAAAGTTTGCTAAAGTTTGATGTACACTAAGCCTATAAAATTCAAAATAAAATCAAAAATTCGGTTTTTCCGTAATATCTCGAAAAATAAAAAATATAGCGAAAAATTAATAGCATTAAGTGAAAAAGCGGGACCCCTTACAAAATAAAAAACCGGTCAAGTGCAAGTTGAACTTGCACAATTAGTGTTCCGTACGTTGATTGTTTTTAAAAATAAAAATTTTTGTTAGGGTAGTATAAAATGATCAGTGACTTCACAAAACACACCCCAAATGAGTTTTCAACAAATTTTGTTTCCAATCTTTACTGAAAACTGGTGACCTTGAATTTTTTTTTTTTTTTATATACCAAATAAATTATTAAAGGTAATACACTCGTGATAATTTTCGTTCAATCTATACCCCGTGGAGAATATTCCAGAATTTTTTCAAAATTTTTTTAACAGTACTTTTCGAGATAAGGTAGGAGACAGCGATTTTTTAAAAGTAATACGAAGAAAAGTGTGCGCAAGTATTACATTATATATATATATATATATATATATATATATATATATATATATATATATATATATATATATATATATATTTTACTCGTGTTTTCACAAGCTTTCATTTGACACCACACTCGATGACCTAGTAAAAAAATTTTTTTTTCACTTCCGATTTCACCCCTCAAAACGAACCCCTTAAGTCAAAACTTATGTTACGGTGGTATAAAATGATCAGTGACTTCACAAAACACACCCCAAATGAGTTTTCAACAAAGTTTGTTTCCAATCTTTACTGAAATCTGATGACCTTGAAATTTTTGTTTTTTTTTATATACCATATAAACTATTAAAGGTAATGCACTCGTGATAATTTTCGTTCAATCTACACCCCATGGAGAATATTCCAGAATTTTTTCGAAATTTTTTGATAAGTACTTTTCGAGATAAGGCCCGGGACAGCGATTTTTCGCGAATTTTTAAAAATAATACAAAGAAAAGTGCGCGCAAGTATAATATTATATATATATTTTTTACTCGTGTTTTCACAAGCTTTCATTTGACACCACACTCGATGACCTAGTAAAAAAATTTTTTTTCACTTCCGACTTCATCCCCCAAAACTAACCCCTTACGTCGAAATTTAATTCTCAAAACTACATGGCTCTGATGAGGCCATCAATTCCTCTATTACTACCAAATTTTACCTTTCTATGTCAAATAGTTTCTGAGAAAATCGGGTATGACAGACAGACAGACAGACACCGAAGTGATCTTATAAGTGTTCCGTACGGAACACTAAAAATAGTATATAGATTTTTTTCCAGGTTTTTGTTATTAGCGTGAAAATTTATTAAAAATTCAGATAGGTGATTCAAAAAATGTAGCTTGCCAAACAGGTTAATTTGAAAGTCTTCGCGCACCGCTCGAAGGTTAATCAATATTATTTGTTTTCAGAATGTAAAAAACAAATTAAAAGATAAGTTTTTGAAGAGGAGACTTTCAGCTTTCCGATGATACTAATAGTTTTTATTTTTGTTGCTTTATAATTTGTAAAACTTAAAAGGAAATTTTCGTTTGCATGATTTTAACGGGCATATAGTAAATTATAAATATTTTGTGCATATATCATTATTATACCTTGAGTTTCAGCATAAGAATTATTAAAAAAAAAAAAAAATTGTGTTATTTAAAAATTGCGTTTTAAAATATGAAAACTTGCCTGCTGTAGTGCGCCACCGGTAATTTTACCTTCAAAGCAGTAAGAAATGGTCAAATAAAGTCCGACAATTTTTTTTAGTTACAGTTCAAAGTATACTTGATACTAGAAAATCTTTAAACACTTTAAAAAAGCTTTTATTTTTTTGTAATTTTGCCTTAAAAAAGTGTTCATGATAAACGTATTTTTTGCTCATTATTAATCATACGACTTAAACTTAAAATAAAAAAAATATATATTTAAAGGTGGGACATGAAAGATAAAAGTCTAAGCTGTCAGCTCTCTATCCCGAAAAAAATATTTGGAGCCCTCAGAACTTGAACGCACTCCCTACAAATTCACAGGATGGACGATTGAAATGGGGGACTACGATTTTCGTGATCTAGCGACCCTGAAACGTGAAGAAGCGTTTAAACTATTTACTTTTATATTATTTTTTAAACACCTTATGTATTAAATCAATCTTAATGTGTCAAATTTCTTTGTTTATTTAGTACCTGTTTTAAACAGGAAATATGAAATGCATAAGTCAACGAATACGGTAAAATTCCCATGATGCGAGAATTACGATACTTTATCTTATGTAAATGCAGAATATTATCGAGTTCTAAGGGGCGGCCATAGCGTAGTGAGTAAGGTGTCTTGCTTTCTACGCCGGCGACCTGGGTACTACTATCTTGGTTCGGGAAAATAATAAAAAAATCCTTTTTAACGTGACGGTCGCCGCTCTCGGGAAGGCAAACCACCCATAGTATCACGCCTAGTAAAGTCCTCCCACTTTGGCCGTTCGGACCCGGCCTTAAACTGCAGGTCCCTTTTGTCTGTGGAACACTTAAAAAAGTATCAACCAGAGGCAAAGGCGAGAGGGTCGCCTACTTCCGTATCGGTTATGGCACTTCAAGCAGAAGATTGATTTCTAGTCTCGCTATTTCCAAGCAGTGTAAATAAATTTTTGAGTAATTTCTACCATTTTTCGATCAAACAATTTTTTCGAAGTTTCATTTCTTCAAAATCGAAGTTTCATTTCTTTCAGATCAGATTACTACTCAATTCTGTTCAATGGCCAACATTGCTAACCCATTATGACGATTTTGTGTAGTCATAGTTCTTAAATAATTTTTTATCATTTTTAGTGTTCCGTACGGAACACTTATAAGATCACTTCGGTGTCTGTCTGCCTGTCTGTCTGTCACACCCGATTTTCTCCGAAACTATTTGTCATAGAAAGATGAAATTTGGTAGTAATATAGGAATTGATGGCCTCTTTAAAGCCGTGTAGTTTTGAAAGTCAAATTTTGACTTAAGGGGTTAGTTTTGGGGGGGTGAAATCGAAAGTGAAAAAAAAAATTTTTAGTAGGTCATCGAGTGTAGTGTCAAATAAAAGCTTGTGAAAACACGAGTAAAAAATATATATATAATATAATACTTGCGCACACTTTTCTTTGTATTATTTTTAAAAAATCGCGAAAAATCGCTGTCCCCCCACCTTATCTCGAAAAGTACTGATCAAAAAATTTTGAAAAAATTCTGGAATATTCTCCAGGGGGTGTAGATTGAACAAAACTTTCAAGGTCATCAATTTTCAGTAAAGATTGGAAACAAACTTTGTTGAAAACTCATTTGGGGTGTGTTTTGTGAAGTCACTGATCCTTTTATACCGCCGTAACCACATTTTTTATTTTAAAAGCAATCAACGTGCGGAACACTAATTGTGCAAGTTCAACTTGCACTTGACCGCTTATTTTTTTAATTTACAAAAAGTTTGGATATTGCTATAGACAGGAATAGACAGGCTTCTGACAGAAGCCTGTCTATTCCTGTTGTATTTGATTTTACTACTCATTTATTTTCTAGATTCAAGTAATCGAAATATATTTTTGTGGGTTGTGTTTATTTTTTTTGTGCTCTAGTAGTTCAGGCGGTTTTGCTGCCCCGAAATTTTGCCGCCGTAAGCAGTTGCCTACCTTGCCTGCCGCCTAGAGCCAGCCTTGCTCTGATCAACGAAGTACTAGGTTAAATTCTTTCAGATTAAAATAAATAGCTTTAGTACTTACCTTAACAAGACTTTAGTAGTTGATCGATTACGAGTTCTGTCAGCTGAAACAAGAATTATAAGTAGGATTTCTTTTTAATTTTTAGTAAATCATTCGTGGTTTAATAAAGCAATCTACTGATTAGTAATAACCTGAATAAAAAAAAGTTTTTTAAGCAACTCTAGACAAATTTAAATAGTTACGGTCGCGCCCATAATTCTAAAATTGAAAACGCTGGCACTTTTTCGAGATTAATAACTATCGATGCCGATCAATAATGTTTAAATTAATTTGTTATTACAGCTAATTAACTAAAGCTTAATATATAGTTTAAAACTGTTATTTAAATAAAAATAAAACTAAAACTTCGCAACTTTCAAGAATCAGCAATAGTGTCCTTTCTACGTTATGTATATAAAGGGTAAGCACAATATGCCAAGATGCAGTATCTGTGCATAAACAGGCACAATCGCCTACCCTACCTACAACCATCCAAGATTAGAGAGGTTACTTCCTATATATCGTATTAGATATTCTTTTCAGGGTTCTTAATGTCGGGAAGACCAAAAATTATGTTATTTTTCTATTATTTACAATCATACCAAAAATAGTATGTAACATATGTTGTTAATCATTAATTTTGAATATACTTTTAGTACCTTCTGAAAAACAAAAATAGTACCAACAGCTATAAAAACAAATTTCTCATTGCTGGTACAACTTAACACCATTATACAACGACCAGCATCTTTTAACCTTTTCAGAGATTTTAATCAAATTTAGTCGCTTAAACTTGAGATGCGTTTCGGGCATTTAAAAATGTTATCTTGGAAGAGTGACTTTAATTTCGAAAAGAGAAAAACTTACTTCCTGTGGTTAAATTTAACCGTAGACCGAAGACAGACAGTCGGTCCGTAGTTCTGGAAATATCACGACTAAATGCAAATAGTTTCCATACAGGGGCGTAGAAGAATGAGTTTTTTTTTAGTATCATCAAAATTTTATGTTCATTCGTATATCTGTAGCCCCTACCGTTTTTTTTTTAAATTTATTAATCGATAACACAGGGGAACAGCTGTTTTGGTGTCGAGGTTTTTTGAGCTGATTCTATATCAATTTGATGTCCTGAATTCAAATAACGTATTCATTTGTACCTAGGAGCTCAAATTTTTAAGATTTTTAAGAATTTTAGAGAAATATAAGTTACATTATTGTAACTCAAATCCGTAAGTGTAGTAAACAAAAGTAGATGCGAAATTTTTATTTTAGTTATACAAAATACAATATTATGTCGTACTTACAAACAAAAAAAAACATTGAAGAAATGAAATAGTCACTCAACACTTGGAAAGCTTCTTTTCCGCGACATTCTTGAATGTTTTTTTAAACAGTCCCTTTTTAAACTCCAGCAGTAATCTGCCATCATGTGCATGTCCCATCTTCCTTGGTAGCGGTCCTCCATAACTTTAATATCTTGGTGAAATCTTTCACCTTGTTCCTCACTCATGTCTCCTAAATTTTCTGGAAAACGGTCTAAGTGGCTGTGTAAATAGTGTATTTTAATACTCATATTGCACCCTAAGGATTTGAAACTATTAAGCATCTTGTTAACCATTTCAACATAGTTTTGAGCTTTATGTTTGCCTAGAAAATTTTCTACAACTGCAACAAATGATGTCCAAGCTTCTCGTTCAACTTGATTCATTGAATTTATGAAGGCAGGATCCTTAATTAATTGTCTTATTTGTGGGCCGTCAAATATCCCTGCTTTGAGTTTTTCTGTGCTCAACTGATGCATTTTTACCCCTATATATGCAAAACAAGATCCATTCTTATCAAGAGCCTTTACAAATTGCTTCATTAAGCCCAACTTTATATGTAACAGAGAAAGTATGATTTTTTCTCTTTCAACCAAAGCGTCGTTAATAACATTCTTTTCCCCAACGTCCCTGTTTTCTCTCTGAGGCCAATTTTTTTTCTAACCCAGTGGTGTGTTTTGTCCCTACTATCCCAGAGGCACAAGAAACACGGATATTTCGTGTAACCACTTTGCTGCCCAAGAAGAAAGTTTACCATTTTTAAGTCTACACAAATCATCCATTGATGTTCGTAATACTTTATCTTCTGCAAGACCAAAGCTATGGTATTATATTCTTCTTTCAGTTTCGTTGAGCGAGCTAGTGGTATTGAACCATATTTATTCCCATTATGTAGGAGGACACATTTTAAACTTCGCTTTGAACTGTCAATAAATAGGCGCCAATCATCTGGAATATATTCAGAAAGTCCCATTTCTTTCATGAGTCCCCTAATTTCGTGACAAAATACAAGATTGTCTTCTTGAGAAAAGAATGGTAGCAGATCTTTTTCTCTTGTAGGGTAAAAGGTAATTTTGATTCCTTGTTCCAGTAAATTTTTGTCGTTCAACCTAGAAGCCAGTACTTCAGAAGCTTTTTTCGATAAATTGAGATCCCTGGTGAGATCATTTAATTCATTTTGATTGAAGCATTGAGGAACTGATGACGTCCCCTCATAGTCACTGTTAGTTTCATTAGCATCAGAACTTTTATTAGCATCAGAAGAGCGATCAGAGGGAAAATATTCGTCATCAGAGATATGTGGTAGCTGATGAAATGTTGGAATCGGTATTTCATCTGAGTGCGGGATAGGGCGTATTGCCGAGTCTAAATTGGGATAAGTCCACTTACTGCGGTTATTTCGATTGATTCCATTAGTATTTACTAAACAGAAATAACAATCATTGAAGTGGTTTTTTGGTTCTCTCCAAACCATTGGCACGCCGAATTTTAGACATTTTCTTTTCCCGGTAGTCCACAGCCGTAAATGCTCTGTACAAGTTTTACATACGAGATGCGGAGCCCACGTTTTGTCCTGATCACCAAGCTTAACTCCAAAGTATCCATGATACGCTCGCTTTACAAAGTCAGTAATAGTTTGTCTGTTTTGTTGAAACATGTATTCTCCGCATATATAGCAAAACACATCAGGTTGATTTACACAACTTCTTCTTGAACTGGAACCTGAACTCATTTTAATTCTGTTCAATAACACAAAAACACTCTTTTCTTAACATAAAATAACACGCCGAATTCGATCTACTCTCATTAGTAAGAACGCACAAACTGACGAGACTTACCCGAGTTAGGTGATTAAAAGGGTCAGTTCAGGTACCTGGCAATGGTTCCACTATTTATAGATTTACCTGGAATTTACTCAATTACAGACTGACAATAAAACCATTGTACCTACATTAATGAATATATAATAATTTTAGAACTCTCATAAATGAATATACTGAATAAAAACCACATTGGTAGATAAGTTGATGTATCTAAAAAAGTAGAGCTGATAGAGAAAAACGGATTGCATGTATAGATTTAGCGTCCCAAACATAGTTAAAATCAGCTCTAAAATCCCAGGCACCAAAACAAAAATATTTTTTTGTTGCCCTGTGCACCCGCACGGTGCTAAATCAGGATTGTAGGGTGAATGGTTAATTCCTTCTAATCAAATTTTACGAATAGCAGCTTGTGCTGTGTGGAGGAACATAGTCGCAAATAACCAAAACACTTTTCACGCCGTTTCCCTTTTACAGCTTCACGATCTCGACCAATTAATTCACCATAATACTTGTTGTGTTCTTTGGAAGGTAGTCAATAAGAATAATTGCTCGATTGTCTCAAAAAATGAAGCTTGGCTGAAATTTTTAGAACCTTGGATTTACATGATGGCTTATCTTCCTCTTCGGTCCATCGTACTGAATTTTGTTTTCTTGTTTTTATTCGGAAATATACTAGTAAATCAAAATTTCATGAAAGATTATAACATGAACATACATCACATTCGCCTATTGCAATATTGCGTCATTAATTACTTTTTTTTTTTCGTGTCCCTTAGTACTAACATGGAGTGAACGTCCGAGAGATGGCAGCACAAACAAAAAAACCCAATTGAGTTTCAGTTAGTGTCAACTCTCAGAAGATTTATCTACATAATTCAGTTGGAATAAAAAGAATTTCGTTTGTTAAACATTGTTTTTTTTATGGGGAAAAATACAGCTAGAACCCAAGAATTACTTGGGAAGTGTTATGGCACATCTGAACCGTTTGAATGGTGAAATCAAGAAAAAAGGTCGTTTAATGAAGAAAAAGTATTGTTTCATCAAGATAATGCATCACCTCGTAAATCCATAAAATCGATGGTGAAATTGGACCAATTGGATTATGAATTACTTCCTCATCTGCCATATTCACCAGATCTGGCCCCCAGCGATTATTACTTCTTTCCAAATTTGAAAAGGTGTATCGCTCTTGAAGGAAACTATGTTAAGGAATAAAATCGATTTTTGGCGTACCTTTCGCTGGCCTGTAGTTTGCACAGGGCAGGTATTCTTTCAATATTGGGCTCACACGTGCCGGAAATAATTGTTTTATCTTACCGTCGTATGGCGCTATTATGGCGATAAGGACTTCGTGCTCTATTCTTTCCCATGTCGATCTTAGTTCAGCTGATGAGTCGTGATGCGACGAAACGCGTGGCAAAATGATTCAAGAGATAGGCGAACAGTAAATAATTACTGAAATATAAACTTTGTTCGATTTTAGCAGTCAATAGTGATTTTTTGTTTTTAATTTAGAAAAAGTCTGGGTATTTCTTTAGACAGGAATAAACAGGCCTGTAGTTCGCACAGGGCATGTATTCTTTCAATATTGGGCTCACAGGTGCCAGAAATAATTGTTTTATCTTACCGTCGTATGGCGCTATTATGGCGATAAGGACTTCGTGCTCTATTCTTTCCCATATCGATCTTAGCTCAGCTGATGAGTCGTGATGCGACGAAACGCGTGGCAAAATGATTCAAAAGATAGGCGAACAGTAAATAATTACTGAAATATAAACTTTGTTCGATTTTAGCAGTCAATAGTGATTTATCATTTTTAATTTAGAAAAAGTCTGGGTATTGCTTTAGACAGGAATAAACAGGCCTGTAGTTTGCACAGGGTATGTATTCTTTCAATATTGGGCTCACACGTGCCAGAAATAATTGTTTTATCTTACCGTCGTATAGCGCTATTATGGCGATAAGGACTTCGTGCTCTATTCTTTCCCATATAGATCTTAGCGCAGCTGATGAGTCGTGATGCGACGAAACGCGCGGCAAAATGATTCAGGAGATAGGCAAACAGTAAATAATTGCTGAAATATAAACTTTGTTCGATTTTACCAGCCAATAGTGATTCATTAATTCATCATTCATACATTATGTAATTTTTTTATGAGGGGAATTTATGTCATAAAAATTGTCGATAGTCGTGAAAGTAAGAAGTAAAGAGGATGTATAAATAAAGCAGAAATATACCAGACAAGGACATTTAATATACAATGCATACGATGTATTGCGCAAGCAGCCTCGTTACAGCTTAGCACACTGCATAAAACGTTTATAAATCGGCTGCGCCACTGACCGTATGGAAAGACCATTCTAAATTTGCTTTGTAGTGGTTCGTTCACCCATAAGCCCTATTGAAACGCTTGAGTTATGGCATATTTATTTTAGAACAAGACTCACCACAAATTTACTTTACTCAAGATACAATAGTCATATGGTCGGCCTTTTTTAGGGGGATATTTATAGAGAAAATATAAAAGGGTGCTAGTTACATTGTAAATATATATATATATATATATATATATATATATATATATATATATATATATATATATATATAATACATATTTGTTAGCTTTTATTTAATATCAAACTTTTTTTGGAAATTTCGGAAACAATCACTTTTATGAACAATTTGCATTCCAACATTTAACAAAGCGGACCCTCTTCTGGCGCTCTAAACAAAAATAGTGCGTATCAAAATATCGGTTAGATAAACATCATTCTAAGTAATATATGGCCATATATCAGTAACATAAAATAAATTCAATGGTTTCGTCATTCAATACAGTACATAAACAGTGACCCAAGTATAATTTAATCTACGTAAGGTAAACAAACCAGCCTGCCTGAGAGCAAATAATAATCTATATTCTACTTCTTATGTTACATCTTCTCGGTTATCCCACAAATTTTAAAGTTCTTTTCAATCAGGCTGGGAACGGGGGTTTTGCATATAGTAAATGCTCCTATATGCATGTATGTACATATGTATGTATGTATGTATATATATATATATATATATATATATATATATATATATATATATATATATATATATATATATGGCGTGGCAACCCTGCCACGCGTCCATAGCCGGTTTTACTAGCAGTTTTAGCGGCGCTGCACGGATGCGGGATTTTTTTTTCCATAAGACATGTTATATATGACATACTCTGTCTATTAATTTTTATGTCTGGGATAACAATTTTTTGAAATGCACCTGGACAACGAATTATGTTTCTCATCCCTACTTTTAAATATGCAAAATTCTTGGTTTTTAGTGTAAAATGACGACCATTTGCTTCAAATATTCATCATAATCAACATAAATAATATTTTATTAATGGGCGTTTTAACAACAAATTTTATAACAAAAAGGTGATTTTCAAATTTAAATTGACTAACGCAGATGTTTAAAAAATATATTTTATTAATAAATAAATATTGTCCAAAGCAAGGAAGATCTATCTCTAGATATTTAACCATATAATTAACTAACTGTAAATTGTTTTTGCTTCTACCTCAATAACCAATTTTTTATGTTAATTGGAAAAGCATGGGAATCTATTCTTTACCTCTCAACATAAATTACCTGATATGATCCGCTATACAATTTTGAGAATAACTGGAGGTCTAAAAATGGTAAAGTGTGTGGATTTTGAGAACCCCAAATTCTACAGTTTAGCTTGTTTACATAAACTCCGAGATGAAAATAAGCTTAATCCGACGTTTTTTTAACTCATTTGAAACCGACACAGAGTCATTTTGCTATAATTCTTGAGAGGGTTAGACTTTGTAAGCAAATAATCCGAAATTTTTATGCAAAATTCTCCTCAAAGAAGTGCAACTGATGTTCAGTTGTTGAGATCTGCGACGAGTTGAAGTTCTTGAATTTTCACGTACACTTTGGGCAACAGGAACAATATTTGTCTCTGTGTGCACTGGGCGAGTACGAAGATAGATTAGGTTATCAATCAGTACGCCAGTTTCATGAAATTTCTATGGAGATCGAGGTAATTTTTGTACACCTTTTGAAAAAATAGTCTCTATAGTTTCTTTGATTGTGTTAGCCGTAACTTGGTGGAATTTCATAATAAAATTATATAAAAACAACACTATGTTTTAAATTTCCAATATATTAAAAAAAAAAAATTCTTTCTAATTCACTTCTGAAGAAGCCATTGTATGGTGAAACAATTGTCAAATCATTTTAAATATATTGGAAATTTAAAACATAGTGTTGTTTTTATATAGTCTCTACAGTTGTTTAAAATTTGGTTGTACAGTTTTGGGCACCATTCATTTTAGAATACAAAGAATCTAAGTTCAGCTCAAAAAATGAAAAAATACTAAAGAGTTATTTAATTGTTCAAATAAAATTGAATATGGTACAACCGTTGCGTCCTGAAAGAAAGAGTAGGTAGTTCAGTAATAGTCTGCATTAACACAGAGGAAAGTATATTAACAAAATAAAAATTCTTGCAGTTATTATATTCTTAAAATTACATTAACTAAATAAAAACCCCTTAGGCTATTAGAGTGTATACATTTAAATTAGAGTTCTATGAATTACTGATCCTAAGCGTAAAAAAAAGGCTTTAAAAAACACGATCTAGAAGTTTATAAAATTGACTTCGCTGAATTCACGTGTTGAGTTACTCGTTGGAAACACACGTTGTCGACAGGAAGTGAGATATTTAAACTGGTTTGCTTATGACTTACTGCTTGGCTTCTCCTCGTGGGTTTTCCATAAGCTGCTTGGCTTCTCCTGGTGAGATTCTCATCAAAAATATTGTCTCAGCCACTACTATCCTAGTCTCATTTGGGTAGCTAATCATTTTAGGATGAGCAGACTATTTTAAGATTGGAAAAAGGCATCAAACTTGAGATCTATAAACAACACCCACTTGGTGTTAAAAAAAACCGTTACTGCACTACGGCAAGACGGAAGAGAACAGCCACTACGGCATGCTGGAGGAAAAAGCCGATACTGCATCACGGAGGAAAAAGTCCCTAAAAATTCCAAATGGCCGTTTATATATCTCCTCCCTACTTCTTGGGTCATTTCCGGAATGTAAATTTTTAACAAATCAGACGCATTCGATGCAAACGAAAGACGTTAAGTCAGCAACGCGTTATACTCGGTTGAGTTACACTGTTCAAAAATTTAAATCACTGTTTTAAGTTACACTGTTCAAAAATTGAAATCACTGCCTAATCAAAGATAAAAATGTAATAAAATATAAATTATAGAAAGGAAAACAGTGTTGTAACATGATCTTAAAATCCAGGAAAAAATGAATGTTGGAAAAATATTTTTTTTTATATTAAAGAAAAAATAATAAATATCAAGATACAAATTCAATTTTTTTATTAATACATTTAATATTTTTATTTGATAATTAAAGATAAAGCTGATAAATATATTGTGTTTATTCAATAAATTTTTTAACCTACAAATGAATTTCTGTTTAAAAGTTAACTACTTTAAATGCTGTTCGAATGTTGAGACATAAAGTATGACAACATACAGCGTTGTCAAATTGGGATATCTGTCCCTCACTACGCGGTTATCCTTTTAAAAAAATATCAACTTCAAATATTTATATCTTTTTATCGATAAAAAAAATATTTTTATTTCAAAATTTTTCTAATTTTTGTTTTTTTACTAAATATTAGTTTTTTTTAAAAAATTCGTAAGAAAAGTTCTTAAGCTATACTCGAAATTATGCCTTTTTTATACTTCATAGGCCTATTGCATCATAATTATGTGCAGCCTAATTATGAATACCTCGCTTAACAATCGGGAATTTTTTTTTTAACTAACATCATATTTCAATTTCATCGAATTCTTAATAAAAGTGGATTTACGAGTGAACTATCTTAAATCAGATATTCAGGAATAAATTTCTTGGGCATTAAAATGGATAGACATTTACATAAATACATCTTTAACGAAAGGTGTTACATTTACAATAAACATTTGCACAAGAGAGAACGTGCCTATATATATATATATATTTAAATGTTAGTAAACTTTGTTTAGTTGTACTTTAAGCCGTTATATTGATATTGGCAATTTCTTTGGATTTCTAGTTGTGTTAGTGTTAATAATAAACATTAAAGTATGGAAATAAACTGTTTAAACATACAAAAGCAACATTTTTTTCTGTTAAATACTCGTAGAGTTTTAGAAAATACATATTTTTCTACATAGTTATCGCCTATACTTTTACTTAGTCCAACGTTTCTCGAGTGGGATTACGCCATTCAAAAAAATACTTTGTTTGTCCCTTAAAAAGTGACGCGGAATGAAAAGTCGCGAGACTTTTGAAGAAAAAAAATGTTTTTGCTCAAAAATCGATTTTATTCTTCAACATAGTTTTCTTCAAAGGCGATACACTTATTCCAGCGATCTTCCAACATGTAGATACTTTTCATATAGTACGATTTGTCTTCTTCTTCTTTCTAATATGGTGTGTTATATAAGTAGGCATAATGCCTGTTTTATCCCCATTAGGTGTGTTCCGATGTGGACGCCCAGCATTTCTTCCACCTTTTTGGCGGTCTACCCCTAGTTCTTCTACTGCGAAGTTTATTGACAATAAAATGACTTAATTACTTTGTTAACTATCACTAAATAAATTTGTAAATATTTTACAATTGCGTTATCGCGATTTCGTAGTACAACTATATTGTCAAACGCTTAACTAAGACTAAACCAGATTTTTGGTATTTATGTTTATATGATGAACAGATGTGGGTCTATTACGTACTAAAACAGTTGGTACAGGACGGAATTTGCTACGTCTAATTGACTACTCCGTAAATTTATATTATGGTCCTTTGAATGTCTGTAAATTTCTATGGATTCTAAGAAATTTAGTTTTGATCCTTTAGGCCTGTTTCTAAGAAATGTTTAGCAAAGTGTGATTTTTCATTTTTTAGCCTATAAGAGGCATTGTGTTCTGCGAATCTTGTTTTAAAATTCCGGTCTGTTTGGCCTACGTAACAGCTATTGCACTCTTGGCAGTTAAGTTTATAAAATCCTGATTTATTGTGTTTATTAGTTTTATCTTTGGCTCTGAAAAATATATTAGATAATTTTTGAGAGGGTTTCAAAGCTATTCTTGTTTTTTCGGCCGTGAGAACTTGGGATATTTTATCCGAGATGGGATCAAAATATGTCAGAAGTATGAATGTTTTCTTTTCTCGAGATTCTTTTACGGGGTAAATTAAGCTGAAAGTGATTTGTTTACGGCTTATTAAGGTATTAATTATTTTAGGTTGGAAGCCGTTATTGAGTGCTATATTTTTGGTTGTGTCCAGTTCTTTTTTTAAATTATTTTTACTAAGAGGAATATTGAAGGTTCTATGGATCATAGATCTATAGGTTGCCAGTTTATGGGAGTTAGGGTGTAATGAGTTGGCTGGGATGGTGACATCTGAAAAGGTTGGTTTGCGGAAAATATCGAATTCTAATCTATTTCCCTTCTTTGAAATTGTAACATATAAGAAATTTTTTTTTTTTTATGGGTCTAGCACACGTGCTACAGGGAAGTCTCTAAAGCGCTACAGGAGCGACACGTGTGCGGAGAAAGCGATTTATGTTGTTCTTCAATCGCTGTAAATTGTACTCGGTGGGAAACACAGTCCTGGGCAAATTATTCTCTATATAAATGACTGTTTGAAAAGCGTTGTATGAGGAATAACAAGCTGAACCTCATACAGATGTGAAGTATTAGCGTGACGTGTACTTCTAACATGCACCGCTATAGGAGGAATTAAGCGGGCCACATCCTTCGAACACTTTCTATGAAAATACTTGTAGAATAGGCTCAAGTCGCCAACCGTTCTTCGATGTTCCAGCGAATCCAGGCCACCTGCCAGTTCCGGGTCTCCAATCAGACGAACAGCTCTTCTCTGAATAGAATCCAACAAATGCAGTGTATGTTTGGGAGCGGAGCCCCAAACATGGGAGCAGTATTCCATAGTTGGTCGAATTTGAGCTTTGTAAAGAGTTAACAGTTGTTGTGAAGTGTAAAGCTTTCTGGTTCGAAATAATATTCCCAACTTCTGAGAAGCTCTCCTTGCTATGCCTGCAACATATTCATGCCAGGACATATTTGCTCCCAAATTTACGCTCAACAATTTGAGTAACGATGTTAGGGGAATGGAGTGCCCCGACATAACTATGTCGGGTTCAGCAACGTTAACTTTTTTAGAAAAAACTTCCGCCTGGGTTTTTGTAGCGTTAAATTCCACTTGGTTACTGTCACCCCAAGATAGAATTTCTTCCAGGTCTGACAGCAGGAAGTCATTCAACTTAATGACTTCCTGCTGTCTGCGGATATGAGTAGCCGATGTCCGAGCGTTCAAAGTGAATGAAGAGATAAGTTTACTGTCATCTGCAAAGCTGTAGATTGGATTTTCGGTCTTTTCCAGCAGATGGTTAATATAAATGAGAAAGAGAGTAGGAGACAGTATGGAGCCTTGGGGTACACCGGCGTTGATAGTGAAGGTGTTAGAAAGAAATCCGTCGACTGCCACTCGCAAAGAACGCTCTCTGAGGAATCATGAGAGCCACAAACAGAACTTTTCAGACATACCATAAGAACGTAGCTTAGCCAACAGCCCATCGTGCCGGTCGAATGCCTTGGATATGTCAAGAGCAACCGCTCGAGATTCTCCAAAGTGTTCAATTGCGTTGTTCCAAACATGTGTTACATACAGTCCCTGGCCAAATTATTAGACGCACTGTATTTTTTTTAGTAATTTTATGTTTCTTAAGAGTTTTTATGCAATAATGGTATATTTAAACTACAATATTATTAATTTTTATTTAAAAGAATTGTTGTAGACTACATATTTGTATTTATTTTTAACATATGGCAACACTGTGTTGACAAAGTGATACATGAACGTAAACAAGTACAAACCTGTATCAGTCGCGATCGGAATCGAGTCAGGTACGGACGTGTTTCTGTGGCTTTATGGACTGTGATTGTTTGTTTAACAGTTTTATACTACTCAGTTATTAGTTTATTTTGTATGCAGTGTTTTAAAAAAGTAATTGGACTATTTTCATTATGGGTAGAAAAGGCGATCTTTCACCACGTAAAAAAGCTGAAGTGAAGGCCCTTGTGATTGCGAAAACATTTACAAACCGAGAAATATCACGAAGATTGGAGGTTTCTGAAGCTAGTGTACGACGCATAAAAAAGAAAATTGAGTCAGGGAAGGAATTAAGCCCGAAAAGAAAGAAAAGATGCGGTAGAAAACCAATTTTCACTCCACGGTCAGAGAGATGTTTGAAGAAAATTTGTGTAGAAAACAGATTTTCTACCACAAAGGTAATAAAATCACAACTCCAGGATGCTAGCGTAAATGCTTCTGAGCGCACTGTTCGAAGAAAATTGAAAGAATTAGATTTTAAGGCCTGTCGCCCCGCCAGGAAGCCCAAGTTAACAGCTGCAATGAAAGCAAAGCGCCTGAAGTGGGCCAAACAATGGCAAGACAAAGATGTGGACTTCTGGAGATCGGTAAGATACAGCAATTTAATCAATAATTGATACATTATTATCATTTTCAAGTTAAATAAAGCAAATAAACATGGAAGTTTATATATTTTTCCTATTTTTGACAGGTCTGCTTCAGTGACGAAAGCACATTCGAAATTTTACAGAATAAAGCTCAGTATGTGCGTCGTCGTCATGGAGAAAAGTTTCATCCTAATTGTGTCGTCCAGGCCGTTAAACATCCCACCAAAGTGATGATTTGGTCAGTCATCAGCGGCAAGGGCACTGGACGTCTGTACGTCATCAAAGGAATAATGAGGCAAGATCAGTACAAAGAAGTATTACAAAATCGGTTGATTCCGCAGCTCAGAGAATGGTTTCCAAATGGGGAACCATTCACTTTCATGCAAGATGGAGCTCCCTGCCACACTGCTCGGTCTGTTAAAGCTTTTTTGGCAGAAAAAAATATCCCTCTGTTGGATTGGCCCTGATATGAACCCCATTGAAAATGTGTGGGAGCTGATGAAAAGAGAAGTGGCTAAAGATGTGATTACCAACAAAACCCAGCTCCTAGAAAAGATTATTCATGTGTGGAATCATCATCCTCAAATGCAGGAGACAGTACAATCTTGCATTGATAGCATGCCGCGCAGAATTAAAGCTTTGATAGCGGCTAAAGGTGGCTCAACTAAATATTGACTTTTACTAACATTAATTTCACTTTTCTTTAAAACTTAATAAACTTATGCTTTTCTAAATTAATGCTGTTTTATTTATGTCAAATAAATAGGTAATTGATTGGATAATATAAAAATAAAAAAAGAAATCAATTTAAAATAATAAAACGGTACAATATCACTCGGTAATTAATATTTTACATGAAATCTTGCAGTGCGTCTAATAATTTGGCCAGGGACTGTAAGTCAGGAGATCTCCTGTTGATCTATTTTTACGAAAGCCATATTGGTGATCGCTAATAATGTTGAATCCTTCAAGATATTTTAGAAGATGCTGATTGATAGCCTTTTCCATGACTTTCAATATTATTGAAAGCAGTGCGATTGGTCGGTAGTTATTTGGCAAGGTCTTATTGCCTTTTTCAGGTATTGGCTGAACTGTGGCACATTTCCAGCACATTTATTATCTGTTTCCTTCCAGCCTTGTGTTATTCCGGCGTATATTTTTACTTCCTTGCTCAGTAGTTGTCATTTATGTATATATATATTATACGATTTGTCGAACGCTCTAAAACAAGCCTCAATTTCCTATTTGACTTCTTCATTTGACTCAAGTCTCTTTCCTTGGAGCCACCTTTTCAAATTTGAAAAAAGGTAATAATCGCTGGGGGCCAGATCTGGTGAATACGGCGGATGCGGAAACAATTCATAGCCCAATTGCTCTAATTTTACCATCAATTTTGTGATTCTTGGTGAAACTTTTTTCTTCGCTAAATGCGGCCTTTTTTTCTTAATTTCATCATTCAAACGGTCCAAAAGACCAACGCAATAGTCTCCGGTAATTTTACGCCCCTTCTCCGAATAATTCCAAGCGCATCACAAAAATTACTAGCCAAAACCTTTCCAGCTGATGTTTGTGTTTTTGATACCGCTTTGGTAGGCTTTTATGCAGTTTCAGCCACTCTGCGGAATGACTATTGGGCTTAGACGTATAGTGGTGGATCCATGTTTCGTCCATTGTTACAAATCGACGACAAGGCTTTTCGCATGCAAACGTTCATGCAAAATATGCCTCACGCGTCCTGTTGTTATCTTCACAATGTCAGCTATCTCTCCCACTTTCACTTTGCGGTCATTCAGAACAATATGGTGGACATTTTTGTGTTTTTTAGAGTGACTGGCTCATTTAGACGTCAGGAACGTGGTGCATTATCGGTGTTTGTAGGATCGCATTTCAGTTCAGTAAACCATTAATATAAAGTTGCTTTCGACGGAGCAAATGTGCCATAACACTTCTCCAGTCATTTTTAAGTTCTGGCTGTATTTTTCCCATCAAAAAGCAATATTAAATTCTTTTTATTCCGTTGTTTTGCAAAAAGCAAAAGTAGCGTCATTCAAGTGGCTGTAACTCACCATCTAATACATAAAATGTCATGAAAATATTACACGAATCTTCTGAAAGTTGGTACTAACTGAGAATAATATGATTTTTTATTTGTGCTGACTTTTCACCCCACGCAGTATGTTTAAACAATATAGAGTAAGATCCCAGGGCCCCCAGACACAACTTATTTTCTGATGGACAAAACTAGTGGTATTAAGTAGTGTTGGCGTGTATTTCAAATGTCTGCCTACCTGCTAAGCTTGCCTGACGGCCCATTCTCAGGTACCAGGTGAGAAAGGCGAATTAAAACAGGGCTTACTTAAGTTAAATTCTGATGGCTAATTTTTATATATATTGTGTAGAATATTATTATAAAATAATTTTTAACCTTGCCAGACACTTTCCGTCGGCTCCAACTTTTGCCAGACGCTTTAAAGCTCCAAAAAAAAAAATTTAATTTAACTTAAATTCTGAAGCTTGAACTCGATATATGTTATTTAGGGGACTATTTCAAAGCTATACGTCATCAGCCAGACAAATCGTAAGGGCCAAGCATCCCCCCAGACACCGAAAAACATCCAGCCGTTAGTATGAGCGCAAGAGCATGATGCATGCGTTTTAGAGCGAGTGAGATATCTATGCGAGCTGTTTTCCCCTTCTTAAACTTACAGTCTACGCTGTGTGTATGCCCAACATACAATATAATATCGAACATATCTAGCATTTTTAATTTACAAATTAAAAAAAAAATATTTATTGGGACAATTTTCAAATATAACAAATACATTTTTAATAATTCCTTATTTTAAAAAATGTTATTGTCTTTCAATCGTCCTGGTCGTCATCGTCAAGGCCATTGGAAGCTTCATTATCAAGCCAATCATGATACCGTGTACTGAAGTCATCATCATCATCATCATTCTCATCGCTAGCAGCTGTTTCTGTAGAAATAGATAAACAAATTAGAAATCAAGTAACTAAATATATAATGAATTCGAGATTTTATGTCTAATTACAATACCAGATTCATTCTGGAGTGATTCGCTGACAAAACCAGGTAATTGATCGCCATCAAACCAGTGAAAACGGTATTCGTTTTCCTCCAATGTCCATCCATTGTTCTCAGGAGTAAAAATGCTAGGTTGTTTTTTACTTGCATTATTCCATATACTTGCAATATAATTTGCTCAAAGAAAGTGTTGGTAAAGTTCACTCTGACATGGTGGTAAATTGCTGGCATCAAAGCTTTTTAAATTTTTTTGGATTGAACTCTTCATTGACATCCGAAACGGTATAACTATTTATAAACAGTTGAAGCCTGGCAGCATCCACGTTAAGTGTTTCGGTAACATTGTAAATGTCGCAGACAAAATTCTGTACTTTACTGAATATATTCTGTTGTACATGTTGATTTGTAAATGATTCTGGCTCGCCGAATTTCATAAAAGCTTGCTGATAGTCATATTTTTTCATTAATATATTGAATGGTCTTTGCTTCCCTTTCTTGAAGAAAGCAGGATTATAGTCGCATCCAGTAAGAGCATGATATCCTGGTAAAGTTCTACACAACGACGGTCCCAAGTGCTCGTAAATCTTTGTTAAATCAACATATTTTTGTTTATTTCCAGTGCCTGTGAAAATCAAAACGTGTGAATCGTCGATTTTTAAATTATGCATATTACCCAACATTATTATTGCAATGTCAGTGTCAGAGCATCTAATAACAAAATTCGCCTGAGCGAATGCTCATCGAGCCTGAGAGATTGCTCATCGATAACACTTAAACGTGTTGGAGCCAGTAACTTTTTACTCTGAATAATAAACAATTTTATTTCTGTATCAAATGCTTTTACTATTTTACTTTCTAAATTTTGTGGTGTAAAATTTCCAATTCTGTCTTCTAAATTTTCTTCCTTCTCTTTCAATAACTCCATATAATGGCGATGAAGATAAGTCAGAAAAAAAATAACGTCCTTTGTTTATTACATTTTCTTGAATGAAATCACGCATTTCATTGAAAACCTCTTGATGGTATTGACGAACATCATGACAGTTAGTTCTAGTTGTTTTTTCTTTTGACGAAGCTTTATAATAATAATCTAATTGACAATTATTATGATAATATATTTTTGAACGTATAAAATTTTTAATTTTCTCAATTAACTCCGCGAATTTTTCGTCTTTTTAATCAATCTTTTTTAAAAAATCTTTTTTATTCGATGAATGTAAAGGTAGTCTTTTCCCTCGATGCTTTTTTGTCTTTTGCTCGCAAAATATACAAATTTGTTGATTTTCATCAATATTTACATCTCTATCAAAAGTTATATTACTTGTAGAGGGAGAACCTACAGCACATTCTAGCTGTGCACTATGTTCTTCAGAATTAGATGATACCCGGTTCGAGTAACTCCGTTGTAACAGCTGACTTAGATATTTCCCCTTCAGAAGACTCAGGTAAAATAATTGTTGCTGGACTTGATGAGGTAAATGCTGTAGATGTATCCACTGCGCTATTCTGTAAATCTTCTGGAGAAGATTCTGCTGGTGTTGCTGATTTCGGCAAGTAATATTTCTTCATTAACCCGGCAAATGATTTGTAACATTGTCTGTGGTAAGCACTTTCAAACAATTCAACTGGCAAAACTACGTCTTTAAATTTAAGGTTATGTATTTTCCTCTGTTTCAAAATTATTTCACATTTTTTTAACGTCTCTTCCGTAAAATGTGTCAAATTCTCATCAGATTTTTTACAAAACGCACAATTTAATAACTCTGCCATGATATTTTATTGAATAATGCAAATATTTTTAATTTAACAAATATATCACAAAACACGTGTTATAACCGGCAAAACTGTTAGACACGCATAGACTCGATACTATACTATTATATACTGTATGTTGGGCATACACACAGCGTAGACTGTAAGTAAGGAATTATTAAAAATGCATTTGTTATATTTGAAAATTGTCCCAATAAATACTTTTTTTTTAATTTGTAAATTAAAAATGCTAGATATGTTCGATACTATATTGTATGTTGGGCATACACACAGCGTAGACTGTAAGTTTAAGAAGGGGAAAACAGCTCGCATAGATCGCTCTAAAACCCATGCATCATGCTCTTGCGCTCATACTAACGGCTGGATGTTTTTCGGTGTCTACGGGGGGGATGCTTGGCCCTTACGATTTGTCTGGCTGATGACGTATAGCTTTGAAATAGTCCCCTAAATAACATATATCGAGTTCAAGCTTCAGAATTTAAGTTAAGTTAAATTATTTTTTTGAGCTTTAAAGCGTCTGGCAAAAGTTGGAGCCGACGGGAAGTGTCTGGCAAGGTTAAAAATTATTTTATAATAATATTCTACACAATATATATAAAAATTAGCCATCAGAACTTAACTTAAGTATGCCCTGTTTTAATTCACCTTTCTCACCTGGTACCTGAGAATTGGCCGTCAGGCAAGCTTAGCAGGTAGGCAGACATTTGAAATACACGCCAACACTACGTAATCCCACTAGTTTTGTCCATCAGAAAATAAGTTGTGTCTGGGGGCTCTGGGATCTTGGACTAATATAATTTGTAAAACTATGTAATTGTAACTTGGTAAATCCACGGTCTTCGGCAATGACTTCAATTATTTCCCATATACAATTTATTTAAAGAATCAGACATCATTACAAAGAATTATGCAATCATCGAGAGTCTATTTGCTTATTTACTTATTTTTTTTTTAGCTCGTCAGCATGATTTACCCCCTTCGATGCAATGAAATTACCTATGCGATTTAAGAATTTTTGAAACCATAAAAGTCTATAAACTAAACCTTGTTGCAATCCGGAAGTAGCATTGAGAATAACGCATTGGATTTCAAGGTAACTGACAGTCGATTGCCTACCAATCAGGTAAGATTTTAACAAGCTTAAAGAATTACCATTAATAACGCAGCTTTAAAATTTTCTTAGCAAAACACGATGGTCAAACCTATCAAATGCTTTTGAAAAATCTGTATAAACGACAACGATTTAACCTCTACTATGCAGACTCTCTGAAATAAATTAAGTACGAGGGTCATTCAATAAGTAAAGAGACGAATAGCTCCAGCTCAAGAACGGTTTATTGGATTGCTACCAAATTTGGTCTACTTTTCGATATCCCCGACGTTCAGACAGAGTAGGACTCAAAAATAAAATAATATACAGGGCTTTCCGTTTGAAAAAATTTAAGATGGCATAATTTCTTCGAACTGACAGTTCAGTCAGAAAGTGCGCCATATAACACCCTATAAATTTTATTTTTTTGATACACTGAATAATAAATGCTGTGGAAACATTATTCCATACATATGGGACACCGTCATATATATTATATATATATATATATATATATATATATATATATATATATATATATATTTATATATATATACCTATTATAACTGGTAAATTAGGGACAGCTATTTGTTAAAAGAAAATTATGTAACTAAAACTCAGTCAGGTATGTATTGCTAAGAACAAAGAAAATTGTTTATTATTAAATAAATAAAATGTAATTATAATTGGTAATGGGCTTGCACAATTAATGTTTTCTATCCTGTTAAGACTACCAAGTAACTACCCACTTATACGGTTGCTCATTATACCTCATTTTCTTAAACGATGGTACTGAATGATTTTGGGTTCAATTACACTGGCGCACCCATTTAATTAATAAATAATTGTTGTTTTGTAAACGGAAGTCCTAAATCAACTTTGTCAATATTCATTACATACAGAACATAATTTTATTGGTGGCTAATCTCTCCGTTGAACTAATATGTATTACCCTTATAATAATTCTTAAGATTATGACTTTCTGACGTTTGTCGTTCGTTTACATGAAACATTTTTAAATGTAGAAAAGTTTACCACGTAATTATTAGCAACAAATGAAGAGATCTATGAATTTGAATTTGATGTCAAGCGCCTTGGAATACGAAGCGTATTCGAAAAGTAACAGCCGTTAGCTTATATTTAAATATTGGCGGGTCTGAACAAAGTTATACACATGCAGCGCCATCTATTGATTGTTTCCGAAGCCACTGAAGTTATTATGCAACGAAACCTTTCATTTGTGCCCAAATTAGCTCTATGGGATTCAATTCGCAATGATATGGATCTAAGCACCGTGATATTCCGTTCCTTTGCCATCTTATCGACTGCGTATTTCTTGAACTGTGCCTTATTTTGTTTCGCAATTTTGAGAAGTTCCGCCTTTAACATACAATCTTTATGTTTGAAATTTTTGTCTCTTATCCATTAAAGAATATCCGCTTTCTTTAATGAATTTGTCGGGAGTCGTTCTAATAATCGAGAATGGTATGGGGCATTTTCTAATACTGTAACTGCTTCTGCTGGTATATATTCAATCATTTGTTGGAAGTACTCCTCAAAAACATCGGTCGTCATCTACTCATGGTAATCTTTAGTTGACTTTGAGTCGAATTTTAACAAGCCACCGTCGAGAAATCCGTTTTCACGACTATGTGCTATAATTAGCCTGCGACATTTTCTTGAAGGTGGTTGTAATCCAGTTGTCCAACCTTCCATAAGAGCTTGTTTGGCACTTTTAATGTTTTTATCAATCCAGAATTTTTTCGCTGTGTCCCCCAAGTCTCATCTAAATAAAAAATATTTTCTTTCTTCGGCTTGAAATGTTCTGATTGCTCGTAGATATTCTCTTATCCAACAAATTATTTCTGTTTTATCGATAAGAACAGATTTTCTATTGTGTTTTTCCGAACGAAAATTCATGTTATGGACAATTTTCCATAATTTCCATTTTTTTAAATCTGGTAAGTCCTGGTCGTCTCCGATTTCTTACAAAACTTTATGTAGTGTAGGTATTTCTTTCTTAATAAAAAATGGTGTACTTTTCTTCTTATTTCGTTTTTAAAGTCTTCATCGACCTCTCAGGGCTCCTTTCCTTTGTGATTCTGAGGTTCGTCGCAAGAACCGCGTTTTCTTTCTTTTAGAAATCTATAAATAGTTGCTGATTCAACTCCCGTCATGTTGGCACAGGTTTCCACAATTTCACGGACTTGGCTTGTTGGCTGTTGATGCACTAGAGCAGTGATTCCCAAAGTGGTTCAGGTGGACCCCTAGGGGTCCACGGGGAGACTCGACTGGGGTCTACGTTGGCGTGAAAAAAAAAAATGGGGGGTTCACAAGTTGTAAGTGGAGGTCCATGAAAATTTATCTGGTTTCGATAGTAAAGAAGAAAAATGTTGGCTTGGCTTTACCTATCAATGTAGGCAGATAATACACTACTCAAAAAAATTAAGGGAGCAAAGAAAATTCCAAATTTTTCGGTGATTTTTGACAGGCTGTATTTCGGTGAAAAATGGTCGTATTGAGACTTTAAAAAAAGCATTTTGAAGCTTTGCGATTCTAATTTTCAGATTTTTTGGCTAAAATTTTTTAGGAGCTACGGTTCTCATGCAATCCTAACAGATAGCGCGAAAAAATTATATTGCAAATATTTTGCTTTTTTTTTCGTCCACGGGATTGAAAAAAAATTTTTCAGTTAGGCTGGCATATGGATCAGATAGCCTGTTTATTTAGCATTAACATTCCTTGTTTTAAAACCTCCCTTAATTTTTTTGAGTAGAGTATTTTAAGGTCAGCGACTGTCCGCCCGCAACGCAACTCATTTGTTTCCGGAATTTTGAAAAGAAAAGTGTGAGTGAATCGATGTCAGTGTTTGCCAGTGCCGGAAAAAGTAAGTACCTGCCTATTTGTTATTCATACTTTTATTTTATATTGTAATAATATTATATTTATTATGTTTGGGTGTAGTAGGTACGTAATAAAAATTAAATACTGAACAGGGCCATTATTCGATACTTCTATAAAAGAACAGAAAGCCGAGAAAGATTGAACTTTTAGTACTTTTTATTATAAAATTATTTATTTACCCGACTGTGGTGATTCACTAAAGGAGAGATATATGATTGACCTGCATGTTTGTACATATTTCAGTGCCCTCGTAGTTGCTAATGCTAAATGACTAAAGATGTTTTCATAAATTGTACGTGTCTTTATGTACCACTCGTAATGTACATCAAAGTAATAAATAAATCATTAAAATCGCGGAGTTTTGATGTCAAAATATTCTTTAAAAGTATTTTCTCTCGAATTTACAGAAATGTATCAAAATATATTAATCAAAAAATATTTTATATTACATTAAAATAGGTTCAGCCATTTTGTGAAAACCTCTATATGGGTCTTAGCAGTTTATTGCTTTTAATAATTAAAATCAGTTTTGCCGCCGGCATTTTGGTTTTTTTCATTGCAATAATTAATTAATCCTATTTTATTCTGTTAAAATAGCCATATCCTGTTAAAGTCGCCTTATGCTTACTAAAACAAACATTTTTTTCTTTACAGGTAGGTAACTGATACGAAACATGGCTGAATCTAAGAAGAAATCTTGACAGTACAGTGTTGATTATTTAAAATTTGGTTTTCTTCCATCAAAGGCAGACAAACGATTGCCCATATGCCTTTTATGCAACAAAGTTTTGAGCAATGACTCTATGAAACCATCGAAGCTCGAAGATCATCGAAGACGGTGTCATCCTGATAAAATAGGTAAAGATTTAAAATATTTTCAAACATTGAAGGAAAAATATGAAAAGAGACCCACCGTGCACAGTATGTTCGCTTTAAAACGTCTCAAAGTAACGATGATGGCTTGCGGGCATCTTACAATATCTCATTGCTTATAGCGAAATCTGGAAAACCGCACACCATCGGAGAACAGTTAATTTTACCCGCTGTTGAAGAGGTTTTAAAAACTGTTCTGCACAAACCTCCATTTGACGTACTCAAAAGAATTCCTTTGAGTAACAACACTGTTACAAAGACGTATTGATGAAATGAGCTCTGATATTGAAAGCTTCTTGTGTAATTATCTGCAAACAACTCATTTTTCTATTCAACTGGACGAGTCAACTTTACCTGGTAATGGAGCATTATTATTGGCATATGTTCGATTTGTTATGGACGAAGAAATCCATCCAAAGTAAAGATCCAGATTTAAAAGAAAACCTGATCAAATTAAAAGCAGACATCGCGTATTTGACAGATTTGTTCAAAAAATTTAATGACATTAACTTGCAGTTACAAGGGGACAGCCTAAATTTAATAAAAACAAAGGGTGTAATTTCGGTTTTTCTTGGAAAATTGAAATTTATGATGCAAAATATTAGTCGGCGCTAATTCTCCAGTTTCCAAACTTGTCACAGGCAGAATGTCTTGATGAGGATATTCAGACATACGTTCAACATTTAAATGCCCTGCATGATGACTTCAAAAATAGATTTGAAGATATTCTGACGATGGAAATACCACCATGGATCATAAATCCATTTGATGAAATGGAAGTGGTGAATGTGGAATTACAAGAGGAGCTACTCGAGCTTAGCACCAATGAGGAGCTGAAGGTGAAATTTAAAAAAGGCTATCAAACATTTTGGCTGCAGGCAAAAATGCCCGAAAAATATCCTGGACTGTGGGAAATTGCGAGAAAACTTTTGATAGCGTTTCCCTCGTCATACCTTGTCGAAAAAAGTTTTAGTGTCGTTACAAACCTATTAACAAAAAAAAGGTGCAGATTGAACATCACAGAACGGGGAGATTTGCGTTTATTCCTTACAAAACTGAAGCCAAATATTGATAATTTGGTGTCAATCCATCAAGTACATCCCTCCCATTAAAATTATGACTATTTTTTTTTAATTGTTAATTTGCATTGTTGAAGTTACGGTACGTTATTAATGTTTAATTTTAATTCTATTAAGTCTGTAATCATATTATTTTAATAAATAGAACACAAGAAAATATATTATTTTTCTTTTTATTTTTACCACTCCGAGTTTAGGGTTGGAACTCAGCCACGACGCAAATTTCCATCGTTAGATCTAATCTTCATATTTTTTGACGAGTTTTGGGAATATGGTAGAAATGTAGCAGCAGGGGGTCCACCGAAACCAGTAAAATTTTGAAAGTGGTCTACGAGAAAAAAAAGTTTGGGAACCTCTGCACTAGAGCATCGTGGACGTTAAGTATCATTGTTTTTTCTCGCAGGGAAAATGCAGAATTACAGACTCCGCGAAGTTTGGCCGAAGCAAAACTGAAAGTTGAAGCCATCGCTGTTCTGATTTGAATTAAGCTTATTATAGGTTTTTGCTTTATTGTTATACTTACACAGAATATGTTTATTGCATACTTAGGTACTTAGGCACCTACTTATCGATAAGTACTTTGGTTAATTATATTCCAATAACTGCTAAAATCCCAAATAATTTTATTGTACCTATTATCATTAAGCTTTATAACACTGCAGATTTCTAGTTCTTAAGAATTGTTAATTGTGCTCGTTTAGGCCTTTATCATACAAATAAGATTTTTAGTTTCATTATTTACTCATTAAAGTAAACTTTGAAATGCGTTGATTTATGTAGCTTCTTGTAAAATTCAGAAGGCATGTAATAAAATATTTTTTAGAAAAAGGTCGCATTGTTGTGCAGAGATAGAAAATAAAGGTGATTAAAACTACAAATGCAAATAATTGGTAGAGAAATTTCTGACGCTTATGATTTATGACATTTTAATGTCATAATGCCATAAGAAAGGAGCAGCAAATGATGAGAAAAACTACAGATCGATATGGGAGATTTCTTGGATTCTTGGAGAGGCACTCGATGATTGCATCCAATCAAAACGGTTTTATAAAGGGAAAGTCCACCACAAGAGCCATTTATCAGGCATTGTCGAATGTTCTGGATTCACTAAATAGCGGAAAGATAACTATGGCAATGTGTATTGATCTGTCAAAAGCCTTTGATAGTGTCAATCATAAGACTTTATGCATGAAATTGGAACACCTGGGTATTAGGGGAAATGCATTAAAGTTAATCGCCTCCTACTTGAATAATCGCACTCAGCAAGTGATGGAGACTGATAATTATGGCAGGTCTTTTCTTTCAGACAAGGTCGCTGTTACGAGGGGTGTACCTCAGGGATCTATTTTAGGCCCGCTGCTTTATATACTTTATACAAACGAATTGCCCTAACATTACAGGAGAGTTTACAGTTCTATACGCGGACGACACAACCCTGATCTTTAGTGGTGACACTCCACAGGAGATAGTCGCTGATGTGGGGAGAGCCTGTGAAATTCTAGATCGTTATTTTACAATCTATGGCCTTCTACTGAATGTTTCAAAAACACAGTGTCTGGTTTTTGGCAGAAGGGTTGATCATTTTCTCACGTTTCCTTACAAGGGTAGCGCTATTCAAACATCTCAGCATCTGTCTCTACTGGGCGTCAATATTGATGCTAAACTTGATTGGAGACAGCATGTAGAGAATGTCGCGGCTGGTCTCTCCAAATATTGTTATGCACTGAGAATCTTATCAAATAATGTGGGCGTTGATGCTGCCTTGACGGCCTATTATGCTTACGTGCAGTCCAGGTTCAGGTATGGTTTGATTTTTTGGGGAAATTCTCCCCAAGTAGACAAAATTTTTAAATTATCAGAGCTACTTTTAAGATGCATTATCGTGAAATCTGTAAGAATGTCTTTGTCAGTAAATCCCTTTTAACTTTAACTAGTATGTATATATTTAGGACTCGTTTATGTTTGTGCGTATTAACAAGGATCTCTTTGAAAATGCGCAAAACAGACATAATTATGAAACTAGATATAAAACAGATCTTGTAATTGAGAAGTGTAATTTTAGTTATATCCAAAGAGGTGTACAATATTCTTCCGTTAAAATATTTAATAGTTTTCCAGAGAGCGTCCGAAAATTACCGCAAGTAAGAGTCAAAACAAAGATACGGCAGTTTTTATTATCAAAAGCTTATTATATTATAGACAGTTTCTTTAGTGATTCAGACAGACTTAACTTATGAATAAAAATGTTAATTTTATTGCTACTTGTTAAGGATGCTTTTCATCTTCCGTTGACTGTCTTTAATGATGTCTTCTGAGCCTGTCATAAACATATGTATTTGTTTTTGTGAATGTCCTTTTATCCTTTTGTTCTTTGTACAATGTTCCATACCATTTTGTGTTTTATAACTATTGTTATTCTTGGAACTAATAAATGATTATTATTATTATATTATTATTATTATAACCTATGTTGTGTGCTACCAACTCCAAACAAACAGACTTCAGTGTTCCGTACGTTGATTGCTTTTAAAACAAAAATTTTCGTTACGGAGGTATAAAATGATGAATGACTTCACAAAACACATCCCAAATAAGTTTTCAACAAAGTTTTTTTCTGATCTTTACTGAAAAATTTTTGTTTTTTTTTATATACCAGATAAATTAGTAAGGGTAATGCACTTCTGATAATTTTCGTTCAATCTACACCCTGTGGAGAATATTATAGAATTTTTTCAAAATTTTTTGATCAGTACTTTTCGAGATAGGGGGGGCAGCGATTTTTCGCAATTTTTAAAAATAATACGAAGAAAAATGTGTGCAATTACGTGGGTAAATCAAATATAAACGTTTATTGAATAACCTTATACACAAATCATTGATTTAACATTTTTCATATATAGTCTCCTGCGTGATCTACACACTTTTGCCACCGATTTGGAAGTTTCCGTATTCCCTGGTCATAAAAGGTTTGAGGGCGGGTTGTAAGCCAATTGCGCACGTGTTCCTCGACTTCTTCATTGCTTCCAAATCGCTGTCCTCCCAGTGATTCTTTCATAGGCGCAAACAAAAAATAGTCACAGGGAGATAAGTCAGGGCTATAAGCAGGGTGCTCGAGGGTTTCCCAGCCCATTTCTTCCAGTGTATCCCTTGTCAAAGTCGCAGTGTGAGGCTTGGCGTTGTCCTGGGGGAGAATGACATCTCTGATGGGCATGTCCCGTCTTTTCTTTCGATAGGCGGCTTTTGCCAACCGTAACAACTGACAGTAGTAAGCCGCATTCACCGTACGTTGATCGTGCCGGAAATCGATCAGTAAAATTCCCTAGAGTCAAAAAAAAATCGTTTTTTTTTGTTTTTTGCAAGGACTTTTCCAGCAGAGATACGAGTTTTGGCCTTCACTGGGGAACGTTCATTCTTTCTTTGCCACTCCTTACTTGCCATTTTGGACTCGGGAGTGTAGTGATTTACCCACGTCTCATCACATGTCACTATGCGCTTTAAAAAGGCCTCCCCTTCTTCGATTCAGAAGCCTTTCAGCGATCTGAAAGGGATCCAAAACCTGACCTGTTTTTTTGGTTTCAAGTCAACAACCTTGGAACCCATGGAGCAGTAATTTTTCTGAAACCGAGTCGATCAGTAATTATGGATTGAACACTTCCATAAACTGATACCCACTTCTGAGGAAATTTCTTCAACGGTTAATCGGCGATCATCTTCGATAAGGTGTCTAATGTCACGGATGTTGTCATCTGTAAGGCTTGACCTAGGGCGTCGATCATGACTTTTCGTTTTCAACCGTTCTCGTCCGCCCTTAAATTCTATCATCCACGTATACACACGATTCTGAGACAGTGTAACTGTGCCCAAACTGTGCCTTCAAAACGGGTTAAAATTTCTGACGGTTTACGCCTTCATTGGTTTTTAAAACCTTGATGATAATACGTTGCGCAACAGACGAAGGTACCTCGTGCTCGGTCATGGCTGTACTGACGACAAAAGACGAGTTGGCGCGCGCACCCATCGGTTCCCCCCACCCCTCACAAACCAAACATCTACTCCACACATCATCATCTAGCTAAGAACTGCATTCTAAGAAGAATAGCAAAATTAC